>VYZM01015055.1:84166-120118 GCA_013398915.1 Dromas ardeola | reverse complement strand
TTGTTTGCTCTTCAGAAATGCTGGAAGGAAAATTTCAGGTTAAAATACATTTTGAAACTGTGCAGTGCAAAGAAGCAATACAGCTCCTTTAAAAAGAGAAGAGAAGGACCAAATACCTAGTGATTTAGGGCTACAGAGATGATTAAGGGATTAGAGCATGTGACATATGAGGAGAGGTTGAGAGAGACGGGATTTTTCAGCCTAGAGAAAACAAGGCTCAGGGGCGTCTTATCCATGTGTATAAAAACCTCATAGGAGGCAGTAGAGAAGATGACTCCTGACTCTTTTAGTGGTGACCAGTGAAAGGACAAGAGGCAGTGGGCACAAGCCAATATACAGGAAATTCTACTTAAACATAAGAAAAATATTTTTTACTCTGATAGCAGTCAAAAACTGAAACAGATTAACCAGAGAGGTTGTGGACTCTTCAACCTTGGATATATTCAAAAACTAATTGGACAAATCCCTGAGCAAACTGCTCTAGGTGACCCTGTTTTGAGGATTCTGGCAACCTCAATTCTTCACTGTCTCAGTCCCACTTGCTGGTAAGAGGAATGGCTGTTTATCCTGGCTGAAAAAATTTCCATGTGTTGATAGAAAGGAAAGAAAAGAGGTGTCAAGTGTGTTTATCACATAGGAAGAACTAGATCCACAAAGGTATGTGGTGCTTGAATTCAGAAATTTAAAGTAGATACTAAAATTTGGTCAGCTGAATAGCTCTGTACTCCTCTGGCTGTGATAACTAGGGACTTGGTTCAATTGGCTGAACAAATTCATCTAACACATTTGAGATTCCCTGGCTTTTCCAAGACACTGGCAATATGTCACTTCCTGCAGGTCTGAGTCCCTCCGAATTGTCAGCTGGAGTCTAGTTGGGATACTCTAGGTCATCTCAAGTGGTACTTCATGTCCATATTCAGGCAGCCAACACACAGAGCTAATATCTATTGATTATAGCAAGGTGGAGTCACCTAGGACATAGGAAGACAAGTACATGTAGACATACGAATTCAGGTGTCTTAATTTGTGAACTGACACCTATTATGGATTCTAATGGAAAGTAAGCATCAAAATATTTTGTAGAACTGTGCTTAAGCTCCCTAAAATGAGGAATATTTCATGAACCTTTGAATAGTGTCTCTCTCAGTAAGACCCTGATTTGACTAAGACTCCTGTTTCCACTATTTTGTAAGTGTTATGTGATTTAAAGAGTCCAAGAACTTCAGCTATAATTTCATAGGCAGTAAACAAAATTATCCTGTTGGTTTTTTTTTTTAAGTTACTCAATAAGTGTAGGCTATTCTTAATACCCTTAAAGAAACTTCTCATGCCACAGCAGAACAAAATTGTTGAAAGCAAGTGGTAGAAGTCCATAGGAAGGAGGAAGTTTATCATTGAGATAAGTGAAGAATGTCCCAATCACTTCAAAATCTATTGCATCATGTGCAAATGTCTATTTGTCTTGAGGAAGCCAGTTTGGAAGTGAAAGTGGATAAATTATGAAGAATGATCACATTCTAGCTGGTAAAAAATGCTTAATCATTTTCCTGTTGTCACTCTATTAGTTTGCTAGTACATCAAGTTGTAGATGACAAATAAGCGATAACTTAGGATGCAGTAGTTACATATCAGTCTATTCCAAGAAGGCATACAAAAGAGTAAAAGCATCTACAATTTCCTCTATTGAGGAAATTGAGCAGTTAATATAAAATAAGCATTTGTCATTATTTTTCATTGTAAACATTTCTCCATCAAAAGATTTAAAGTCTTCATTGCTATCATATCTGGAAACTTATCAATATTCTATCCTTTTTTCTTGGGTTTATCCAGGTCTCATACTAAAATTCTGCGGTTAAATAAAAAGAGAAGGATTAAAGCAATTTTTCTCTGTTGAAGGCCACTATCCCTGCCGAATCAGCTAAATGAATTCTACAAAGGTGTACAGGCTTCACAAGTAACTCCACGTAGCAGGGAGCTTTTTCTGTGTGATTGGTCGAGCTTTGAAAAACGCAGAAATTGCCTCCACTGAGAAAGATGTCCTTTGGTACTAGCAGGTACTCGGCAATTGTACATAATGAAGGCTGCAGATTAATCAATATAGCCAATTAACTTCTTTCACAATCAAATTTAAACACTTTTACTAAGGTCAAACTGCTACAAAGCAGTTTACCAGATGTCTTGCCACTCCTGTCGATTGCAGTTGCAAAAAACACAATTTTCATTTACATGGGAAAATCTCTATTTGAGGCTAGGCACTCACAGCTATACTCTTTAAAAGCCCTTGCAGCTTCTGACACATGGAGTTTATCACAGGCCAGCAGGAGAGAGAAAATTTCATGGAAGCCTTTCGTTAAAACACCACAGAGCAAGGCACTCAAAGGAGAGAGTTGCATATCTTGCATTTCCTTGGCAGAGCCCGCGACACAAATAACACAGCACAGGCTGAGTAACAGGGAGATATCTTTTTAGCTTCATCTGCTACAGCCATTTTAGTCAGATGTCAAACCCACACTGAAAACTAACAAACGCAATGTATATTTGGTCTACATGGCATACCCCACATAACTTGAGAAACTTCTCTGTTGTGCTGTCTCACTTCAGTAAAGGGTTGTTTATTTGGTAATGGACATTGTTATATCCCTACACATATCATGGCTGAATCCTGTATAAGTAATGCACCGGTTGGTATTTGCTGACCACATTATTGCAGTACCCAGCAATTTAAATGGTAACAGTAAAGTTAAATATGACATTTTTAAGACAACATTAAAGGTACGATATCTTTTGCAGCACCCTCAATACTTGTCTTTCCAAATGCCATCTCTTTGTACTGTCTTGAAAAACTTCTAAATCCCCAACACACAGCTGTGGTTTTGCTATTTTGAAATTATCTTTGTATGAGATCAGTATTTTGTGCTAGTATAAGCTCACGTGGTTTTGCAGTAAATCATGTGTAAAATCATGAAATCCAAGCTAGGTAGAGCATACTGTCGCATTATTCTTTGAAGAGATTGCAAGGAGAACCTTAATTCTAGAATTGGGAGGGAAAAAACAGCTACCAATGTATAAAAGGATAAGATTTTTTCCTTAAGGCTAAGTAATTTAAGAGACATATTTAACTATGCTAAAAGACACGTTCATGATTATTGCAACTGCATTGGCGTATTTAGTATCTGAGCATGCAAACAGTATGTTAGAGCTAGGAGCTCTTGGCATACATAAATACAACTGTGAAAATGCACATGCCCTTTTACAGAACACTTGGCCCCATATAAAAAAAATACAGTAATCATCTAATTGAAACATAAGAGCAACACAAACTTTGGAGAAACAGATTGCCGTCATTCTCATATAACAGAACACTACAACTTTCTTTTCCTTGGTTCAATGACCTACTTTGTTATGAAGTTATTCCACAGAAACTTTACAGTGTTCAGGAGGAGAACATACCTCTCCTTGCATACAAGTAAACAGGATGTCCCAGGGCCTTTCAGCGTGGTATTTGTCTAGAGATAACTTAAGATTTATATTTTAGAAAAACTTATCCAAGGAAAGATACAGTGACTGATCATTTTGTGATAGATTTTTTAATCCTTTCTGACGTAAATACCTTAACACTCTCTTCTTTTAAGATTCTAACTTTATTAAACTAACTCCAAAAGCACTAGGCATAAATTGGATTTTCTATGAGGCCTGTATAAAAATCATTACTGATGTGCTCAGATGCATTACTGTCCAGTAAGTGCCACGCGATTTCATCAGTGTGTCATGCAACAAAAAATGTCTTTAATTCATCTTTAAGGAATTAGTTGACTGTTTTATTTGATGGCTTATCCTACATGAGCAAAATAATAGAATAAAAATTGGCATGAGTCTTTCATGTTCCTGAAGCTTTAAAATATTTCTATTGTAGAATCTATCTCAGAAAGATACCAATAGCAAGGAAGGTAAATAGCAGGTGTTTCTGCTTATGAACAAGACATCAAAGATTAGCAACTAAATGTACTGTTTGATGTTCAAGTTGCAATTTGGGGAAGAACAGAAATGTTTGGTGGTGCTGCAGTTTTCATCCGGTAAGTTCATTTTAAAAATAAAGCTTGTTGTGTTACCAATATGTCGTGGTTTAACCCCAGCCAGCAGCTAGATCTATGCAACCACTCACTCACTCCCCCCAGTACAGATGGGAGAGAGAATCGTAAAAGTGAGAAAAAAGACTCATGGATTGAGATAAAGACAGTTTAATAGGTAGAGCAAAAGCTGTGCACACAGGCAAAGCAAAACAAGCAATTCATTCATTGTTCCCATCGGCAGGCAGGTGTTCAGCCATCTCCCGGACAGCAGGGCTCCATCATGTGTAACTGTTACTTGGGAAAACAAACGCCATCACTCCAAACATCCCCCTCTTCCTTCTTCCCACAGTTTATACACTGAGCATGACGTCACATGGTATGGAATATCCCTTTGGTCAGCTTGGTTCAGCTGTCTCAGCTGTGTCTCCTCCCACCTTCTTGTGCCCTCCCAGCCTACTCGCTGGCGGGGTGGTGTGAGGAGCAGAAAAGGCCTTGAGAGCTTAGCAAAAACCAAAGCCACCAGCGCACTATCAAAAGTATTTCTCATCCCAAATCCAAAATATACCACTATACCAGCTGCTAATAAAAAAGCTAACTCTGTCCCAACTGAAACCATGACACACTAGGAATACCAATTCTCCATAAAAAAGTATAACTTGAAAAGTTGTTTCTCATTAATTTAATCTGTAAATTAAAGTAGTACCAAGCCTGCCTCCTGAAGAATGCTGCCACAGCCTGTGTTATGGACAGTTTATGAGCAGTTTTAATTTGTCATGGGTTGGAAGGGACAGTAAGAGAGGACAGTCAGAACTGCCAAAAATGTGAACTAACAGTCTTACTGCAGCAGGATTATGGGCCATATTATTCCCAGTTATTGCCTGGCACATCTTCAGCTACTTCAATGATCTACCATGCTTTTCCTTCTGTGAATCAGAGTGAGAAATGGCACACCTTTTTCACTCATCACCAATGCCTCTCATATTATAAATACACAAGATGCAATAGACTCTGCTCTTCTACAGGGTGACGTAAACAGTGCATTAAAGCATGGTAGCTCTCATTAAACCCTGGTAACTCTCTCTTGATTTAAAGTCATTTGACATGCCCCATTATAAGACCATATCTTAAGTTGCTTAAAATTTTGCCAATTTTTAACCACTGAGTTGGAAAATTTCCCTGCTGACTGTCTGTTTTAGCACCAAAAAAATTAAATTTCATAAGAGTACATCAGATATTTCTTAGAGGAGAAAATTATATTATTTTGCCTATGCTAAAATCTTTGTTAAACTGTGTCTTTGAGTAGCTGAGGGTGATCCATGTTTTGGATCAACAGTCTGTAATTTGCTAAGGCATGTCACAAATTGTGCTTTCTCCTGTTTCCATGAAAACGTGCCTTTTTCCCAAGTTTCAACACTGACAGCAGCCTAGAAGATGTTAGAGACAAAGAAAAGCAGGTTGAGATCAAATTATGAGTCCAGGGTGTGGTGCATGGAAGAAAACCCAAAAAACTAGGAAGCAGGAGAACAAAGGATAAACAAGACATGAGTGAAAGAAAATGGAAATTGAAGGGTGATCTCATTCCTGAGATGGAGTGGCAGGTGAGAGGGAGAAGACACTCAATTTATTATCTGATTAGGCATCCAGAGAAGGACAGCAAGAGTTAGCTGGACAAGGGAACTATGAGAAGAAGGGAGGAAATGGAGATGAGAATGAGAACGACATTGAAAGATGTCCCAGGCATGCATTACAGCACTCTCTTCCCAGGTGCTTGCAGTCACACCTGGGTTTCCTAGTTTTTCCTCATGACCACACTCTAATGAAGATTTAGGAGTGCACCACGTGGCAAATACAGCTCAGGGTTGTGCTGAGAAAGAAACCTATTCCATTGCCTCTCATCCTATCAGTATGCACCTTTGAGAAAAGTTTGGCTTTATACTTTGTATGCAGAGAAGATGTTGTAAAAGTACTTGACACTTAGCATCATTTTAAATTTTCTTTAAAAGAATAATAATTGTTTCTAATAGACCTTTTGACAGAAATCTCCCCGACTATACCCATTGCTTTTATTGAATGATCTGAAGACCTCAAGACTCGCCTTGTTGCTATCTACCTTGTTTCCTGTCAAGAATATGTTTAGAATTAATACTTCTGATTAGCTCAAAAGTAATTTAAGTTACCTTACAAGATTTCAGGCATCTAAAACAGATGAGATTAAACCCATCCAACGTCTCCATTTACTTTGGCAAACAGGCCCATTGCCTGACCCTGACACCCACTGGTAAGGTGCAACTTTGTTCCATAGAGCTAAACTCTTTTCTCCTCCCACTATAAGATGACCTCTCTGATGAGAACAATCCTCTGCCCTTGAGAGACTGAGTATTTGGAGCCAAGTCTAGCCCGTGCTCCACTTCATATTCTGGTTCTGCTCAGTTTATTAGTACAGTCGTAGCCAGTGGTGGGACATGAATGACGAGTGGTAACAACCTCACACAGGTTCTTCTAGAAGGGCTACGATATTTCCTGTTTCATAGGAATAAATAGGTATCTTTCGCATAGGAAGTCATGTACTCTTCAAGGGAAATACAGAGGCATGGATAAAAAACTGGAGAGCACACACTGCATTCAGGCCTGGCAATCTCAGATACAACCTCTATGCTCGGTTTTTCACCTGTGAAACAGAAAATAGCATCACTTCTCTCAGCACAGATACAGTGAAACAGACTTATTACGGTCTAGAAAACACTACATATCACATTGATAAGCACAACAGGGAACTCCAGAGGGGATTTTCAGTAGTGTGAAATAAATGAGAGGCCAGACATTGAAGAATGAAAACAATATACTGAATAGCTGCTCAGTCACTGAGCGCCGAGTGAGATTGGGATCTTATGAAAACATAATGTGTTCCTATAATTAAGGACTGTGTAATGTGCACATAGAGAAAGAGCAGTAAAAATATTCAAGACAACCTCATTTCCGGCATTTCCTAACTTATAAGTCTTTCCTGGCTTCTATTCTTAACAGGCTTCTAACACACTTTTAATGTGTAATACTCTCTGCTAATCCAACACTTTCTTAAACTCAAAGAGCTAGAGAAAGAGCTGTAAACCATCTGGAACAGTTGCAAAGTGAATAACTGCCAAGAAATCTGTACTGAGTACGTCCTATCCCACTCCAGGTATGCCCTGCATCAGCTTTAAGGCTGCATGAATATAAGAAGACACATGTCCTAATTATCCAATAACACTTTATGCTGCCTCCAAAGTTTGGAGTCTTTCCACCTCCATCTAAACCTCCTTAATAGGTCAGCATTCAACCATTACTATGAAGCCTTTAATGAAAACAGTAATACCATTATCTCCTTTGCCACTTAGGGTGACCAGCAAAGAATGGGTCAGCCAGGTGTATCAAAAGACATTTCCTAAGATCCTCTAAGATCTAGGTACTGACATTAATATCATACATTTATGACAATTAAGCTATGTGAAGACATTATATTTCCCTTTTACATTGTCATGTGAACTTTCTACTAAGTATTCCCATAGAGAAATAAAACAGTGAAGGGGATTTTTCTGATTTATATTAGTAGCCGCACTTAATTCCTAATTTACAGTAAATTATTCATGATTATTCATTTAATATATAATTATTCAAAATTCTGAAGACTGTTAAATATATTTATAAAAGAAGGCTACATAAGCAGTTCCTTCCGACCACTTCACATTGCTAGACAAACATCTTTGACTGATGGATATTATATTGACATAGACAAATTAAAAACAGCATTCATATCTATATATCCCTCATATCCCCCAAAATCCAAAAGCTCAGAGCAGTCTAGAGCTGATTGGATACTATGTAAATCTGCTTATGAACAGTTAGCTAACTTAAATACAAGTTTTGATCCAGGTTATTCAGACTGATTTAGGGTTCATTCCTTGAGAAAGTTCCTACTTGCAAAGCTGTATTAATGCAACTGAATTTTATGAACACAGCAAGAGAGCAATCTCTTTCTTAGCCAAGTCACCCTTAACTAGAAACACTCTTTACTCCGGGAAATGTTTATGTCATGCAGGGAAGGGTTCACTTCATCTAATTTTTGGTAATTAAGAGTTAAAAAATCTCAGCTTGTCACCTTAGGCCAGTCCCACAGTCTATGGGAAGAAGCAGGCCCTTTGAAGATTGCTTGTGACTTACACAGGAACGCAGGGTATTTCACAAACATATTGCAGGCATCTGTAGTATAACGCATAACATAATATAACACAGAGCAGCCACAATGGATCAGCCCAAAAGCACATCTAATCCAACATCCTGCATGTAAAAGTGGCCAAAATCAGATGCCTAAGGAAGAGTACAAGTAATCACAAATGACACTTGACCTAAGTGACGTCCAGGCCTCTAGCTGCCAAGGGTTCAATGACTTCCTGAGCTAGATGTTCTTCTATGTGATTAGTAATTTCCTTTATTTTTTTCCCGATGAACTTGACCAGACTCCCCTTGAACTTCTGTAAGCTTTTAGTACACCCGAATCATGTGGGAAGGTTTTCCACAGCTTAGCTAGGCACTGTAAAAAAACACTTTCATTTGTTCATTCAGAGTTTACCTCCTTCTAGTTTAATGTAATGATCCCTAGTCCTTGTGTTGGAAGGGAAGGTGATTGATCCTGATACAGATTCTCCACACCTCTCCTGATTTCACAGATCTCTGTCATATTACACATGAATTTGTTCTGCCAAATCTCCAAACTCAGAAAATGGAGGTGATTGTATTAAGATGTATGCTAAGCTTGAACCATGCCTGTTAGCAGCATTTGTGAACTCAGATGCATTAACTTTCCAGAATGGCCAAAGCAAGCTCTCAGACAGCCACAAATACACAACAAAAGTATACTCCCAGACTTTGGGGGGAGAATTAAAAATGAGAAGCCGATAAAAAAAGAAAAAATATTCTTTGAAGAAAGGATTTCAATTTCTTTTTTACATGAAAGTATTGTTAATACATACAAATAGCTTCTTCTACTGGCATACAAGAGAACTGGTCACACTACTCGTAAGTCCATAGATTCAAGACTGAAGAATGATTTCTTAGCTGTCCACATCTCGCTGGTCCCTTTATGCCAATGTGAGGACACATGCCTGAAAAGTCTGTTTATGTGAAACTTTTCTGAATGAGACAAAGCTAGCATAGATCTCTGCATCTCATGATTTCTACATCCATTGTAAAAGATACATCAAGAGATGGCTGGGAGACTGGAGGCTTGCTGATGAACAAAAAGTATGACAGCTTTAGCCTCCAGTAGTAGCAGTTGATGTGGCATATGCTCTTATACCATGCAACGTGATCAGAAAAAACCACAGAGGGCTGCATTTGCACCCTTGGCAGATGTCACTATTTTCAGCTGCCAGAACAACTTTTGGCAACCCAAGTGTAAATTAGATTAGCCTTGGAGTTGCTGTAACTCAGGCCAACCCAACCACCAGCCAGAGTGCAAATACAACAAAACACAAAGGTGGCCTAAACCCACGCTTGTTCTCATTCATTTGTAATGACTGTATCTCAGCTTGAACTAAAAATCAAGCCCACAGCCTGCCAAGGAGGGGAGAGAAGAGAATTCACTACCCAGAGCTCAAGGCTGCTCTTTTCAAATCCCAAAACAGAGGCTGTTTTTTTGCCAGTGTACACCTTTCCTGCCCATTCTGCATGCTTATTAGCTATCATAACAATAATTGATTTGGATAAAGATAGGACATACGAAACATTGTGTGGCTGAAAGCTCTCATTTTTCCAAGCAGCATGCCTCTTCTTAAGACACGGGAATGCGGTAGCTCTGGCCATGCACGGCTGTTTTCATATACCTCCGGGAGAACAAGGCTTCCCTGGCAAATCTATCTTTTATAAGAGAGCGTTAGCAAGCCCTTCTTCTTTCACTCAGTGGGAGGAGCGGGGCGCTCCGTGCCACTGAGACCCAAGCATCTCACGTGGAGCGCAGACAGCCTGAAAATTTTTATGGTTACTTTGCTCTCACTTATCACAATGAGCCTTATGAGTCTTATTCTATAGAGGCACTTGGAGATCATTTTGCAAGCTTTCACACTCCGTCAACATGGAAAAAGCCAAATAAAATACGTCTGTTTCAGGTAATAGTCTTAAATTAGAGGAGTCATAACAGACTCTGAGAAGCAGTGTGAGTTCTTCATTCAAGTAAAACAGCTACGGGGTGACCTGATTCACAACAAATCCTGGTTCTCTTACGGCAGAGGAATATATAATTATAAAAAAACCTGGAAGTAGCAAGGATTAAATTACGTTGCCAGAGCAGCTTGTTTCTAAAGGGCTTATTACAGGCATGAACCGCAAACCTGTGATTTTTCTTTTTTCACATGAATTGATGTCATAATGAGGTTTAAATGGAGACTCGGTGTCTACTTTGCCTCCCAAAGGAGAGGGGTTCCCCCTCTACCCTGGGCATAGTGCCTCCTTCTGCTGTGCTACTTAATGCAAATGTAAACAAAAAGGAGAGTCAAACCATGAGAGCTGAATTCATTTCCAACTGGCTGTCACGGGTTTTCACTTTGGTCTCCTCATGGTTCACAAGGGTACCTTTCAAGTCTGGTTTATACAGAAGATGCTTATATGATAAAAGGGTACAACCTAAAGCAGAAATACGGTACTGATTGTGAGGTGGAAACAAA
This sequence comes from Dromas ardeola, assembly GCA_013398915.1. Taxonomy (NCBI): domain Eukaryota; kingdom Metazoa; phylum Chordata; class Aves; order Charadriiformes; family Dromadidae; genus Dromas; species Dromas ardeola. The sequence continues at coordinate 109,353 of VYZM01015055.1, read as the reverse complement.
TCTGCTTATAGAAGCAATCCGTGTGGAAACTTGATTGTAGAAATCTTTAACACTTCTGTTATTGGAACAGCTGAGAATATAGCAGGAAATCTCAAATGAACAGCTATTTTTTCTGCCAGTCCTGAGAACTAATGTTTTATTATAAATCTGTCCTTTCCGACACATATTGCATCCCCTCAGGGCTAGCTCCACTGTGTAGGCAGATTAAGTGGTTGCCTATGGCAGCAAAATGTTAGGCACTGCAAAATGTTTAGAAACTGTTTATTGTGTGACCATAAGCTGGGTGAAGCAGACATTTTCCAGTATGTTGAGGGCTACAGAAGCCCAGGAGACATCACCAGCTTCCCCGGTTCTTCCGCATACAAGTGAGCAATAAAAATGTGCAGAGTTTCACAGCAAGGAAATCAGTTTTGTAAATCACAAGCTCAGCGATAGGGAATTGTGAACCATGTACCTTTTAATAAATAGATAAAAAGAATATTGAGAAATCCAATGCTGTAACGTATACCAATTAGCATGTTTTGTACTCTAACCTTTAACAGAGTCAGAACTGTGTCATCTGTGTGTCAATCTATTAAAAGCCACAGGGTCATCACCTTGAACTTTTAGCCATGGAGTATTCAGGGAGCTTCTGAGTATTTTAGAAGGCATTTGCCAATCCCAGAGTGGAATGAATATAAGTATGAATGTTTATTCATGCTAAGAATCTGACCACAGGGACTTTTACTCACTACACTTCCTTTAAAAGAAAATTGAGTCACCCTTAAGGACACACATTAAAATATTATCTTAGCAGAGCAAATGTTAAACATGGAGAAAGGGTGGCCAAAGATGAGAATACAGCAGCAGGTCAAAAGAAGATTTATTCTTCCTGTAATGGCACCTGTTCAGTCTCCAGTGACAAATCTGTTTATCACAATACGGTCCACCACTGCTCTTTCTGTTTGGCTTATACCTGCAGTCTGGGTCAGGTCTCTGTGGTTGTGGGAGTGCTTAATCAGTCTGAAAAAATGCTAGCCTTCAGCATGGCACCATACTTATCACCCTATCCACAACAGATCTTTCTATGCTTGTACATACTAAGTATGTTGGTCATGACTTTTAATAGTAATTAACAGGATGATGGCTGTATCAGCCAGTGCAAGTTACCAGAGGGGTGCTTGGACACTCAGAAGAGCCATGCCATTTAAGAGGGTGATGTGGGACAAGCTTGCCCACCAAACATAATTGCAAGGTGTAATTAACCGCCATGAATCAGATCTGTGAGCAGTATCATTGCTGAAACTGTAGTTTCTGTCATTATGTTCATGCTAGTTCTCCAATAGCAGCTGATGTGCCATGGCACAGACACTTATAGCACCACAAGGCTCAGTGCAGGGCCACTGCCTGAGGACTTATCCCAGCTGCTAAGCATGTTGAATGCGTGCCTTTGTGACTACACCAGGGGCACCATGCTGGCCAGCTGGCTTACATCAGCCTGAAGTGACCAACACAAACTGCGGGGATTAAACTACAGAAAGGCACCCCAGTCTAGAAGCAATCCGCACCTCTAGGAGACAGGGAATTTCTAAACATCTTTCCTTCAGGCTGAAGTAATTAAATGCCCTCTGGTTTTGTTGGGAACTGGAGTCTAAAAGAAGCCACTGGTGTAATGAGCCATAGGCAGGGCTGCACTGTTTGGGACAGGCAATGTCCCTAGGACAGGAATAGGGCTGTTCTAAGAGAAGAGAGGGGAGGGCAATGGGAGGGCAATTCTAAATACCACCTGCAATAGACAGGCTCCTCAGAAAGTAAGTATCGCATGCTGGCTGCTTTCAAACTAATATCCAGGCCTCTTGGACTTCACGTCTTTAATGGTACAGATTGATTATAACCAAAGGGGTTAGGGTGTGGGCTGGTGGGGAAGGTGACCTGTCTGTTTGAAGTAAAGTACAGTTAAAAATATAAAGTAAGGAAAAGAGCAGTGAATCAAAACAGAGAGCTTTGAACAAGGGTAGAAAGGCAGACTTGCAATTACTCACAGTCTGTTTCTTCTGCCTTCTGCAAATCTACTAGATCTTCCAAATCTACTAAATCTTCTAGCAAATCCACTAGAATTGTATTATCAATTAGACCATCCATCAAAAAGTACCAGTAATTCCAAAAGTAACTTCTTCAGGCAAAAAGACTAGCAGAGCAAAGCAATGGCACAAGCACACATTCTCCTAAAGTTAATTAGGGTCGGCTGATTAGTAGCTCCTGCTTTGCTTGCAGTTTGCAGGCAATCCTTAGCAGGGCTGCTGGGGCTGAACTGAACCACAGGATGTGGAATAAATAAGCCAGCAGCCTGGTGCACTATCCCACAACAGGACATAGTTGCCTGCCCATCCTGGTACACATCGGATGTGGAACCCTGCAGCTGCTGATCTTCCCCACCCTGACATTTTTTGAGTCAGTTCTCTGTATCCTGTGTGCCTGCTGGATCCCTGCTGTGTAAAGATTTTAATGTGTGACTCTTGGAATCAACAAATCTACCATAGAAATCACCAGTCAGGTAACAAATGGCAGATTTTCTGCCACTATATAGCAAATTCATTTATTAAAAAATAATTTCCCCTCCCCTTGACCAGCTCTAACAGTCAATTCCTTTAATGGAATTGTTATCTCCTCTCACCAACCTGATTATCATGTATAAATTACTATTTTTGGCTCAGATATGCAGGTGCAGTGGTAGGGTTAAAATCTGAAGTTAATCAGTGTTTTGCTATGGACACCAAAAGGGCCAGGATTTCACTCAAAGTTGAAAGCCCTGGCAAATTGCAGTAATAACTACATGGATTTGTTCACTGCTTCAAATAAAGTTAAAAGACTTTAGAATATTACATCCAGTGATCAGAATTGCATTGTTTCTCTTCCTATAGATCACTTTCAAAATATTTATTTATCAGTGGATACAAAATATAAAAAAAGAGAAAGGGATTCCAAAAAAAGAAAATTATATTTAATTATCAATATATTTTGTTTCTATACTCTAACATTTTCTAAATGAAGTTCTGAATTCTTATTTCAGACTTTTTTCCCTCTGGAAGTGTCATAAATCTTAAACAAGTAAAGGTTAAAAAGCGTTAAATAATTCCTACCGACAAAAAAAACGTCCTTCAGCTAAAATTAAAGGTTTCAGACCAACTAAATTTAATATTGTAGGTTTTTGCCAAAACAATTCCACAATTTCTGTTTCACCTCATCTTCGTCTGAAATTTATTCTTGCTACTGGTTCATTTACAAGACTTAAAAATTTTATATACTTCTATCTCTAATTCTGAGGAGTCACAGATACTGCTTTGGACCTATACATGCTGCTTTGAATGCACCTCTTTGGAGGTAATAGAATCTTTTCTGAATGTCATTAGCCTTCTCTCCATAAAATTCTCCCCCACAGATGGAAATTTCAGCTATAAAAAATATTGGGTGAAGGAAATTATAGTTTTATGGCCTAACTTTTATGTATCAAGTTCAAATTCACGAAACTGATTTATTTTTATATTTTCCCACCCCCTTCACAGGATCCAGACCGCATATGCAGGGCGCTTTAATTTCTCTCCTTTCTCAGAATCTGAACCCCCCTAGGAATGGTTCCTTTGAGCTCATTATGCACCTCCAGGGTACACAATTCAAACAAGAGCTACCTTGTGCTAACAGAGTGTTGATTTGCTTGTGCTCACGAAAGTAAGGAGAGTGCTTTTCAGGACGGGAGCAGGGCAAGTGGGTGGGGGATGCTCGAGATTTTTAATTAAAATATCCTTTCAATAACATTGTAGAGTTGCTGAATGGCTGCATATTTTTCTCTTCCATATTTTAATATTTCTTAGATGCCATTCACTTATGAAAATAGAAGTTTCTTTTCAACACATAACTTCCATGAAAGAGTTTTCTTGAAGGATACCACATTATTTATGGTTGAAAAATATCACTCTCCTCTGCTTTTCCTCAACATTTTTTTCCTCACCCACAGCATACTGTGATTTTTAGGACTCGATCCTTAGTCTCTACTCATGCATAAACATTTGCAGAACTATGGCCTTCAGCCCCAGCCTTGCAAAGATCCAGTCTGTTCCTAAGCCAGTAGATATAAAGTGGCTACTGTTCAGTACACGATTTAGAAAACCCCTAAAATTCTGGAGTAAGGACTGTATTTTTCGATTTCTCTGAAGCATCTCTCTGAAATACATTGGGGTACTTTAAAGTAATTTTCACTATGGGATATTTTTCATGTTTATAATAATTCATAGTCTCTGTAGAGCATCCCAGCTTTCTGCTGTTCTTTTAAACAGTCATTAGACCACTTCAGAGGTGAATAAAAAATTTACTTCTCCTTAATGCTAGTAGGAACACTGAAAAGTATGTTGTCTTTATGCCGCTTGTTATGGATTATTTCCCCCTATTTCTTCCCTTATTCTTCATTGCTAAAAACCTACAGATTTACTTTCTTAGGCTGGATGATAATATCTTCTCCATATATAAAAATACTGTTTTGTCTGAACCAAATACACTATTCCTTCATTTGTCAAAAATTTTCTATTTCCATTCCTAGAGGGAGTTGCCAGTGAGAGTGGCCAAGGGCAGGCAGGGTTGGGGGAACGAACACGTGTGGACCTGGATGGTCAGAGATGAGCCCTGAGAAAGGCTGTGGGAGCTCAGGGATAAATTTATCAGTAAAATCGCAAGCAGCAGTCAAGCACTTAGCACTTAGCACTGAAATGGTCTGCCAGAATATTCCTTATAATTTGGTATTGCCTGTTTTCAGAGGCAGATGAATAATCCTTAGCAGGCAACGGTAACCATGTTGGCTTTCTGCTTCCATCATCCATTCACCTCTTTGATCACACAAATATTGCTTAGGCTATGGCAAGCAAGATCCTGGTGTAGGAGCCATGATCAGGCTTAATTTTACTATACGTTCTCTCTGCTTCCCTTCAGCAGGCTAAAAATGTTTTTCAGCACCATTGTACAGATAGCATAAATATAACACTTGAAGAGATTCTGGCAACAGTCCAGATTCCTGGCAAATAATTGCATTTGCAAGTGCATCAAGAAGTAAAGAGTGTCATCAAGGGCTAGGGGTAGACCACCCGTCTTCAGGAGCATCCATCAGCAGCAATGTACTGACCTAAAAGACAAGATCAGTGGATGCAGGGCCATCAAGCAGTCAACAATTAACAGTAAAGTATTTTTTTTTATCCCAATGACCATCAGTAAAACAGAGAACCACTCCTTGCAAAATAAGAATTAGAAAAGGGCAGAGAATATGGTGATGACCCTAGCAACTAAGGAAATCCCTGGATCATTGATGTATGTGACTCTCTGATGTATGTGAGACACAGGAGGCATAAACCAAGAACCTTACAAGAGGTAAATATTGCCTCCTAATTCATAGCATAGATGTCAGCATTCCTACCCCAAACCTCTCTGCTGGTAAAAGTGGAGTAGTACAAGTCAGGAGCTGCCATATTCAAAATGAAAAAGGCTGTCGTCTTCTCAATGCTAAATTGAGCATCTTAGGATCATAGAATCATAGAATGGTTTGGGTTGGAAGGGACCTTAAAGACCATCTAGTTCCAACCCCCCTGCCCTGGGCAGGGACACCTCCCACTAGACCAGGCTGCTCAAAGCCCCATCCAGCCTGGCCTTGGACACTTCCAGGGATGGGGCATCCACAGCTTCTCTGGGCAACCTGTTCCCGTGTCTCACCACCCTCACAGTAAAGAACTTCTTCCTAATATCTAATCTAAATCTCCCCTCTTTCAGTTTGAAACTGTTACGGCTTTACCAGATGCACTCAGTAAAGACCTTCATGAACATTGCCTTTTCACCTCAGCATTCTCCCTTCATTAGTGATTTTTCTATATTTCCAGAGTGAGAGTCAGCACGGGCATTGCTTTTCCCATGGCTGCAGGTGTTGCATGAAGCCAGAGCCACATCCTTTTCAGCCTTGATTTTGTTGTTTCACAGGCAGAGGAACAAAAGCCTAGCGGTACATCTGGCTCTTCCCTTGCACTTTCTTCTCAGTCATATCCCTTGTCACTGCGTGCCTTCCCTGAAATGGAGGCAACGCTTCTCCCAGAAAAGCCTGTTTACATGCAATTTCATCATCTGATTCTGCTGGGAAAGGGTGATCTTCACAGGCCTTCCCAAGAACACAGTCCTGCAGCAGCGTACCAAGGCCTGGAGCTCAAGGATCTGGGATCAAGGATGTGGAAATCTGCAGACATGGGTGTGCTCTGGACAGCAGCGTACTGCAGGTGCAAACGCATCCCCCTTGTGCTGATCTTCCAGACCGCGCCTTCAAAGATGGGGCTGCCTGTGGACATGGAGGGTCTGCCCCAGAGCTGTGTGAAGGCACGGGCCTGTGGGGCTCAAGCACATTGTTCACAAGGGGCCTCCTCACCACTGGCTGCCCAAGAGCTTGAGATGTCTGCTACATTCTTTAGCCCCAACGCACGCGTACAGCCTCGCAATTACACAAGCAATGAGGCAAGCGAGTGAGCAGAAGTTAGGAGGTAACTCAATCTGGCGTGTTGGGCAGCCATATTATCAGCCAGCGTAAATATCACATCATGCACCCTGGCTAATTCAACAGAAACACATAGCTGTAAAAACATGTGCTCACACCTGACCTAAGCTTGTGGTCGCTAATGCTCAGTCTAGACTTAACAACTGTGTGAGCATGACTTTAGTCATTCCCTACAGAGTGCCAGGGACAGGTGGGGTGGATTTACTTTCTTTCTCTTTTTTTCCACATAAACCCAACATGACAGGACTCAGCGAAGTACATCCCCAAGATCACATGCATAGGTAGGTTTCCTGAACACAACTACACAAAGTAGCGGCATGTGCTACAGTAGGTTACTTGGAACAAGTTGCAAATCAGCATTACGTGGCTTTCAACACTTTAAAAAAAATGCAAGGTGGGGTAAAATAAACATGCAGGAAATATAAATGGACTCTGAAGATCCTAGTTTACTGAATCCCCTCAAGTTAATCTCCAGTGTCTGCATCCTAATACTGTTTACAGCACTTAAATTTTGTTAGGTTTTCCTCTGATTATTTAAGGACTAATCAAAATTGTACCTTCACTCTGGGAGATTTTGCACTTTCCTCTGATGACTAATGACATCCCAAACAAATCTGAGTACAGGCATTTTTCTGTGGGTTTTTTTCCTCCTCTCAGATGGATTAGTGCTGTCATCAGCAAGTGTGGGGAAAACACAGAAGCCCAAGCACTAAGTATAACAAGTAAGCAGGAACTGCATTTAAATTCATTTGAAATGCAAAGGTAGTGACTCACCACCTAAGCAGGATTTTGGAATGCTGGAGCATCCTGGTCCCTCACTGGGAAAAGATAACTGATGCCCAGACTGGGGATTGGCTCTCCTGGCCTGATACATGCAGCACTTTCTGAGAACTCTTCACATTTGTGACATGAAAATATATACATATATTTCTGCTATCTAGCCAAATATAAGGTTCTGCTGTTGTTGTGTTTAAATATATATATATATATTTATAATATATATGTATAAAACAACAGCAGAACTGTATTATGCCAGTTTCAATTGTGGAGCTACAGTGCAAACAGCATCTGTGCTTTAATAATATTTACTGTTACCATCTTCCTTGTCTGTTCCCGTAGCTCACGCTGGGTCTCATCCACACTGAGACAATGCAGCATAAACAGCCTTTAAAAGCCCCTCCTATACATGAGCTACAGTAGCCTGTCTCTCAGATGATGCTCCTTTCATCGTGAGTTATACTCATTCTACCTCTTACCTGTCACATTTGACTTTGACCCATTGATTTTGAGTGAATTTAGGGAAGGAAAATTATGTGTGACCTCCTTTTTAAGCTGATGGTAGTTCACCTAACCAGGGGTGCCTGAGCACTGTCACCCTGTGTTTGACTTCAGTGCCTTTGATGAGTCAGTTCCCCGCTGCCCACCCTGCCAAGGCTGCTCTCGCCACCGGGCTCCCCGTCACGTGCAAGCAGAGCAGGCTAAAGGGTGAAGTCAGGGGAGTGATTAGCTGGTCATTAGTTAATGACAGTAAATTGATCCACCAAGTCTGAGACAGCCTTCGCCTATTTGTATTAGGTGTGTCTAATTCACCAAGGAGGACAAGAAGATTATGTAAATTGAAAATTTACTTACCTTGGAGAGGGCAGGAGCCGGGGGCGAGCTGCAGGCAGGCAGGCACGCAGGCAGCAGCGCGGGCTCAGGGCAAAGCCTGGGGGCACCCAGGCAGAGCCGGGGCACCCAGGCAGAGCCAGCCCACCCAGCAGCCTGTAGTTTTTTTCCCGGCACCTACAACGCATCATTCAGCTCAGCACCTACAACTCATCTTTCCCACTCATCCCCGCACTGGTTTGCAGAGCCTGGGCTCTCCCTGAAAATACCCTGCTGCTCGCCGGGTACCTCCCTCCGTTGTGCCCATTGCTGTGGAGCGCAGGATCAAACCTCAGCCCCTGTCTCAGCCCAGCTCCTTGCACCCTTGCAGTCCTCAGACACCCACCAGCAGGCACGTCCCTCCTGCTGCTAACACATCTCCGCAGCCAGATTCCAGGTGGTGAGGCTGCAATCCCCCTTCTCCCCATCCCTCCTCATCCCCTCCATCCCTACCTGAGGTAGGGTCTTCTGACCAAAGCTGGGCTGATGGTCGCACACAGAAGCTTAATGACAAGATTGTTTTCAACCATAGCTAGAGTAACACCCACAAAGGGACTTATGCATTTTACACTCTGCAATGTCCATATTTTCACATGTATTTCTAAACAAGTAAGAGTTCCAGGGTGCTTTGAAGCAGTTTTACACCCATGGCCTTTACCAGTGCCTTGGAAGTAGGAAAAGGTTTGAAAGTAACAGCTCACTGCCAACATGATATAGGGGGACATAAGGAAAATTAAAATCAGGGGCTCTTACATTTGTTTCTGGATCAAAACCTTGCAATTCATCATTTGAGGTATTCTTATAACTACCAAAATATATTCCAAGTGCTTTTCAGCACAAACATTGATCATTATTTAAGCACTGTGAAGTTTGTAAAGATTATACCTGCAGTTCCATTGCCTGTATCCTGGGGATGTGAGAAATACGCCTTTGTGGCGTGCATGCACAAAAGCACAAGAACATCACAAAAAGCCACTTTCTAGGAGAAATTAGAAGTTTTGCGCCAATCCTTTCAAGTGATTAAAAATATTTAGACCACCTAACTCCAATAGGAACAAATGAATGCAATATCATTAGAGTTACAAATTATTTTTTATTTTTGTGCTCTTTTTCTGTTTATGTTATAAGCCCATAATATTTAAGGACTGCAGGCCAAAGTTGTAATAATTCTTTGAAACACTAAGAAAGATTAAAATACAGAGGAAATAAGACTTCATAAAATATGAAGAAAATCGAGACATGATTTACACAGAGGAGCTGGTGTGTGTTCTCATCTATCCCTTACACAATGTATACATTGTGGTCAGATTCCCCAGTTTAATAAGTTTCACCATTCTTAGTATTTTCCTTTATGCCTTGGATTCCCAACCAAGTAATTACATGAGAACTGCACTTATCATTTCTTAAGAAAAAAGTTTTTTTCTAGTCCTTTGAGATAACTAGTATTTCCCAAAAGAATAAACCACAAATCATCAGAAACACAAACTGTGTAATTTTAAAACAATTCTGCATTTTGTGCAGATGCCCTCCTGTACTGACTGCTGTGCAAAACCGTGCTGTTATATTTATCACTTCCACCCATGGTTAACTCAGCCAAAGGGCACAAGAAAGTGTAAGTTATATTGATGTGGGCTCTTTTACAAAGTCTGTCAGACTGACTTGCACCTAATTACCAATGGGTAGCTCACACCATTTCATAGCACCTCTTGTCTAGAGTTGTAGTTTCCCAAGCAGGATTCCTTCCTGAGTTGGAAGGAGATGGAGGAAGGAAAGGATGCTCTGTGGAATGTATCCATATAGATGACAACGCAAAATTGAGGTCTCAGTTCATTAACATTTCGTATTGCTAAATTTCCCATTTATTTTCCTTTGTGGTGAAAACTTATTACAAAAGTAATGAATCATAGAGCAAAATACTGTTACCACAATCCCATTTCCATTCATATCTGATGCTACTCTGTATTTAGAAGACCCCTGTAGAGCTTGGCGTGTTCTCTAACTTTTTCTGAGATCAGTTTGTAGTCATGAATCTATTTCCATTATTCCATTCACTTCAGAGATACAGTCCAAAAGAAACAGTGCATAGGTCAAGATTTTTCAAGCAAGTCTCTCACATTCACAGGCATTTCCTTAATATATTTAGGCTCTCAATAAAGAACTTTGTAAAACCTAGTAGGATTTCACTGCATTTCTTTGTCTGAATTTAACAATTAACAAATAAAAAGGTGATTGAGTCATCAACAGCAAACTGATCATAATGCTGTTCAGTTCATGATGTGCTTATAATGAAAGTTTAATTTAAATCTAGGCTTAGATTAAATAAATAAATCTGATATGCCATGGTCTTGAAGCAACTTTTGTATGGAATCTTTAATATACATTCAGCTCTGAAACAAGCAAATTTTGAACACCGTGCTTTAATGACGAATCCTTAAACTGCTGTCTTGTTAATCCTTAATTTCTATGTATGCCATTGAAGATTTTCTAGATTTCTGAAATGTTTATTTTAAAATGCATTTATTTTTACCATTATGCAGTACTAAGGCAACTTCATTCATACTGAGTGGGGAGATAGCACCTCTCTACAGTGAGTTATATGATAGCTGCCTTAACCATGCACATTTAATTACCTCACCTGCACTACATGTACTAATCATACTATACTTCAAACTCCTTAGGGCATACACTGTTATTTTCTTTTCATATTTCTCATCTCTTTCAGGTCCCTTTAGTATTATTTCCTTCTTTCTTAATGTTTACAGCACCTTCCAATTTAACATCACCTGTGATTTTTCTCAAAGTGCTTTTTACCCTCTCTTCCAGAATGCAAATTAAAATATTCCATACAATCAATTCTCACACATGCACTTATACAGATACATAAGCACACATTTCCAGAAAATCATTAACTCGATCTTTCTACTGCAATGTACTACTGCTTACCACTGGTTTGCAAAGGAGGAATTTGTGCTGCTTTGGTTTGTTTTGTTTTGTTTTGTTTTTTAATAACATTGAATTAAGTTATTCATTCTAAGAAACAGCAAGGAAAGCAAAAAGCCGTCATTTTAACTCATTATAAATGACATTCTGAAAAAGAGTGTCTAAAATAAAGAATTAACTAGCATGTAAACAACACCTTCTTCCTGGACTTTGGTATCAAATTATTGCTAGAATGGAATGGAGGAAAAAATAGGAGAACACCTCATTGTGAATCAGCACTTTCCTTGGTTAAGTTCAGCAGTAATTCTTAAGTAACTGGGTCACTAGTAAATGATGACAACTGCAGTCAGGTCTCTGGTGCTGTAATTAGCAGCTATTTATGGAGCTCAAAATACTTCAAATCAGATAAACAAACTAAGGACCTAGGTTTTTTCTATAGAAATAAATAGGAAAAAAGACAGATGTAGCCACATAAATACATGACAAGCAGGGAAAATAGCCATTTTAAAATGCAGAGCAAGTAATATCAATTTGTAAGTTATCTGAAATTCAAATTTTTGTTAAGAGCTTGCTGATTCCAAGAAAAGACAGTTGGCATTTTGATTATAACTACTTCATTTATTGGCTTAATGCTGTATATAATCTTTCTAAAACAAATACACCAAATTAATAATTACACAAACTCCTGCAATGCTCCCAAAACGGGATTCACTGCAGCTCAGCGTGGTGTGTGTGTATTTTTTTTCCAAGCAATTAAACTGTATCCTTTAAGATCATTAAGGCTCAGGGTCAGACCGGGCTCTTTATTCTTTTAAACAGATGTTTGGGGGATCCTGGATGCCCTTTTTTTTTATCACCTTCTGCTAATTACTATCTGCCTATTCTCTCCACTCCCCGGCTTTCAAGCGGCCGGTGGGCCCCTGAATACCATCTGCTCAAAATTCTGGTCCCTGCCCTCTGTTAGACCTCACTAGACCTTAGTCTTTTTTCTTTTCCATTACGGAGATCATGCATGCATTAGGTGGGTCACGTTCCTTTTGCTATACACAGTGGCACGTGCCAATGCCCTTGAGGAATCAGCTGCAGGGCTAAATTTACAATTGGCTTGCTTCCCCCAAAACAACATTAAGCTTTTGTTCTCCCACTCACAATTCCATACAACTACAGAGATATAACTAATTGTCTGCTTTAGATTATAATGAAATTTTAAAATATCTTTTTGAAGCAGCAGAGCATAATTAAATGGAGAAAGGCTACCAAAAGAAAAAAAGCAGCAAACATTTACCATTTTTAACTGTGTACTTTGAATTTAGGCAGATTTCTCAGCTTCCTCTGCACAAAAGCTAAAACATGCCACTCATCTCAGGCACAAGCTACCTCTCTCCACCTCTTCATTTCTGTAAATTTTTTATCTAAGAAACAGTAAATATCAAGCTGAAATGAACTTAGACACGTTAAAGGATCTATCCGGCACTGCTTGTAGCTTCTAAAGGTGGCAGAAGGAATTTCCCCTGTAATAAATAGAGTTCCTTCCTCGCTTTGGTTTTCACTGTCACTGTACAAATTACTTTGTGTTGGTCATATACTGCAGACTACAGAAGCAGATTTAGGGAGATTTGAAAACAAAGAGCAAAGGCTGTTGCTTCCTGTACTGCTGTTATGATTAAACCCTAGAGACCATTTTAAGACTATGTTATAATTTGCACATCTTTTGTATAACGTATGAGTCTTTGGAGCATCCAACGGTTCACAGTTGGTTGACTGTCTTGCTTGAACAACTATAAAAAGGCATTCTCTCCCACAGAAGAGATCAAGCTGAAAGAAGGCTCTGGGGAGGTCTTATAGCCCCTTCCAATACTTAAAGGGGGCCTACAAGAAAGATGGGGAAGGACTCTTTATCAGGGAGTGGAGTGATAGGACGAGGGGTAATGGTTTTAAACTGAAAGAGGGGAGATTTAGAATAGATATCAGGAAGAAATTCTTTACTGTGAGGGTGGTGAGACACGGGAACAGTTTGCCCAGAGAAGCTGGGGCTGCCCCATCCCTGGAAGTGTCCAAGGCCAGGCTGGATGGGGCTTTGAGCAACCTGGTCTAGTGGGCGGTGTCCCTGCCCAGGGCAGGGGGGTTGGAACTAGATGATCTTTAAGGTCCCTTCCAACCCAAACCATTCAATGACTCTATGATTCTGTGATTCTATGATGCTATGATCAGCCTTTGAAAGCCAGTGGCAGTATCACTTCTCAGGGTCATAAAATCTCCTCTTGCACTCTTACACTCTGACATATTTTGCAGGATTCATTTATAGAGGAAACGTTTATATTTAAATTAATCTAGTTTCAACTTTATTATCCCTGTAGCATAGGCTGCTATTACTATCCATGCCAAAATGGATTGCTATTATCAGCAAACTTTCGATCATTTCTGACTGGTAAAAGGCACAGACACTCAAAGCTGATGCTGAGGGAATAAACAATGCTATAAATTGCATAAATGCAATTTAAACATGGCATACTGTATTTACTGCTCCCCGTGTGCCAGTCCACCTCCACCAGACTGATTTTGATAGTCCAAAAAACCTTCCTTAAGCAAAAAGCCCATCTCCTGGAAAAAGATTTTTCTTTCTCTTCCAGTCTGTACATTTCCTCCAAAATATAAACATAATTTCTGTCTTCTGACACAGAATATCTAGTTCTGGGCAAACTTCATTTTCAAATTTGTGACATGTTTGTGATGATAAAGTGTAAACACTTTCCTCTGAGCCACAAATAGTTTGAAGTAGGAACCTATTCCAAGCCTATTGATGTCATTTAAAAGACCCGTATTGACTTCAGTAGGCTCTCAGTCAGCGCCCGGTAATCTGTCTCCACAGACAGAGGGATAAAATACCCAGGATAAATTGTATGTACACTGCTTTGATTATGAAATGTTTAGAGTTTATGGTCTCAGGAAACATAGTCCTTAGGATAGAAGGTTCAGTCAGAGCTTCATTGTGTGTCCTGTATCACTGGGAATTTTCTGGCATGAAACCAAAAACCAGAAACACCACAGACATACAGGTTTTGCAAGTTTTCTTTATTTTAATCACAAAAAGTTGTCTTGATTCCAATGTAAAAGTAACAAAATGAATGCCACACCTTTTTCCCATCTTGAAATAAAAGGTCCATTGTGTTATCTTTTCAGTGTTACTCTTCCTATTTTGAATATTAGTAATATCATAGCAGCAGATCAGAATGAATAACTTTATACCTTTTGGAAAACTGATGGAAACATTTTTCACAAAAAAACATTCTGAAATTCGTACTGTAGTGTAGTTTCAAGTAATTTTGCAAACAACTATTTTTATTACTGGAAGTTCTTCTGGATGTTGTTGTATATCAACTTAACTATTTTTGCATATTAGAAGACATTTTAGGGTAACATTTGAAAATCATCCATGGTTATGAAAATAAGTTTCATTTTCAGAAGTGACTTAGCATTTCAATAATAAGGTTCTTTTAGCAGTATTGTCAAAGTCTATACATGAGATGGACTTCTAGAATAGGATCTAACTCATTTATCTTAGACAATTAATTTGCCCTTAAATTTTAGGTATCTAATGAACCAGATCCTCTGAAATGCTTGCTTCAGTGCCCTCTGTAGAGAATATAGAAACCCTGGCATCTCTGCAGGTCTCCAGGGAGAAGGTCTTATCCTTGTCCTAGGACCACGTATTAAAAATCTCTAGGTTCAATGAACATATGAAGATCAAAGCAGGGTTCAAAATGATGAACCTCGGCAAGAGTCAGAGTATATTTACTTAAACTCAGAACTATCTTAAGATTCCCTCATGTGGTTTTCTTGTAGTTGAAAGCCGAGGCAAACTGCGAGAGCTTGCTCCTATCTGCGTTTTGCCTATCCTGAGAGGTTACATAATTTCATTTATAACATGGGAGACATAAGAATTTTAGAAAATGTAACTGAAAAGAGCCTATAAGTCTGGAACTTTAGTCCCCTACTCTAACCACTGATAAACCTACCAGTCAGTGAGAGTTCAAACAAAAGCTAACAAATGCTGAGTCTGCTTTTTCACTGGGCTCTAGCTATGCTCCTTATTCGCCTTTAATATTTATGAAGAAAATTGAGAATATATTGCTTCAGAAATGTTTGTGTACCATACAAAGAGAAAGAAAGAGCTCAAACATTCTCCTTGGGAATTACATCTTTTCTATAAATGAATGTATTCAAAGCGCTCAGCTATAATAATGTCAATCTGAAGGATGCATGTGTTTTCATTAAAGATTTAAGGCTGAATTTGTAATGAAAGTGTAACAATATTCTGAGGACTATTTCAGAATTGTACTGAATTAGAGATCATGTTGTAGCGTATTTACCTATTAATTTGATCTATGCTTGTCCTCAATTCTCAGTCAATTAGTTTGAAGGCTCATTGAAGACTTGGACTGTGTCTGAGCACTGATACGTCACGGGTGAATTTCCCATGAATCTGGACCCTTTCTCAC
This sequence comes from Dromas ardeola, assembly GCA_013398915.1. Lineage (NCBI taxonomy): Eukaryota > Metazoa > Chordata > Aves > Charadriiformes > Dromadidae > Dromas > Dromas ardeola. The sequence continues at coordinate 93,717 of VYZM01015055.1, read as the reverse complement.
ATAGTGATTCTCGTCACATAATGAAAAGACATGGAGTCTTTTTGGTATTACCTCAGCAGAAATGAACAGTCTTCCTATTTACAGCAATTGTGGCAGAGGAAGTACACGGGAAGAGAAAGAGTCTTCCAAATATTAAGATTTTTAACACTTCACTGGATAAAATGCCAACAAATAAAAGAAAGCAGCTGTGAGCAATGGTCAGAGAAAGGGAAAGTGCTGGTCACTCAAAAATCATCTCATTTTTGTTTCCAGACATATCTTTATACCCATTATTGACCAATTTCATGTACAAAAAGGGACTCTCATGTAAATTAATGTCGAATCCTTATGCAATAACACAAGAAGGCTTTCACCTGCTCCAGGAGGCGGATATGGGAATTTGGGGAACGGTACACATAAGCTATTCTTACACATCCAGAGCATACACAGCTACATCAGAACTAGTCATCATACGTTCCCATTTCAGGTGGTGAAGGAAAATTAGCATCTTCAGGATGCAGTTCACCTAATCTTTATTAAACTGGTAATTCAGGATTAAAATAATGGTTTTAGTTGGCTAAAATGGTTAGGTACTCCTGGCTATCATGGAAGTGTAAGCCTACGTGTTGACATTAAATGACTACTGGCCACAGCAGAGGATTATCTCAGGTCTCTTCTTGACAAGTCAAATTTCTTATAAACAGGCTTTCCAAAGGTATTCTGTGCAGATAACGGGCAAAGCCTCTTTTAACTGTCACATGGCAGGGCAGAAGTGAAGGGTTTTTTTCTTCTTCCTAGAAATAAGTTTAAATGTGGGGCAGGGGAGGAAAAATCTTGTTTCATTTTTGCATTCTTGAATGTAGAAATAATGGACAGACGCTGATTCCTCTGATCCAGGAAGATGGAGCAACCAGCCCTCAAAGCTTCCCGGTACATTTCTGCTCCTGTGGGAGAAACACTTTAGTGCACTGTCAGCAACCTGTGTTCCATTTCTTAGTCTTATTCGGTACTTTTCACCAAATCACATTGATTTCTGTGTCTTTAAATGGAGCTTTAGAAGACATATGGCTTAAAGGATAGCACCGTTTGGGTTCCCCATAGTGTAGTAATACAAATTCTGGACACATGGGTTGTTCTTTGATGACTTACTTTATTAGGTTTCCAAATCACGCTGGTGCCCAGAGGGTGTGAATAGAATTGAAATAGCTTTACACTGCCACAGGAGAGTTGGGAAGGCCCCATTTTATGAGGCCGAGGTTAACACTAAAATAACATGTGACAGATGGTCACTTTTTGCTACCCATCTTACTTGACCAGTATTTTTGTAACAGACACAAGCAATCCATTTCTCTTTTCTCAACAGAGAATAAATCCATAGAAAATATTTTAACTGATGACTTATTTCAGCTTCACTGTTTCTAACCACAGCTGAGGAGAAAAAATTATATACTGACAGGTCAGTAACATTTACTGGAATATTTTCTTCATAAAAAAACAGTTGTTGAGTAAAAGAATATTTTTTTCATCGTTAAGAGTTTTCTTTTCTATATTTAAAAATTTATTCTTTTGAGAAAAATATTTTACCTTTTTTGGTTTTGATGTGTAATGAGTTTTATGGTTGTTAAGATCAAATTTTCTTTTTCCTCCGGTATCCTGTTTCTGACTGTAGCCAGTGGCAGATGCACAAGAAAAGATAATGAGAAACTTGATAGGCAGTGAATGTTCCTTCTGTTTATTTACATTCCCAGTTTCTGGAAATCAGAGGTTTATGAGTTCCTGAGATGGATGTTTCATCTAGACCTCTGTGGCCAAGACTTATTCCATGAATTTGCCTAATCCCCTTTTCAATCAGTTTATGTTCTGTCACAACATGCTGTGGCAACAAGTTCCACAGTTTAATTACATATTATGGGAAAAAATTGCTTCTTTTTGTTTATTTTAGACTTGCTTATAATTGTATTGAATAGTCTCCATATTTTCATGTTACAAGAAACAGTGAATACCCATTCTCTGTTTAGCTACTCCATAGCCCTCACATCACTTAGTAGACTGATCATATTAACCCACGCCCATTTTAGTACATTTCTTTTTATTTCAAATTAGCTTGTGCAATTGTCTGCAACATTTTTTTCTCTTCTCTTGGAATATTTAATTATTTGAAGTCCTAGTCTGATGGTACTAAGAGCCATGGCCTCGTAAGATGAGTGTTTGATGACAGACAGTCACCTCCAAACATATTCTCAATTAGATTGCTTATATATCTCCTCTGAATTTAGAGAGGACAGATGTTTTTAATTACCTCTGCAATAAACCTTCCTCCCAAGTATACCGCCTATAGTACAGTTTACCCTAAGCCAGTCCCCAAGTAACATCTGAAACACAAATTCCTATGGTTATGCCTCAGCACTTCCATGGTTTGTTTGGCCCAATCTTTCCACCAAGGTTGCTTGAATCACCCACATACTTCCAAGCAAACCAAACAAAACAGGCCATAGTTTCTTCATCGAAATCTTTAAGATTTTCTTCTTGATGAAGAGGATTTAAAAATCTCCCTCTCTCAAAGTTACTTCTGGTACTCTTAGCAAGAAAAGATTTCCAAATCACTTTTCTTGTCCCATGCTATCCCTCCTCCTTTCACCACAGTTCTTATTTCACCCCTCTTCAGTGACACCCTTCTCAGCAATCCTTTTTCACTCTAAAACTCTTTATTATCCTCATTATCTTTATTATTCTGACTTCAGACCTCGTCCTCCTCCTTTTTCTAAACCTCTCCAAAACAAATTTTCCAGGATGGGAAATGCATGGTGTTCTCCCACACTCCCATAGGTATAACCCTTTACAGCATGTACAGTTTTTGCAACAGTGTTGAAATTTAGATTATGGTAATCCTCTATTGGCATTTGTATAAATGTCCATATTCCCACAGCAATGTGGGATCATTATTGATATCAATATCAAGAAAATTTCCATCACTTCAGGATCCGCCCCTCAGTCAAGTCTATCAATCAGATTTGTTTTCATGTCTTTGCATATTGCTGCACAGTTGTTTTCAGAGTTCAAGGCCTAACACCTGCTAACAGATTCATTATCTATACTCTCCATGGTTTCTGTAACTAACTGAGTTATATTACGGATTTTTGACACCATTAGGAGGGAGAAAAAAAGGAAAGAGAGAAAAGCAGATTTTGGTCCTAGCTGTGAGCTAGTGTATAAGGACTGCAAATTACAGCAAGTGAAGTGAGTGAAATTATAAACATCTATAATAGTGTGCAAATAAACTATGAGAAATCACCATAAGGTCCTTTGATTTTTAAGAATTTCATTGCAATGAAAATATAATGCCACTTAAAAAGCTAAGACTGTGCCATGTCATATTCCCCATTCTTTTCCTTTTTATCACAGTGTTTTAGATATTTTTTTTTATTTTCGTACAAATGCAGTCTGAATATTTTTATATCACAATAGCTCCTATTATTTCATTATTTTCATGCTGCAGGAATGAAAAAGTCAGTAAAAAGTCAACAGTATATAATTAGTTTCTCTTTAAAAAGGGGAGGGAGAGAAATTTTGGTATTAGCATGTCAATGTTTGCTATTTTTTATCAAAAATGATTTGTTTTGGCCATTATTAGGCTGTATTTGAAGGCATTCAATAGATTTTCTTTTCTACCGACTTTTCCAGTCAATCCTAAACAATAAATGAATGCATGAGAAATCTTATTTTAACAGGAGAACACTGGAAAATACAGAAGAGCAGCTGGTGTCCTACCCCAGCCATGCCAGGTTGATATTAGCTCAGTTAACTAATGGGCAACTTAGTTCAGCTGCTCAGAAGGAGACCTCCAGACTCAAACCGTAACAAAAGAAACTGAGAATGGAAAGACCTAGAATGGGATTCATCTCAACTGACTTTGTATATCTAACTGCAGACAGAGTGGCTTCTGAAATGATCCAGCTATTCCAGACTCCGCCTTACAAGCAGTGAGAATAATGGGCACATTTTAGAGCAACTTTAAATACCCCTTTTAACCTAAGGATTGCAGTCTGGATTCTACTTGATACATTTCCTGGATCTCCCCTGACTAAAATGGGAGTTTGGGTGCGTATTGCAGGCAACGATGGATCTCACCATCTCTGCTTGCCCTTTTTTTCCATGCAAAAGGATGGGGAACAGAAGATAGTAAGCATTTTTGCTGTCACAGTCTGTGGAATTAAGCATGACTGAATGCCATGTTAAGTCAATCTATTTTGGAAAAAGAAATGTCAAAATGGAGATGTTTTACACAGTTTTATTAATTAAATATATGTAATTCTGTAATTAAATCTGGAGTAAAATTTGGAACTGTTTCTGAAAAAGACAGTAGAAAAAAATGACTCCAGCTCTCAGCACATTTTCAAAATGTATTTGAAAGCTGCAGAAACATCCAGGAAAAAAAAAAATGCAATGTGGGCCATGCAGTAAAAGGAGATCCAAATGGGTTCACGTGCTCAAAAAGAAGCAGCACAGCAGCCCACTCCTTAGCGTGTTAGGTTAGGGAAGTGTGAAGGAGGTTGCTGTAAAGGCCAGAGGGCTGAAGGCTGCAGCTGTATATCATGAGACATTGGGTCTCTCTGATTCAGGTCAGGGATGAAGTTCAAAAATCAAACTTCCCCTACTATGCAATCAGAAAATTCAAAGAATGAAGAATACAACCTGGGTCTAAGACCTGGCCTGCAGTCGTCATACCAGCCCTCCACAGGCTGCACTGCCACCCTCCTGGCGTACACAAGGTGTTACTGATCATCGCAGCATGCACGCTCCGTTCCTGGTGACCTGAGAAATGCCTTGTCATCAGCACTGCACTACAGTTAACATAAAGAAACACATTTTCACTGATAGATAACAGCTATCAAGCTCAGGAAGCACCGGTGGAGAAAATCGGGCTCCATTATGTGCAAATTTGTCTAGCAGAATCAGATTTTTGTTCAGTTGTTTCCAAGACCATCTATTTACTTCACTGTTGCTGAATGCTTGTGAAGTACTTTAATGCCTGATTCCATTATGCAATGTATTTTCTTTTTAGTTAGTATTTGTGGTAATAAGATAAATAAAGGAAATTAATACATGAAATTTACTGACTTAATGTTGTGGAAAACTGAAGATTTAGTGCCCTTCAAAATAAATGTAGACTTCAGCTTTACCTCAGCAAAATATTAACTCTCATGTCAGTAAGTCTTGATGTTCATTGCTTAGTTTAATGGAAGCCAATTTCAGCTTAATCTGGTTTACAAAGAAAACTACATTCCTTCCACAGTTAAATAATTTTATTTCAGCATCATAATAAAAAGCAGACTTTTTGGAGAATCCGACAGTGCAAATTTTCATGATTATATCTTAGCCTCGTGAGAATTGTTTTTTCCTCCTCCTGGAGTCATGTTATTATGGTTATCTCTTCTCATCTTTGTTCTGTTAAAATAAAATGAATCATCCACACTTGTGATTTCAGAAAAAATGCTTGAAAATATGATTCTTAAGTGCTCAAAGCACAAAAGTTAAATAAAATGAGCCTGCAATTTGTTTATGTTTTCAGCTCATAATTTTTAAGCCAGTACCATCATTTTTTAATACTGGGCATTGCAAAGGAAAAGAACAGGCCCTGTTTTAAAACTATTGTTAAAAGCAACAGTTAGGAAATATGTGGCATTTGTCAACATATGATCATAAATGATTTTACAGGTTAAAATATTTATTCTGAAAACGTATATTTGGGATAAGAATATAAATAACATATTAGACCCTGGCAATTTGGAATGTCCAAGATACTAGAATTAAAATATTTCTCTAAAGAGTGTATTATTCAGGTGCGCTATTCTTTAACAGTGAAAATGTAGAATTACATGACACTGAAAAAATTCTAAATCTTTGCCATAAAATGTAAGTGAACAAAATCTTGAGAACATCATGCAGCCTCTACTCAGGAAGTCTTCCATTATATTTATTAGAAATGTATCCAAGAATACAAGTGACATCTTTGCATTACTAACTGAAATAAAAATAGCATATGATGTGGTTGTATTCCAATGGACAGTTTCCGAGATATATCAGACTCATTAGCTGTCAGACTGTTGCATGTCATCAACCAAGTTACTATCTTCTGAATGGTCTGCTAAAAACTTTCTGGTCGGGCTCTTCTGGCCAGAAAGATGTTACAGAAAGAGTAAGATCTGTGTATTAGAGAGAGTTGTTTTCCCAGTATAGGTGAAAGAGGGCTAAAACTGTGCCCTCAGTGGCCACTTCACCTCAAGTGAGAGTGCTAGAAGCACCCAACAGAGACATAAGGATGGGCACTAGAATATTTGTTTCAGCCATGAAGAACATTTACACTTTCAGCCTTATACTGTGACGTAACGGTCAAATTCGATGAATGAAATGTGTCTTGGATAGCACATATCATCCCCGCATGCATAATGGCTCAAACACCTAGGCTAGGAGATGTTATTTATTCAAATCAATTTAGTAAATGAGGCATCAGGAAAACCTGGCATTAGAAAGTGAAATTTTTTAGCATAATCAGCTAACAAAGGAAAGTATAATAGTTAATGGAAAGCAGAATATGAAAACGTAATTAAATCTGGCATGCATATCGTCAAGTCAAATTATCACTTGGTTACTGAAAAATGTGGTAGAGAAGCATTTATGAAGGGCATGGCGTAGCCTTAGTCTTCTTTTCAAGGGTTGTATAAAATTACAGCAAGACTGTGTTTTATTTAGACTGGCAGTGTTCCTAGAAAGCACTAGTTGTGATGCATGGAGCCTGAAATAGTGGCTTTTTATTTGTACTCAAAGCTCTAGAGTATTGTCTGTTCAATCACTTATAGATCAGGCTGCTCAGTAGCTTTCATAAGCACTTGAACAGTGTGAATAAATTGTACTGACAATGCTGACAGCTCCATACCCTGTCTAAGAAAGGCCTGAAAGGCTTTAAACTTTTGCTTTTTCATTCATTGAAGGGTGGTCCTTGTGTACAATACATTGGTCTCCCTACTTTACAAGATTCCCCCCTTCTTCCCACACACACACCACTTTTTGGCAAAATGAAATAAGCTTCCTACCATTAGTTTCTAAAGAAAGCATTCTAAATCAATCTGTCTCTAAATATAATTTAGAAGACCAAAGGAAAGCTATGTGAGCACAATAAAGTGTTGTTCTTAATAAATTCCCAGCTGGCAGAGGTTCAGTTCCTCTGATATTTCTAATCCTTTCCAAGTTTGCTCCAGACAGAAATAAAAATACAATAGAATTTTCTTAAAATAGTATCCAGGCTACCAGTTCCAGCCAACCTCCATGTCCAGACCTTCTTTAAAACAACTACTTTTCAATTTGGGGTTTCACTTAATTAATTTTTAATTCCCCACTAAACTGTTTTCCTTCTCCCTAATAAAGATTGCTTGGAGATGAAGTTTCCACAGTTTCTGCGTAGCTGACAATTCACTGTGTTAAAGAGGGAGTGACAAATCCAACCATAAAGAGAAGGCAGTTGCAAGTTACTGCAATTAAGGAAATAAACGCAAAAGTGTTGATGGCTCTGAGGCAATTACTCCTTTTCACAAAAATTTAGCCACTGGCCATTTTGGTACTCCAGAGGCAGATGTAATAGGGACACATGCCATACATTTATCACCAGATTACCTACCTGCCTTCTTTCTTTTCTTAGAGAAGTGTCTTGATTGTAAACATGTATTTCTATATCTTTTAGTGAAAGGGACTAACAGTAGTTTGAAGGTACATAGCATTTTGAAGAGCTTCCAAAGCCCCACAGTACATATCTGTCACTCCCTCACATTCGATACAGCAGGAATTCCCAAATTTTCTGCACAGAGGATTACACTCTCAGCTTCCTGGGGGGCAAATAGGTCAATTTAATCTGCATGCAAATTGAGAAAGCTTATTATGCAGGGATCTACCTCTACATTTTCAAAACAAGGAGAACGGTTTTATCAATGTAATTCTATTACAGAAGAAATTTAGGAGCTAATGTCATTTTAGTTACTCATTTTCCCTCCTCTCTTTTACAGCAAAGGACAGTGGAAGTTCATCTCATTGTCTAAGTTACTCTTTTGACCTTAACTTATTGCTACATTGGTGATCGGTAAGTTAATATTTCTGCTTTCTCCTAAGCTAAGCCTCTAGTATTTTGTGTGAAACTCCGTAACGTCTGCCTCTGGGTTCAGGGTTTGCAAGCTTCTGGAGAGTAAATTGGCCTCCTAATTTTTCTGCTAACCAATAGGTGATAGAAGTATTGTGCCTCTTTGAAAGCTGTCACAGCTGCCTATAAAGAAAACAGCTAGACCATTTTTCCCTGTACTGGAGTGAAAAAGAGGAAAGAATTGTGTCACACCTGTCTTTTCACTGTGTCCACCAGTTTTTCGCCTTATAGCTTCATTGTGAAACCTTGGGTGCATATATTGGCCACCTGCAGTATGTATTTATAGCTAGAAATGTGTGCATATACATGTGTGTTTGCATGCAGTTCCCAGAACAACAGGTCAGTGGCCATAGGTTATCACCATTTTAATATTAAATACAAGGGAAAAGAAGAAATGAGGCAAAACGTCAGCATCACGAATGCCAGAATGCGTTATGCTGTCAGTTCTCTGACCAATATCTGAATAATTACACCGCGATAAGAACGAAATACCAAATGTGCAAAGCCAGAGCTCCACATGGTCGTAAAGTGGAAGCGGAAAGAATTGTCAGAGCCGGAGTCTAAGGCCACAGTCTGTTGATTATTGTTCTATTGTGGAAAACAAACAGAAATGTAAGCTTGTACAGCATATGAAAACACACATCAAATTGCTGGCAGCATTTCAGCTTCCAAATGCAGCAAATGTTGAAACATATTTAAATTTCCTGCTCAGTCTTTAAATCCTGCTTTATCTCCTGTCATTTGTATGACAGGGACTGAAATTTTTGACAGCTGAAATAGGTGCCAGTGCTCTACACCCAGGGTCTGATCCAACGGCAGCTGAATTCAAAGGGTGTCTTTCTCCCAACTTCAGTGGGAGCTGGGTGACATCCAGTATCAAATGAAAACCCAATTATGAGGGGATAAAATCTGAGTAATCAGCTCACGAGTGCATTTACCTCAGATAATCCTCTAGTTCCCCCAACACTCCCTTCAGTCAACCGTGAGAAGCAAATCGGAGCCAGGAACCGTGGATCCCACAATGTGGCAGACCACTCGTGAAAGGAAACAGAAACATCGCTTTCATTAAGGCTTTTTGTCTGCTGGTAATTCACTCCTAACGTCTAAGTCATTTGATGTTGCTTCAGAAACTGTCCTCAGCCTACTTAGCAAAACTTCTCCGTGATGGTAACAAATGAGCTTGTCACTGTCATGCTCGCACAGGAGCAACCCGACAGTGAGGGGACAGCACACACGCGGCCGTCCCAGCAGTATCTCCCTTTGAACTCATCCCTGCCCCGCTAAAACTCTCCTGATGGGATTTTAGGGGGAATTTTGCTCATTATTTACTACCTGTGTGTTCACATCTTCAGACTATTGTGCCTACATTGAGGTAGAAAAAGTCAAG
>VYZM01015055.1:72487-84151 GCA_013398915.1 Dromas ardeola | reverse complement strand
AAATAGAGAAGAAAAAACGGAGAGGGGGGGGGGGGGGGGGGGGAAATATCCACCCTTTTGGATAAATTCTCGTATTAATGTTTTTCTCAGAGAGAATCATTATCTCAGAGAGATAATCACAGAGAGAATTATGAGAAAGGTGAAATGGTGAGTGGGTTTGTGTGGGTTTTATTTATAATAGAGTGGAAAAGTTAAGACATTCTTTGACTCAGAAGTATCAGGCATTTTTTTTGGTTTAGACTACGTTAAAACACTGCCGTAGATCTGCAGTTGTTGATGTGACAGGCTTCCACAGACTCTCCACCACTGCACATGCACAACTCAATGGCAGCTGTGTGCAAACTCTCCTTTTGAACCCTGCAACTCCACAACTTCAGTGCAGGCATACGCTTAGAAAATTAAAAAAATATATATGTTCAAAAAGCAAAATATATAGGAATTGGACACATAACAAGAACTTTAAAAGTTACAGTTTGGGAAAATCCAAAACATGCTTGTGGCTGCCTGGGTGGGCCCTTGGCACCACAGCTGCTGGAGAGGTGGAGACCCCTGGGCTGCCTTGTCCTGGTTCCCAGATACTGAACCCCTCTCAGAGATCTGACACATTTGGCACAGTTTACCAAAAATTTTTCATTCTACAGTGCAAGCATTGCCCAACGGAAACATCATCAGAAATGTTTTGTTCAGTTTTAATCACATGTGATGAGGTGCTAGATGGAAAGACACAAATGTACTTGCCAGAGCTGTGGGTGCATTCAGACCCAGGAGTCCCGGTACACAACTCCCTCCTCCCTCCACAGGCACAACCACGTGGAAAATAAACACAGTGATATTTTAAGAGGTTACCTTTCATGTAAAGACAACTATCTTGTTCATAGTAATTTTTAAAGCCCAATTATTTTACCAGCAGGAACTTCATAAGAAGGATGAGGTGGGTCTATATTTCTGAGAACTCCATGCTGTTTCAATTGTGTTAGTAAGGAACAGATTATTCCATTCAATTGACACTATAAACTCCCTCACTATTCTTTTAAGGAAGAAATTACTATTCTATAATTTAATAAACTTTAAATTTCTCTATTTTCATCTCTTCAGAAAAATGGTTAAGTCCATAAAATCTCAGACATTCCTTCTTCAGGAGACAGCAGAAAGCAAACATTCTAAGGCTTACCAAAAAGAATGCACACTTTAAAAAATCAATAAAGGAGAACGTAGTCAGTACAAGAGACCCATTTTCAATATACTGATATGTTGTTGTGGGGGACAGAACCGAGAGAAGCACTGAGAACAAGTAAGCTCTACAGGATGTGGCTTATAGTATCTTGGATGGTTATCATAGAATCATAGAATCATAGAATCATAGAATCACTCCGGTTGGAAAAGACCCTTGGGATCATCAAGTCAACCATCAACCCCACTCTGCAAAGTTCTCCCCTACACCATATCCCCCAACACGACATCTAAACGACTCTTAAACACATTCAGGGATGGTCACTCCACCACCTCCCTGGGCAGCCTATTCCAGTGTCTGACCACTCGTTCTGTGAAGAATTATTTCCTAATGTCCAGTCTAAACTTNTATTTCCTAATGTCCAGTCTAAACCTACCCTGTTGCAGCTTGAAGCCATTCCCTCTTGTTCTATCACTAATTACCTGTGAGAAGAGACCAGCACCAACCTCTCTACAGTGTCCTTTCAAGTAGTTGTAGAGAGTGATGAGGTCTCCCCTCAGCCTCCTCTTCCTCAAACTAAACAATCCCAGCTCCCTCAATCGCTCTTCATATGATTTATTCTCCACGTAAGTAAGTAAGCACACGTAAGTAATTGCAATGGTGGAAGGAACTAATTATTCAAAATATTCTCTTCTCAAGCTAGTTGATTTTGTGGCTTAAGATGACACAGTTAATTTCAACAGAATATGTGATGAACAGCTCATCTCTGGGCTGTATGTATGACACGTACTATACAGCGATAAGACATGGGATAAGTTAATTAGCAGCTACTGACATGACCAAATGACATGCATACTCTGCAGTCATCTCATTTCTATCCCTTCTTTCATCTTTGATATTCCACTTGTGTATGATAATGACAAAGTTATGAAAATGTTGTGACGGTCTGATTGAAGAGACTGGGACAAAGAGACAGAAAGATGGAATATAGAATAATGAGGCATGTTAGGTCTCTATTTCCCTTTGTCTTTTAAAATATTTTTACTGAATACTTTCTGGAGTTTTCTTTTAAGACAGAAAACAAAACATGCCATACAATTCACACACAGATGTGTCAACCTTTTGTGTAACTCCTTGGCTTGTTGTCTCATAACCCCTACATCAATTACCACGCAAGTGTCATCTTTGGATCATTTCCAACTTATGGTTTAATAAAAGAGACCAGTCTTCTTTTCTCTTTTGATCTGGTCTTGTTCTGTAAGATATCCAATTCTGAAGAAAAAATGTTTATTACATTCTGCTGATAGTAAACATATATACAGAGCTTATTTTCATTATCATTAACAGAAGTTATGATTTTTAATTACAAGTCACCCACTGTAAAATATGAGAAAGTGCATAGTAATTTCCAAAAACAAATAGACTGTATTGTGTTTTCTGATATTTGATGACCTGTTCATAGAACAGAACAAAAATGGAGTGAGTCTGTAGTGTCTATGGTCTCAAAACAGGTGTTAGTTGCAATCATTATCCACCAATGTGTAACGTGCTGAGTATCTAATGGTCTGTAACTTAATTTGCTCTCTCTCTCTGTCATCCAGTTCTTTCTTAAACCTATAGTGGCTGTAGCTTTATTTGAAATTGTCACAGAAAAGCCCCCCCCAACACCTTTATTTTTATTCTCTCAGATGTCTGGTGGGGAAAATATCTCTGCCAAATAAATTTGTTATGTTGCAGGCACAATAATATGATGAAATACTAATATGCAACAGCAGGCAGAGTAATGTTCTTAAGCCCTCCTTGGCCTGGAGCAAACTAACTTATTAAGGAGATCTATATTTTCTGTCTGATGCAAGTGATCATTTCTTTGATGAGAACTTCTGCTCTGAATACCACCATGTCTGAAAAATGTCATTATGAACATGATCCACTGCCAGCGTCAAGACTTTCAACACCTAAAACACTAAGGTTGTAGCATTAGTCCTTTCCATTAAAACTAGGCTTTTTTCTCCCCAACTAACTAATATTAAGAAAAATAATATACAATTCCTTGTACTTTGCCCAGTACTGATCTGAGGTTTTCAATTTCATGAGTGATCCGGACATTTTAAAGTTGACATGCAATTACTTTCCATTTAAAACAGGATGCCCACTTTTCCTTTATTTTCATCATTTTGCAATATCTTTTTCTAACACACTGAAACCAAAGTTTTTCACTTATTTCACTGCTGAAACCAAGGGTATTCTAGAACAGGGATGCACAGAGATTCTCAGGGGGTCATTTTTTGCTGCATACTCCAGGATGCTGTCTACACAAAATGCAATCTAAGCACTCTACAATATTTTCACTTAACACTTCTGCATCTATTGTTTTTATAACAAGATCAGCAAGTATATAACAAACCAAAACAAGTTCTTTTTCTAAGTGAGTACATTACAACCACTGAAGAAATATTATTATGGGCCTTTTCTTGACACACTTTTGCAAATAGAAACTTTGCCTTCACTCTACGGACTGCATTTACATGAAGCTACCATAAAGCTGAGATCAGTAACCATTTTCAGTTATGCCAAACTTGTCTCTATACCATAGCACCTGTTATAAACAATCCTCTGATGGGGTGATATCTCTAGTTATGACGTAAGGTTGGGTTTTTTTCTTACTTGATATGCACAGAGCTAAAATAAACAGTCAATAGGTGACATTTTTATCAGGAAGCAGAAAACTAGTCTTCAGCGCTGTATAACTCCAACACCCATGTCACGGAACAGACTGTGAGGAGTTAGGATGAGGGTCACTTCAATTAATATTTTAAAATTAGACCTTCAGGCTCAGTTCCATTGTCTACGCATAGGTATTTAGTCCCATTTGAAATGCCTAGATCTGGCAGATATGACACAGTAACTATAGAAGACCCGTGCCTTTCTGGTGTGGTGGCTGGCAACCAGACAAGATAGCTTTAAGTATCTCAGATGGCACTGAATGCCTGTGGGTGAGAAACAGAATCAAGTCTTTAGTCCAAATGAGACAGATAGCCTAAAATGGGGTGCAAAAGCCTATTTTAGGAATGAGAGAGTTCTTCTGCAAGACTGATTGCTCCCTCTTGATAGCAAAGAGAGCTCAGCTGGTAGCTTAGACTGGGCATCCAGAATGAGATCCATTTTAGTTAACTGAGGTTTAGTCTACACTGTCAGCTCACTCTAAAACAGAAACCGACAGGTCAGCTGGTCAGCTGAATTGCTCTCAAGTTTCCCTGGATTGTATTGACTGGGTCTCTATTAACTGTAATGGAGACCTTGACATCTCACCCACATGGAGACACCTGAACATAGGTCCTTTAATGAGCAAGCTCACTTCCATTCTTCACCTTTATAGACTGAAGTCTATCCAACCTTTGTGACTCACTTTGTCTGCTAAGAAAGCCTTCCATTATTTCATATTTTGTGTACAGAACTGTTCTACATTGTGAACCTCAAATTATTATTCGAACACTTAAACTTGCCGTCATCTTCTTAGCTTTCTCCTGACACTGCTTGGTTTTACACCTATTCCTTACAGCCACTCAGCAATTCCATCATCCACAACACCCCGGCTGCATTCTGCAGCATGCTCCTTCTATCAGCAGCGCTGTGCAGCACTCCTCCAGCCACCGAGGGACGCCTTCTCCGCAGAGGAAGTGGAAATTGTTTCTTCCTTTCCTTGGCCTGCACTATGAGGGATAGTTTTGAAAAGCTAGGTGAAAACATCCGCAAAACTCAGTGAAGAGAGGAAAAGACAAATAAAGAAGTTTAGAAATCGTGCAACTCTGGAAAAACTATGGACAGGAAGTGGTGAATTTGTCATTTTAGTAGGTGAACAAAAGGATACAAAGAGTGAGAGGAATTATTTTTTTCTCCCAGTGGTTTGATTTGTGTCTCTGACTTTCACACATTTAGGATACTGAGTACTTAGGTAATTACTATACCCATGAAACAGGAAGATGCATGGCAGCACTCTGATCTGGACCTGGGCCCAATATTTCTGAAAGGCCAAAACTTCACTACAGAACTCACTTTATAAGAAAGCTTAGAGATTTGTACATGCAGCAGCAAGGTGAGTTCAGCTTGAGAATGACTTCGGCAATTCACATAGCCATAGTCTCTCTAGCCTCATTTTTGGCGCTGAGTTGCTTCATCATGATTACTGAGATTCTTGAAAGAAGGGACAGCTGACAAGCTATGTGTAAGTAACTCTCTCTGGGAACCAGAGAACATAATTGAAATAAGGAAGTACTAAGACTCTGAATCATTGATTTTTTTTCTCCCCCAACAGGAAACTAATTTGACCTGCTAGTCCCTGCCATCTGCTGCTATTTGGTGGAGAAGTAACATTACGCTTTTTAACCCCTCTGTTCATCTTCTTCCACGTGGTACAATGTTACTGAATCTTATGTCTATGTGTATGGTTCCAACAATGATAATTTTTTGCTGTAAACTCTGAAATCTTAGGTAAATGTATTCAATATATACAGATACACAGGCAGAGAAGACAAGATATGCTGTTACCAGTTTCATGCCTTTACGAGACACACTAAATGGCAAAAAAATGTCTGATCCCTACCAGCTACTGTGCCCAAGAACAGAGGCGCAGATCCATGAATACAGGATTATAGAGACATAGGAGAGAAGAGCAGATTCTTTAGGTACCAGTATGTCACATCTTGCTTCTGAATAGATGTGTGGCACTTTGCACGTTCAGCTACAGTCAAGCAGAACCGCATTTTGTCCCTTCTCACTGCAGGTTTCCCTGCTGGGAGAGAACTAAAGCCAGGCAGGAATGGGGGACGTACAGCATCACATTCCCAGAGCTCTGCCCAGGAAGCGCACAGGAGGAAACGCCGTTGCAAAATCATTATCTCACAAAACTTACCAAAATATGTCTGTGTTTCAAATATATTCTACAAAACAACAAATCTGTCCTCTTGCAGAGAAATGTCACAGAAAAATAAGACACATATGGTCATAGCTGATTTCTGCTTGACTCACACGTAGCTTTCTGTATGAAATTCTAAGACAAAGGAGGTGCCTCTTCAAACACTCACTTGCTGTTCAGCCTAGTTTAATTTCATCATCTCATATGATCTCTTCGTAACTGGATTTGGTGTGTAATCATTAGAGTTTATGCGTACTGTGTAGTTTCTGCTGCCCTACTTTTACTTTATCCTATTTCTTTTCCCCAAATTAACCACATGCAAGTCATGCACTGGCTCATACAGCTAAAAGAAAGAGATGCCGCGTTTTTTTATGAGGATCATGAGCCCAGGGTAGGATTCACAGAGGGAGCTGAGACGCACTATTTCCTGACCTAATCAGGTGAAGCATCTACAGCATCTACACCTGATTCTCACTGATGTCAGCAATAGGTACAAAGCCAGGGTTAGATATTTTTCTTCCAAAACTGAAAAACACTTTCTAACAACATGGAGAACTGGATCCAATGGCCAAAATATCCAGAAGCCTGTCCTTTCTCTAGAGAACACACAAATTCTTCAGATTATCCAGTGCTGTAGGAATTGCCAGCTTGTGCCAGTTATTCTCCTGTAGGTTTTATCCCCTGCACCAGACCTCACATATCTCAAACATTAACTGCTTACATAGCTAGAAGAGGAAAAGATTTCTAGTCTACTCTTCCTTAAGAGGAGAAAATGTACAAAACTGCAGTAGGAATAACATTCAGCCTGTACCACAATATGTCCTCAACAACTTTAGCAGTGATCTCATCAGAAAAACAGTCAAGCATTTTCTGGTAAGTAACCAAAGGTCTGCTGCAAATGAATCAAATATTTCATCTGCTATTTGGTTGCAAGTGTTGAACACATGGTGCTCAAAAGTATTTTTCCTCCATTGGAATGCAATAAAAGCCTCAAACATTTTGATTAAAGCATTGCTCCAGTCCACTGTCCCATCTTCACATGTGACTGCATTGCAATCTGTCTCGGTCTCTTTTTAAACTTACCGTGCAGCAGCAAATGAGATAGGCTCTTAAAAATTTATATGTATATACATCTTTCTTGTTGCAGCTACAGTCTCTAAATTCTGACACATGTAAAGGCCAGAAAAATCACTAATGTACCTGATGGCTCAGTTCTGCCCGAAGGGGAAAGGGTGGTGCCTGCCGATGCGTGCAATGAGGCACAGCTTGCTCCTAGAAGTGTGCTGTAACTCCTTAAAACTGCATACATACACTTCTCTAAATTCATAAATAGGGCTCTATATTTGCTACTGTGGTTTCAGAGTCTGCTGTGGAAGTTCGAGACATCTTCTGTGCCCTGGCCCTCATTGCTGAGGGCTCCTCAATTTCCTGCCCCCTTCTGTGGGGATGTAACACCAGTTCTCAAACTCTGAAAAGGACCTAGATTTAGCTCACATTGCAAAGTATATCACATGGCGAAGTGCACAGCACCAGTCCCCAGGTCATATCCAAATTCCCTTCCTCTTACATTGTTCCAGTTGTAGCACAAGGTCAATAAGCCATCACACTTCATAACTGGGCTCACAGGTAGGACAATGTCACTGACACAATTGGCTTGATGCTTTGTAGTCTATTTTGTAGACAATAAGCAGTGAACAGAAGCAATACCTACATGAAAAATGCCCAGTGCCAGTTCTACTCTCCACCCAGAGGGCAAGAAAGAGGAGAGGGTGTCAGCAGCCTGTTCCACCCTGCGCTGTAATCCTGTGCTTGCTGAGGTGTGGAGAATTGCAAGGTTACGCAAGGCTGAAGTCAGTGGCCAAGTTCTCCATTTTCATGTGATTAGGCTACCCTTAAAAAGGGTATGCTAAGTGCAGGCTGAGAGTACTGCACAGAAGAAGAAGGGGACGGATTCATTTGAAGTTCTCTATGCTAATATTTGGCACTGAATGCAGTGAAGAATAAAGTTTATTTAAGGGTAGTAGTAGGAACCATGGGAGGACTTCAGCCTAAAATAATAGACCACAGCAACTTACTGCTTCGAATTTCAAAAGGTGTAATGGCCTGAAGGTGACTGAATTGAGCCTTTGACATAATATTCTCTTTGTCCACTTAAACCCATGGAAAGTCTAATAGTTCAATTTTATAGTTCAGTAGTTTTAAATTAAAAAATACTTTAGCCTTTTGTTCAATAACATTAACATAAAATCCTGGCAGTACTGCAAAATTAGCATCCACAGTAATCGGCAGCTTAAGCCAGCTACTTAGAATGCCTCTACACAACATTATTGCTTCCTCCATTTAAGATTATATTTTCCAGATTCTTTGCATAAAAAGGCATGTCAGTCCCGCTATCAGCTTGCTTAGGCAGAGATGTTATTTCAAATACACTGTCAATACTTTCCTCTCAGAAGGGATACTGGAACTAATTGTACTAACCGAACACAACAGTATATATCAAATGACCAAACTTGAAAACATTTCCCTGTATTTTGTAGGTACTTATGTTTGAAACTAAATAACACCCCCAAGTATTTATGGTTAGAAATATCTGATTACTATTAAACCGTTGAATCATTTTCATGCTCAGCTGGCAAGTTCCATTAGACGTTTTAATTACACTGGGCAACTTAATATTTGTTGTTGGTTTTATAGGTGAAATCAGAAGGAATAGCTGTTGCCAAGGTTACCTGAAAAAGTCCAGAATAAAGACCCCTTCCCAGCTGCTTTTAATTTTGATATCCATACATATTATCTGTCTGGAGGGGAGGGGAGTTGTCACTGAGTCTGGGGTTTGTGTCTGTGGTTCTTTTTTCCTGAGGGCAACAGGGAGGAAGAGATTAACTTCAGCAAGTAATTACTGGACTGCCAGAGCTAAATTTTCACCATGTTATTGACAAGGTCTAGCCTTTCCCCCTTCGGATCACGGATCCACAAGAACTGTGGGTTATGTGAATAGTCTGAGATGTTTGTTTTAAAGAAAACATTAAAGATTTCTCTAGGTTAAAATTCTTAAAAATTTTCACAAGAGAAGCTGTAGAAGCAGACACAAAAGAATCTAGAGATTGTAAGAACTACACTGTGGTTCTTGGAGGTGTTTCAGCCAAGGTCAGCCATAAAGAAGATTTCCTTTCTTATGTTAGGAAAAAACATAGCTCAATTAGACAGTTATATTGGACATTTTATTAAAATACTTTAACTGAAAGGGGATGAACCAGACAGAAATATTTTTGAACATTTACGATGATATACATAAACACTTATCCAGGATATTTATATGTGGTAGCATCTACTTGTGTAGTTGAACTGAGCTTTTTCTGGCAATATACTGCTTATTATGCATCAACAATCAGAAAATGAGAGTACGAACATGTTTGATGTGATACCACAAAGATTCATTGCTGTTCCAAGCACTCAAAGAGTAACGCTTCCATATGAAACGGGTTCGGTTCCCAGGTAGAAAGGATGTCATTCCAAACCAGGAAGTCCGTTCCCTCCACAGCTGCAGTCTTTTTAGTCATGCCTCATATTTCTCCACTCTTTCTCACTTTTCATAAGATATAAAAATGCCTGTTTTTACACATAACCCTGGCTCAGCTCTCTTGGTTTATTAGACATCAGCCTTTGTTGCTAGAGGCATGCTGGAATTGCCACAGGGTCAGCCCAGCATTTGACAGACCTGGATGGGAACCATTCATCCCCTCCCAGCTCTCAGCTCTAGGTGGTGGGATGCCAATACAACAGAGTCAGGGAAAGTCAGACACAGACATCTGTGAGAAACATATCGTAGCTTGCCAGCTTCCCCAGAATATTTCTTTGAACTGCACAAAGCTTTAGAATTATGAAATTGCCTTGCTGCAAGAAAACCCAGGGCTTGGCATGTCAAAATCAGGGCTTAAAAAAATTCTTAAATATATAAATATGTGGGAAAAGATACCAGTTCCTCTTTCCAGGGAGAGCTGCTATATCTTGCTTTCAGCTGTCGCACCTACTGGCGGTCAAGGAACTCACAAGTTGCTGTCTGGAAAAGTTGGTTTTCTAGTCGAGGCAGTATCAGTAGAAGTGATATTGCAAAACTTATCTGGTCCTGCCAACCTGCCAGCATGTGAAAAACCTGGGCTTAATCCCCCATGACAAATATAGCTTCAGGATTACCTATATTGGGGTTGGAAAAGCATATAGGGTCTGCAGTGCACTGACTAGTCTGCCAATGAGGACTTTCAGTAGTGTGTTTGACAGACAAAAATTAAGACTTAACAGACAAAATGGGAGCCTGATCCTGAAAACAAACACCTGTTTTATTTCTGTGAAGACAAGATTGTCTTGCGGGAGGCAGCTCATGGGAGAACAGAATTGCAGAAACCAGCAGCCCAGTGTTCTGATGGTAAACAAACTGTATCTTATTTCATCCGAATTCAGCAGCATTGTTAAAGCATTGATTTCAGACATCTATAATTGCTGGTCATAACACTGCTCAGCTACATTTCACCATGAATTTCCAGGATCATGCCTGCATGCACTAAGAAACAGCATCTCCCATTGTTAATCTTAACTACCCTTCCTTTCCATGTACTATTCACAGGTGCATGTTTCTTTCTTTTCTCTCTTTCAGTTATATTTCACCACATTTTCGTGACAATAAGTACAGATTGTTTATCCGGAGCCTTGGTCTTGCATACTCCTGTATGGTGCCTCCATACTTCTTACATATTCCTGTAGAATGGAAGCTATTTAATATGGAAAATACATTTTAACTCTTAGGAGTGGAGAATGCAATACTCTGCCAGAAAGGGCCAGGTGGCAATCCATCACCGAAAAAAGTAACACATCATTATGCATTGCTCAAGTAAACCAATATACTTGTTCTTAAAATCAAAGGGAATATGGTTTCATTTAATACTTATATAGGCAAGGATACAAAGATATAAAGGAACACACTGTTTGTAAGGAATGTATCTCAACTCAATGCAGAAAATACAGATTAAATATATATCCTGAAAAGGCAACATCAAAATGGCTTGTTTTTAAATACAGCCTGTATGATGTTCTTTGATTAGCCAAAACTTAACTTGAGGAAGCTTCCAGCAGTTGACATGCTGGAGGGAAGGGATGCCATCCAAAGGGACCTGGACAGGCTTGAGAGGTGGGCCTGTGCAAACCTCATGAAGTTCAACCAGGCCAAGTGCAAGGTCCTGCACCGGGGTCACAGCAATCCCAAGCACAAATACAGGCTGGGTGGAGAATGGATTGAGAGCAGCCCTGAGGAGAAGGACTTGGGGGTGTTGGTGTATTAGAAGTTCAGCATGAGCTGGCAATGCACGCTCACAGACCAGAAAGCCAACTGTATTCTGGGCTGCATCAAAAGAAGCATGGCCAGCATGTTGAGGGAGGTGATTCTACTCTGCTTTTGTGAGACCCCACCTGGAGTACTGCATCCAGCTCTGGGGCCCTCAACATAAGAAGGACATGGACCTGTTGGAATGGGTCCAGAAGAGGGCCATGAAGGTGATCAGAGGGCTGGAGCACCTCTCCTATGAGGACA
>VYZM01015055.1:39559-72447 GCA_013398915.1 Dromas ardeola | reverse complement strand
AGATGGGGAGGGACTCTTTATCAGGGAGTGTAGCAATAGGACGAGGGGTAACGGTTTTAAACTGAAAGAGGGGAGATTTAGATTAGGCATAAGGACAAAATTCTTTACTGTGAGGGTGGTGAGACACTGGAACAGGTTGCCCAGGAAGTTGTGGGTGTTCCACCCCTAGAAGTGTCCAAGGCCAGGCTGGATGGAGCTTTGAGCAACCTGGTCTAGTGAGAAGTGTCCTTGCCCATGGCAGGAGGGTTGGACTGGATGGTCTTTAAGGTCCCTTCTAACCCAAACCATTCTATGATTCTATGATGCTATACTTCTCATCATTTTCTTGCATTAAAGTTAATTCCCCTAAGACAATGACAGCATTTAATTGAAAGACTGTCAAATTTAAAAGACCAAACTATTCTGCTGTCAGTCAAATGTGTCAATGTTTACCTACTTTTGGAGCTTCTCACTAAAATTTATTGTGGGATTGGTTATGAGTGAATATATTCCATGCTTGTGAAAGTAAGGAAAATAGATTCATTTTCTGAATTCTGTGATTAATTGATTCCTTTAGGGAAAGCAAATACATTTATCACCTTTAGGCTGCAAGACTCCTACGAGAAATTGTCATATCATTATAATGGATCAGAAAATGTACTGTGCTCTGATTTTGAACATCAGTACAAGGCGAGAGAGTCAAGATTGATCTAAGACTGGCAGGTAAAGGATGATGAAGAGCTAGAAGAAGTGCACACCCCCCTGTTCACCTTAGTGGCACACACTCACTGTTCTCATTCTCTCTACAATATTTTGGAGTGTGTACTTTGCAGTCCTTGAGCACCAACAGTTTCAGTGAATAAACAGCAAAATGGGAGGATCCAGCTTAGATCTGGGCCCAGTTTTTGAAGCCCATCCCTGTAAAAGATTGATCAATGCAAAAAAAAACCTTTATTTTTCAAAACATTTCAGGGGAAAAATAAAAATCAAGGCAAAACCCTTGGCATTTCAACGGAAGTCAAGTTATAACTGACCAGAAGAAAATGTTTCTCTATATACCCTTAATGAATGCAGTTAGTTTATAGAAATTCCCAGCATTTGGAATTTTAGCAATATTCAAAATAAATCAAGCAAATTAAAGCCAGACGGATGTTTCACATATATATTTAATGAAAAAAAATTTCTTACTTTGACATTGCAAATGTCAATTTGCATTGACCATGTCAAATGCACAATTTTGTGTGAACATACGTATATGCACATGAAGTGGGAGTCATCTGACCCTACTTAGAGGTCTGAGGAGTGGGTGTCTAAATGCGTCACCTTACATTCCCCTGCAGTTTCCAGAGGAAAATAGCTAAATACCCTCCACCTCCCAGGGGCAATTTATTACAACTAAAATGCTTATCTAAGACAAATCAGGTGGATCATCCACCATGGGTAGCCACATCTCTCCATTTGTTACAAAAGGAGTGTAGGGTGACCCATTAAGCCTTTTCCTACAGCTTTCAGCAACTAAAGGTGACTGAGGTGAAACCCACTCACAAAGTTGTATAATATAGACATTGTTCCTTACAGAAATGCAGATCTGAGAACAGGCATGAACTGGAAAGCATCAATCATGTGGCTGCCAGCCATGCTTCCACAACTACTTTCCAGGGCCCTGCTCAGCTTCACACAACCAAGCTTTTTAACTGCTGAATGGAAAACAGTTAAACTGTTATTTATTGGAACAGACTATGATATAATGTGATCATAAAACACTCCACACAAGGAAAATTCCTTATTTGTCTCTTGAATTTAAACGAATTAAAGGAACACGCAAAACTAATAGTTTTGAACTTGAGTCCCCATTATGGAAAATGTCACTATTTGAAAGAATATTTAAACAGATGTTTAATATTAGGTCTGTGCTTAAATCCTATTGAGATCAATGGGATTTAAATGCATGCTTAAATTTAGTCTTGTGCGTAGGGTCTTCCTGAATAGGAATTGATTCAGCATGTACTGAAAAGCTTCCCTGAGCTGTGGCCTGAGAGATTAACTTAAATATGTTTTCAGCTGCCCAACCACAGCCACCCTAGTGGGAAAATTTAGTCATAACCTTTATCTTGGTATAGCTTAATGCATGTTGTTTATCGCCTTACTGGTCTCACACTGTTCATCTAGAACTATATTTCGGGAATCTATTGGGGTTTGGGTTTTCTTTTTAATAACTGTGGTCACTTTTTTCCTTCAGCCAGAGGAATGAAATTGATTCCAAATGAGGGGCAACTCAACCATTTTCTCCATTGCAGTTTCACACAGCCTTTCTATTCTGAATAGAAGTGTAACACTTTGCTTTGCTTTGCTTTTCTCATCTATGCTACAAAGAAACGCATTCACTTTCTTTCCCAGGCAATCTGTGTTCCTATTTTGACATCTAGGTTTTTAAGGTTTTATTTGATTACTATAACATGGATATCAGTAGCATTCAATCACTTTGGCAATCCGTTGCTTTTATTTACTTGCCCACTTTGTACTCAACATCATGGCAACTCAAAAAAGAAAGATGCATCACCATTTAAGTCTTTTAAGCCCTGGATCAAGGACCCTAAATACTGAGAGCAAAAAATACAAACCCAGAATTTTTACTATTAGAGACATTTATCTACACAAGAACAATGCTCTGTGGTCTACATTAACTTTTTCTACTTCAGGAATATTTCCTAGAAATGCGGTGGGTCTTTTTTTAATTGGTCAATATTGAGAAATAGCCCAGCAGTTAAATTTGTTGAAAACAAGACATAAGTGCTGTTACATTTGTTATCATCTTAAAAAAAAAAAAAAGAAACAAAAACATAAAACAAAACCCCTTTAAGTATACCATTCTCTATTACAAGTAAATGAGATTATTTAGCAGTATTCTCTATGTCACACCTAACTACTTCAGTGACAAGTTTATTTTTTTTGTCCTAGTTGTTCTCATAGGTGATGGTGAGATACAACCAAAAATGTTTCTGATGCATCATAACCACAACTGCTTACTAAACTTAGAAGCCCAGTCAAATGAAATGTATACCACCTCTTTGAAAGCTTCAGGGTTTCCATGTTAACCAATGGTAGCAGAATCTAACTGCAAAGCTTTCATTGAGATTGGCATAAAATATCACCCAGGATAACTGTGCGTTAAGGTTTAATTTTTGAAAATAAGCTCAGCAAGTGTTTGAGTCCCATATAAATAACTAGGATTTGATATAAACACATTTTTAAGGACACTCTTGAAATATTTTCATTAATTCATATCAGAACATTGTCATCTGATTCAGAGCCAGTCAAGATCCATCCCTTCCAGCACAGTCACTGGAGTTTGAATCGGGATGTTAGACTGTGACTTTTACTGGTGCTAAACTCTTTAGCATAGTAAAAATCATGAAGAAACTAAATATTCACAGAGGGCTTTATAGAGATAAGAACTATTTAAGTTAAGCACAGGAAACAGCATCTGAGTCTCTATGGGATGATTACAAACCTAGAGAAGTAATGTACCTAAGACTAAGCAGTTTTATTTATAAAATAATTGTCATTTTCAAAGCATCTTAAAACCTCAGTGCATGCTAGGCCTTTGAGTAGTCAGTTCATGGTATTTGCCTAGCCTTATTGCAACAATATCTCCCCTTGTGCCCCCACTAAACCCCTGGTGTTCAGCAGATCCTTTAGATTTCACTTAATGTTATAAAAGCATTCTATAATATAAGGGTTCTGAATTATTTACTGGAAAATGGCATATGCCACATTATGCATTGATCTTAATTCTTTTAATGGCACTGATACCAGAAAATAATATGAATACACTACAACTATATGCGTTCCAGAATGTTTCTAGGGCAGGCATAGTTCTGTTTTTGTTGCAAGATAATTTGTGTAAATTTTACAAGCTAGATATGAAAATCACTGATATTCCACCACAACTATTATATGGTTAAGTTACTAACACATGACAGTCATTTTCATTGGAATGTATCCAAGTGCCTTTTATAAACAGAGATTACATCTCTTTTCCTAATCCTTTATACCGAAAATCTTCACAGAACTGAAAGGGTGACTGAATTCATGCAGAACATATAGTAGCAAGGTGAACCATAAGATATGTGAGCCACATTTTTACTTGATGAATAGATAGGATTCATGTAATAGAAAATTTAAACTGCTAAAAAAATCCAATAATGTAACCACTGAAGATGATGGAGTTGAAAGCCTGTTCCTTCAATGACATTTAAACTAAAGCTAAGATGATATAAGGCTGCATATTTATCAGGGAGATACAATACAAAATATTGTATATTTTAAATTTATGTCATGTGCTGTATTCACAAAAAGTACTAATAAAAATAAAGTAACTGTAAGGAAATCCAAACATAATCCTTTTCTAAAAAATCAAAAGAGGAGCAAACAAAAAATTGGAAAATAATTTTATACTTTAATTACATTGTTCTCAGCAATCATCTTAAATTTCTTCCTGCACAGTTAAAATAAATTAAAACACTATCACCCTCATGGCCTTCTGGTTCAGCCAACCAGGCCTGAGTGCATTTCTGCCTTCTGCCTTTAATTAAATATGGATAGATAATGTCCATTTTTCTTTTTCTGGGGTGTTTGACACCTGCTGTCTTTGTAATCAGGGAAATGAGTCAGGAAGTTCCAGCAGAGAGGCTTTTAGTCAGAAGCAACACCTGGGTCCCCGTCTACGCCTTCACGTCACGTAACACCGTCCTGCACCGACAACACAAGAGACGAAAAGCTGAACAAGTGGTGAGCTTTCAGCTCCAGATATAACATAGACTCAATGGGCTGCCGTTGAAATCAATGGCAAAACTCAAGCCATATGCTAACCCCTTCTTTTGCTAAATTGATGGAAAAAATACCCTTCCTTCCCATCCCCCCCGACCCACACCCCCCCATTTATTTTTGGGTTACTTTATGAGGGAAATGCTGTTGTATTCCAGTTAAAGCTAGAAGCTAGGGCCAAATCTACCAGTTTTTGTAGCCAGGTCTGTCACAACTCCTTACAATGTAATCCTGGCCAAAATCACCATTTCTGTGCACTGTCTTCACTTCAAAGTTATCTTGAGTTATAGTAGTCCCTGCGTCAAGTTTCTTTCACGCAGTAAGTGCCTTAGCTTGGCAAGGTAACACATTTAACACAAGCTCGCTCACCATAGGGTGTATGGGCTAAAACTCATGCTAACGTGCCAGATCTTTAAGAGGTTATTTCTGCTTGATCAGCTTTTAGTGAAAACCCGCATTCACCATGCAAATTCGGGTTGGCTGCACAAGTCAGAGCCACAGGGCACAGGGAAATAACCTATAGAGCAAATCAGCATACAGCATCCAAAACAAGCTGTGGGATTTACCCTGCAGGCCTCAGAGGTTCCATACAGGAGTGGCTGTAGTCCCACTATGAAGACTGGTGGTATTTCACACTGTTTTCATTCAGATTAATTTTACTTGAGAGGAACTATTCACTTGTAAGTAAATTCAAGCCAGCTACAGTCAAGGTACACCTAACAACTACATTAAACTCTGGTACAAAGGAGCACAAGTGAAAGGGATGAGGAGGAGGAGACGGTCCCTTCCAGAATCAGTAGCATCAGTTAGAAGTTCATTTCACTTCATAAAATTTTGCATTTCCTCATTTTTCCTTTTGTTCCTGTCCACCCAGCCTGTACCCGTAAAAGCAAGTAAAAACTTTTGTTGTCCTCTCTCATGGATTTACTGAGACAGCAGATCTGAGTCCTTGGTGCTGCAGCAGGTCTTGTCCTTCATTATAGGACATCACAAGCTCAAAATCAGGCCTGGGCCTTCAGCTTCCGATTCAGCTATTGCCTTTTCTCAGCTCAGTCCCACTCCTCCATGCTGGTCTCTCCCCAGCTTTCAGGGCCTGACAGCAGAGATTTCCCCATCTTCCCGTTAGCATCTGGGCACTTTGTAAAGAGAGTAACAGTTGGTGGGCTGAGCCGCTCAAAGCTGCTGGGCTCTTTCTAGTACTTCCTTCCTACATTTTCCTTCTTTCCCTTCAACATACTAGCTGATTTTGAGCATCCTTGATTAGCTGCTCGACTGCCATGAAACAGGCAAGTGATGCAGGCAGCAGATCAGAGGACAGGTAGGACTGTAGCTGAGCGAGAGAGATAACGTTTCTTCACTTATCAAGCCCCTGTGCAAAATCCCACCCTTCACAAAACCTCTATGAGCTGGCAACCGTGACTTCTTCACGCAGTATGGCTACGGTTTGATTATTGTTTAGAAAACATTCCGAGGAAATTGTCTTAGGAAAGGCACCGCTCCACACAAGCGGTGGCATCCGTGCCCAGCCTGCAGTTTGCCTGTTGCTTTGCTGGGTTTAGACCCATGTGCACTCTCACACCTGAAAAAAGGCTTTCTCTCTGCACACTAGGTTTTCAGATTTGTAGTAAGTTTTCAGATCTCCTCAGGGTGAGAGGCTGGTGGGGTGAATATTATTCTGAGAATAAACTAGAGTCATAGCTCTCATCTGGGCAGAACAGGGTCTGAGCGCTGGCCTCCAGGGACAAACGTTGAAAGCAGCAGGTGGAGGCATAACACTGACCACACGCAGGTACTGAGGAACCAGAAAACATAGCTGGTTTGGAGAAAGGGTTAACAATCGTTCCCCTGTAACTGTAATTTGTGAACAACACCCTAAAATGTTGTTAGCACACACCATTTTTCAACATATTTTACAGATATTAACTAAATAGTCCTTTCCGTGTTGAAAGCATTACAGCAGTAATATCTCCGTTTCTTCAGAACTGAAGAGAATGAAACAGAGGAGGTTAATAACTTATAGGAAATGACAGCGAAATAACACGTTAGAGTTAGGTTTAGAATTATTATGTTTCCACTTCATGCTCCTGTGCCCCAATCTGTATATCACGGTTTTCCCCTTAAAAGTAGAAAAAAAATGTAACAGATAGGTATAATAAAATTACATTATTTCTCTAAATTGGCGTTTTCAGATTTAATGCATGAACAAATGAAGTATGATTGTGCATGCATTGTAAATAGAGGGTTATCACTGCCTACTTGGATTTTCCAACAATTTGATTAGTCTTTAAATATAACATTTTATTTTTTATTGTTGGTGATTAAAAGAATCCTCTGCTTCTGCATCCCCTTTCAGCTCTAGATGCACCAGCATCATTTTCAGTGTGTAAAATTCTCCAGCTATTCCACTTTGAAATGTACTCTCTGCTTTTCATAGCTTTCTGGATTACCCCAAGTGAAATTATGTCAACTTTAGAAAACTGCTGTAATGCTACAATGCCACCATCTGGTTACAGTCAAGGCTCTGATCTTGCAGGTGGTGAAGGCTCGGAGCCTCAAAGAATTCAGCAAGACACCACTGACAATATAAGCTGGATATGGAACAGATGTATGCACCAAATTGGTCTTGTTTATCGAGGGATTTTGATTAGCCAGAGATTGAGAGTAGTATTAAAGAGAGAGTAAAGCATCTGCTTTTCCTGTCTTTCTCTTTATTCGCCACATCAGTTCTGCCTAAGAGGCTCTGAATCCTGAATAAATCATACATATATGTGTGATTGCGCATAGCATTTAAAGAGCAGTTCACACCCTTCTGATGCCCCCAAAGCCTTCCTCTGGGAGTCCCAGGGAGCCGTGCTGGGGCTGGGGAGGGCAGGCAGGGACCGGCACCCCATAGCACCCACTCCCCACCCCAAGGGCAGACCTGCCTCCGGGCAAGACAAGCAGAGCCCGGCCCTAAGCTCCCAAAATCCTACACTGAAAGCTCACGTTTGCTGAGGAAATTCTGAATATTTCAACTATTGTAAACTTCCTTTTGAAATCATATCGTATGTAATATCTTGGGAAGTAATATCTTGGAGCAAAATATAGCACCTTCTTGCTTTGGAAACATCTGAGCAAGTGGGAAAGAGCAGAAGCCGGTGTGGCAGCATGAAATGAAAGAAAACCAAGATAAATACAAAACTACATAATCTTTGAATATCAGTCATGGCCAAAAGAAATGTCTATTTCAGTGTCTAAACCTGGCTAGCTGGAATCTGATTTTACATATGTTGACTGCAAGCAGCACTGCAACATTTCTGCTCACTTCTTGCTCTATCGTAAAATGCTAGTTGGTGGGGAATGCCAAGCAGCCACATTTTACTTCTTGCAGCAGAGAGAAAAGGCATTACGCTGGTTTGGAAACGTATATTATAATTTGTTTCTGCACTACTATTCCGAGTGCTGATCTTAAATCAAAACCATTTGGGGCTACTAAACTGATTTCTGCTGAATGCAAGTAAAATGTGAGATAAAATGGAATAAGCAGCAGCAGCAAGTCATAAGTCAAAGGGCAGCCTCTCATTGCAACTCGTTTTCATGGGCTAAATGAAACAAAACAGTAATGTTAAGAGTATAAAGGCAAATGAAAGAGTTAACAGTGGTGTCTCAGAAAAATAAGTTTTTAAAATGCATTTTGGAAGATTAAGTCATAAAACCATCTGCTCTTGAGAACCATCAAGGCAGAATTATTTGTTTTCCATGTTTTTATTGGAGCGGGAATCAGTCTAAAGTGCAGAGTATGTAGGGCCTGGCACATGGTATAAGAGGACTGGGAAATTACATCCAACAGAAAGTTAAGAGCCGGAGATGGAGGAGGTGGGGAGGGATCCTATTTTTCTATCAAATTTAACAAAGGACAGAGAAGAAGTTTGCTCCGTACCATATCTTAAAAAATAATATTATTCCTGGGATCTAGGTGATCTTGCTATAATTTGATGTATAATACAAAATCAGCAAAATATAAGCTTGCACCTAAAATATTAAACAGCATATGGCAAATTTCTTCTAGGACCCTTGTTGTGTGAGCTAGAATTGTAGCAATTGCTAAAATTCTGTAGTTAACATAAAAATAGTAAGAAACCTGACAATGACCCAGAAGAAAGCATAAAGCTGTGGATAGTGATGTGTTTTAGAATGAATTTGAGCACAACTAAAAGGTGAGGAGTTGTCTTGACATATTCTAAAAATGCAGCTTATTGTTGCTTTGTATCTTATGCAAATACGAACGTCTCAGAAACAAAGGTGTAAAACCACAGCTTTTTGAATGCGGCACAGTTTCCACTGCGTACATGAGAATATTTGGGCCAATAATTTCTTGAACAAATAGATGTGTTGGATTCATATCTGTTGCCTTACCAAAACACGTGACCTGTTCAGCTTTTTTGCTGTTGCAGAAACCACGTTATTCCCACTCCATCACAATGGGACCTACTTGCACAGGCCCTGTAGACCCAGTGATTTGCAAGACCACTGGGCAGGTAGTATATCAGCTGCCCAGAGCATCTGTACAGAAATATCTCTGCTTTGGGAAGGAGATTGGCTGGGAAAGAAGTCATCAATTAGCCATGAAGTTTGTTCTCAATAGTTTATTTCTTCTGAGCAATTTGAGAATGGACTCTGAAGTGCTCTGGCAAGAGCCCGACTTGGACCCATCTTTTGAGGTTACTCCACCACGTGACCTGCATGCTTCCATATACACCTCCACACCTCCACAGGGAACCCTTATTCCTGTAACTCTTTTGCTTTAGCGTGTGCTTTTTAACAGAAAGTAAATTCAGAATTTATAAAAAAATATTCTTAATTTTCCTTGAAGAAATGTTGTTGATATGATTGTTTCCAGATTCAGCATTTCTGGGCAAATAACTTAATTGCCTGACACAGACACACTGCATCATATGACATACTCTGCTTTTCAGAGGAGCACAGGCATCCCATAGGTCCTAATGGCATCCACCAGCAGCTTGTGGCTAACTTAGATTGGGTATCTTAAACAGAAGCATATCTTTAAACAATTGAATAGAGCCCTGAGTATTTCAGAACAAAAATCTCTAGTGTTCAACCACAGGAAAGTAGTGTGTTCAGAAAACAGAATGGCCTAATTGTTTGGACTTTCATTTAAAAAAAAAATAATCATCGAAAATAATATTTTTAAGCTGTACAAAGTTTGGGGAGTTTAACTGGGACATGAAGCCAAACTGCTGGAGTAGAAGATTCCTTTCACATCGTTCTTGAACCAAGTGCAGTCGTAAAAGAGAAAGACACAAAATCCAACTACTAGCAATAATTGCAAATGATTACTATTTACAGAGTATTCATCAGTATACACTTCATCAAGACTGTTACCACAGCTTTCACTTGGAATAAGAGATTGAATTGTGGTATTTCTGATGACACAAATCTAGTTTCAAGTCCTTATCATGCTGCAAACAAATGCCTTCTTTTCTGTTTTCTGGGTTTCTACATTCTGCTAAATATTTGTTTTATAGGCTATTTTCTCTTGCATTCATTCACTCTCACACTATAGTTTTCTTCTATATTTCTAGTATCTTTCTCTGCAGATCTCTGCAGATGTCTTTGTATTTCCTAGCTGACACTAGTTTTTGTAATACCTCTTAGGCTGGTACTTAAAGAGTTTTACTGTCAAAAATTTTATATCCTGCTTCTGCCATTATCATCTTTGTTAAACAACAGCCTGGCCCTGAAAATCCTTGCTAAACAATAGTCCTCACGTATATGCCTACTAAAATCAACTATATGATTAAAGATTCCGTAGAGGAACTACATCCTCCTAAGTAAAAAATACTTAGTGCTGACTTCATGAGCTTCACTAGACTTTCTCCCATCATAAGTCATTGCCACTAATCATTATATATTTTACTTTAAAATAGCTTTAAATAAGAAGTAATGTGAAGATATTCAAATCTCTCTTGATTTCTGTTAATGTCGGAAGCAGTGTTTTATGAGATCTTCTTAAATGATTCAGCACAGCTTAAATAATGCAGCTACATTTTCACATCAAATAAGTCTATATACTTCCACATATGTTGTGATACACATGTTAGTATACTGGTAGTCCTGTCATCCTCTCTAAATGGGGTATGTAGGTTAGAAACACCATTCTAGGGTTTGCTTGCAGAACCAGGGAAAAAATAGCAATCCACTGATGGAAATTTGCAGGTGAAAAAAACCATGGGATTCAGTGTAAGATGAGCCTCTGGCTACAGGCAGATGCCCAAGGAACAGCCATCGGAAAGGGAAGTAGGCAGCAGGTAGCTGAAATCAGGACCAATAAAAGCTGGGAGCTGAACAGCAGCGTTAGGGAAGAGCAAGCAGAGGCAAGAGGCAAATAAGACTTATCGACTGAGGGCTCTTCCAGGCAAAAGAGCGATCTGGTATGAGCAGGAGGCCAGAAATTTTGGTACTGAACAGCAGCTGAGTGGTACCTTAAAACGCCCAGTCCCTTTGAGCAGGGACCCATGAAATCACCCTCTTCACGCCTTTCTGGAGCTGTTATGTGTGGAAGGGCTAAGACAAAAAGAACTGAGATCACAGGACATTCATCTAGCCAGCTCACCCATTAAAGGCTTCACAAAAGCAGTCCAAGAGCAGGAATGAGAAGCCACATAGGACTAAGTTATTGATACTCTATGTGCTAATTTATAAACTATCCTCTGTTGTGCTCCTCACTGATTTTCGACCCTTTTTCCACCAGCCAGCTCTCTAGTGAGGAGCTTTTCTATACTTCCTAATTCCTCCAAACCAGTTTTTCTCAGCTTGTAGTTTGCAGACTGATGGCATTCAGAAAGTTAGAATAGCAGTCCACAAACAACTGAATACACGGAAACATGTGAGCAAACACAAAACAAAGGGAAATCAAGTAAAGAAATGATATTTCAAGTCTTAGCCAACTTTTATTTGATGGTAAATTAAAACATCTGTGGTAAAGGATTTTGGCTGTGCAATCTGCATCTCCTAAAGGTCAGCTGAAAAATTCCAATCCTTTATAGAAAAAAAAAGAAATAAAATACTGTTTTCTTTTTGGTTATTGCCACAAAAAAAATATCAGTAATTTCTTCCTCCTCTTTTGGAAGGCTAACCTCTGAAACTGCTCATAGACCTCTATTTTAGAAAAATTTATAAATATAGAATAATTCAAATGTTCTAGCCCTGGACAAAATTCCTATTTATTTATTCATCTGTTTTCAAACTCAGCCCAAATCCTTTCTTTCGTTTTGTCAGGACAGGCCCCTGCATCAGTACAGAATAACATGAAGATTAGAGGCTTATTACTCAGAGCAAAACCTCTCTTCTTCTGTAAAGTCAGAGCAATCTCTTTTGTTAAAAAAAGGTCTGTCTTGTGGAATAACATCTTCCAATGCCATTTAACTGCAACTACATATTTCCTATTCTGGGAGCACATACTGCTACAGTAGTTAACAGAATTTCTGTCCACTACAAGACAATCAAGACAGCAGATGTGGAGTCACAAGACCCAGGGACCTCTACCAATTAAAGGTCAAAATCTGTCTCACTTCACAGAATGCAGCATTTGAGCGTGAGGTCTTGTATATATTTGTCATCTTGTTCAGTCAGAAAGATATGACAACAAATAGCTGGTCAAAAGCTGTCAGGGTCAAACTAAGCTTGATAGAGTGCCCTAGGTCACCTCTGTGATTCCAGTAGCAGAAATTGCCCTGGTGTCAGTTTGTATTGTAGTCAAATAGTACGTGGCACACAATAGAACTGTATTCCTCCAGTAATTGCTTCTTTGACCTTCTTGTTAAACAAACATTTTGATTAGAAATATGTACCGTGCTATCATGTTCCACGGCAATGTAACAGCTGCCTCGTAATAGATTTTTCGTATTGAACGTCTTCTCACCTCGCACCCAGAGAAATCACAATTAAGGTTGTATTGGAGTATTAGTTTTTGATTGAAGTAAGTGAAAATGCAAGAAGATAATAAAGCATTCTACATAAAGGAGGGCGTACTCCAGATAATCTTCACATTTCAGTCTCGTCTTGTTAAAACAGGAACAGATTTAAATTTTTTTACAGTTTTCAAGGAGGCTTTTTTAACAGTGATTTGGCAAAAAGAGGGATGATTGGGTAAATATTTCAACACTTTCTAGCCAAACGGTTATTTCTCACTTCTAGGAAAAACTGGAATTCCCCTGCACAATTTTTAGCATGGCCACAGAAATGGATACTGAATAAAGAAGTCACTTGTTACTGCTTTGGAATTCTAAGGTGCGATTTACTAATTATTCCAGTGAACATGACTGCAGAGAAAGCTTGGACTTGTAAAGCATCCTGAGCTTGTCCAAGCGGACTCAGTGAAACCCAAAGGGAGACTGCAGAGCGCTAAATCCTCATCTCCAGCAGACTGGTTCCACAGCAAGTTAGAAACAATCAAAGCTTTCATGCTCTTCTATCCCAAATTTTCTGTTTAACAGACCTTTCATTGTCTCCATTTTTACACGCACACCCCTTTTACGTTCTCTTTTTTCTACTTCGCAGTTTTCGTCTATTTTCCTTTTTATATCATTTTGCTCTAAAGCAGTAGACTTCTTTTCATCCAGTTTACAAGTTTCCACCCATCTCTTTCCCTTTTCTCCTCCCCAGCTAGCATTAGCCTACTTACAGCACAAAAATTTTTAAGTAATAACAACACTACACTTTTTTTTAATGGGGAAATAAGCCTTTCTCTTTCTGTGCATGCAACAGCAAACGGAAGTTAATGCATGAAACTTAAGACTTTTAATACAAATTTTGTCTTTACTCACCTTTTGCAGAAAAAAGAACAATCAATTTTGGCATAATTGTGTTAGATGGTAAGATTTGCAATTTAAAATCAGTCTTTTAAGTTCCTTCATTTACTAGCAATTAGACAAGAAATGTATTTGCGTAACACACACATCATGAAAGCATTTGACAGCAAGCAAGTAGGACTGAAGCTCTTTTACCCTGAAATTTCTCACATTTTTTACATGTTTTTCTGTTACTCCACAATTTTTCTTTAAAATTTATTACCAGCTGCATTTTGTCGAGGTGGTCCCATTTCGTTTGGTTGTGGTGTTGTGAGTGTTTTTGAGAGCATCTGTTCAGCAGAATACGTATGTCATTTTGCACTGTATGTAAATGGATAATGGAAGAAAATACGTACACACCTGGAGTGGCAGGAATAAGAAGCCTGGCAGAGGTTCTCCCCACTGCAGCCTACATGCAAGTAATGCATTTGGCTCTGGGGTTGCGTTCCCATGGAAGGAACCTCCAAATTCCTATGGCAGCACCCTCATGGGAAAGGCCTGGGGCCAGGGACAGTTGTTCTGCAGGCCACCCTAGTCCTGGGAAGAGGTGCAAAAAGCCGCTCGACATTGCTGGAAGCCCTGAAGCATTGTGCTTTTA
Organism: Dromas ardeola; assembly: GCA_013398915.1. Classification (NCBI taxonomy): domain Eukaryota; kingdom Metazoa; phylum Chordata; class Aves; order Charadriiformes; family Dromadidae; genus Dromas; species Dromas ardeola. Next base: position 58,194 of record VYZM01015055.1, on the reverse strand, counting down.
TGGTCCAAGTGCACAACTCTCTGTTCGCTATGGTGACCTCATTATTCCGTGTACAGTGAGGAAAATATTTTAGCAACCCTGTTTCAGAAACACTGGGGAACATTTTATTAATTTCCTTTGTGCAAAATGTTTACCTCTGTGCCTTCATAAATTGCTTTCCTGGCCCCAGGAACCTTTGCAATTTTAATGAAAGAGCTCTATCTATCTATCTATGTTTGTGCATTGTCTTTTTACAGATCCCAAAGAAGAAAAATTAAGAATCACTAAGCACTTTGATTATTTCCCTTTGCAAAAAGCTTATACTATTGGGATGTTCTTTTGGTTGCAGTTTTGCAAACTATAAACACTGAAAGTAAAGCCGTGGATAATAGCCCTTGTTATTGCTGTCTGTATACGAGCATCACCCTCATTTTCATAATCCTGATGTTAAATGAACTTTAAGATAGGAAAAAGTAAAAATTATTTAAATAAAAAAAAAAAACAAATAAGCACAGACCAAGGCCTTGATTCTGAAAGAGACTTTCAGACACATTTAACTTTAAATATCTAATTAGTAAAATCACATTGAAATCATTAATTTGCTATAAATAGAAATCTGATGTACCTCAAAATCATAGAATCATAGAATTGTCAGGGTTGGAAGGGACCTTAAAGATCACCTAGTTCCAACCCCCCTGCCATGGGCAGGGACACCTCCCACCAGACCAGGTTGCTCAGAGCCCCATCCAGCCTGGCCTTGGACACTTCCAGGGATGGGGCAGCCACAGCTTCTCTGGGCAACCTGTTCCAGTGTCTCACCACCCTCATGGTGAAGAACTTCTTCCTAACGTCCATTCTGAAACGACCCATCTCTAGTTTTAATCCATACCCTCTAGTCCTACCATTACCCGACATCTTCAGAAGTCCCTCACCAGCTTATTATCATCTTATTATACTAAAATAAGCACAAAATCAATCATCCACATGTTTTTTATTTGGGCCTTGTTCTTGGATATAAATTATTCCACCATTTCAGAAGTAGCCAGTGCAATTAAGAAACACTTGAAGGTGTATAAATTTTCTATTGAGTGGAAAAAATATAGGTCAATTAGAAGGTAAGGTGACAAATAGAAGAAGGGATTGCCCAGGCCTTGCTTCAGGCAGCACTAACATGATGTTGTGTGTCCATGTACCTGGCATAAGTCTCCCTTTAGGTCAACTCTGAACTGCCACAGTGGGAATAAGTAATAGCAACGATGGTAGCGAAGCTAGTACAGGACAAGAGGGAACTGAAGGGAGCTGCTGGTTCAGGAATACATACAGGCAAGATCCACTGTGACTAATGAAGGTAGCTGGAGACACATAGAAGTGCAGTTAAGCTGTAGATAACAATCCCAGTGTGGCTTACAGAGGGAAGTGGTAAACTGAAGCTCTCCCTCGGGTCTCCCTGTCTGCCTAAGCCCGATCCAGGGTAACCAGCGCACGCATCCATGTTCTCCATTTGCTCTTTATTCAGCAGACACTTAAAAGGACATAAGAAACAATGGAGTCACTTGGCTATATGACAGCACAAGTAATTGGAGAGACGAATTGGAGAGTCCAATTGGAGGACCAATTGGATCATTTGTAGGATAAAGGATTATGCAGAGTGGTAACACACCAGGATTATGAGAGATTTCTATTAATTCAATAGAAACTGAAAGTATTATGTTGCAAAGTAGATAGGCTCTAAGGAGCTTATTTTTCACCCATGTCCAGCAACTTTTAGCAACCCATGGTTACTCAAGAAAAAACACTAGTATTAAAGTGTCTATAATTTAAGTATGGTCATAAATTTATGCTCAAATTGCTGGTGAAACCTTATCAAGTTCTTGCGTCTTCTACTTACACTTTCTTAAAGTAAGGTCACAGAAGCTGTCTTGGCTAGAGGCAACGTCTTCTACATAAGAAAAGTGTGCAGAAATATACTAGATGTAAGAGCTTTCTTTCCTAATATTATTAATATTTTACTTTGTGTTTCAATTAAATAACCGGGATCACTTGTATTTTAAAATTTTCAGGTTCTGGCCAGTGAAGATATATTCACAAGAAGTAGTGTCCTGAAGAAGTCACTGTATCTGAGAATTACCCTCATTAGAGAAGTAGACTTGTCTTGTTAATACTAAAATGTATTGTGGTGGGAACAATACACTGAAGAGTCATTTTAATAATGGTCTTTAATGCTGCCCATTTGTCAATACACTGAAGTTACTTAATGAACTGCCTTTTTTTAAATATCACTCCAATACAAAATATAACATGTGGCATATAAAATGAAATTCACTCTTACGTAGATTAAAAGAAAGTTAACACAACCTTTTGATATGCAGCTCATTAAGAATTTACAGCCATTGTTCAAATAATGAAATCACTGGGTTTGCACTACCCCTGTTTAAGGTACAGTGGTTTGCAAAAAGTAAAAAGAATACCTTCTAGAACAGTAGAATAAGGAAGAGGATATATTACCCAACAGCAGTGAAATAAAAAAAATATTATCTACAAAGAACCTTTGTACACAGGATGCTTTCTAAAGAAATGAAAAGTATCTTCCTTAGTACTTTTAAAACCTAGAGGTCAGTTCTTGTGCTCTAGAACCGGTGTGAGTCTTTCACTTAATTTGGATGCAAATTTGACTACTGTCTAAGGTAAAATTCTACATTATTTTGAAAAGATGACAATTAAATCTGCTTGCTTTTTCACAATTCAAGCAATGGCTGTGTCACAATAATAAATGCCAAAATAATAACTTGTGTTAAAAACAAAGTAGTTGCAACACTGAAGCTGTAATAGGAAACAGCAATAGCCTTTATTTGATAAAATGTCTCCCTGTTGGCTTCCCAGCCAGATCTCACAGTTCAGCTGTTATTCTCTCTTTGGTCTAGTTTTCTAGCACCAGTCCCAGACCACTGCTTCCCAAACAATTTCTTCACCCCATTTCTACCATCTTTTCTTCACCTTTCTATACAGTAGTTGCACCTGGGTCCACACCACAACGAAATCGATGCAGCCACTAATAGAATCTAGGCAGTAATCCTGGCGTTTATAGCCAATGCGTGAAACAAGCTGATGGATTGTATCCATCCACGAAAAGCAAACGTCTCTCTAGTCAACTGATTCTAACACAGAAATAGGATACTTATTTCACATTAATCACTTCCAAGTCGCTGGGGCATCTCAGTCAAGCCAGTCGGTTTCCTCAGTCAAAACCAGACTTCAAAACAAATTTCATGTAATCACTAGATTTTAGGTGGATAAACAGGAACAAATTATTTGTCTATAGAGGCCAGGTGCTATATATTTCATATGAGCAGGAAGAAAATTTACTTTTTAATATTTAACCAAGTATTTTTAATGCTTTTTTACGGAAGATGAAATTTATTACAAATATTTTCTGCCCCATTATTGTCCATATTTACATATGCTATGAAGGCAGAAAATTATTGCAGGTGAAGTTACAACCTAAAGTTTTTCCTCTTGGCAATCTGTGCAAATGTGTTTTACAACAAAAGGAGTTGCACGGTCCATGCCTTCCTCCCACTCCCCCTCAGCTGGAGCCTGAGGTGGGAAAGAACAAAGGCATTTTATTTTTCAGGCACACCCAAACCTATGCCTTCCACTGAAGCCATCTATCAGATTTCCAAAGACAGAGTGAGCTGAATTTGAAAAAATTTGAACTTTCAGAATTAAGAAATTATTCATATCTTATTGGCAGACTACAGAAGTATCATCTTCCGCATATTGATGTGCTTTTTCATATTAATAATAGCTCGCTAAGCCCCTCAGTGAAACACACCTTGTCAATCAATAGTTCTGTACTGCATGTAAGAAGTAAGTTTACAGGATATGTAATGCAATAAAAATAGGCTTAACTAACATTCAATTAATTATTTTGTCCATCAATTATGCTTATCGGTATTTAATGTATATTGTAATAATCTATTAATATGTTCATTCTTTAACAGAAGAAACAATATGGGTTTAATTAAACTACAGAGCAGCTCACTGCTTTACATTTTCTTTTCACTCCTCCAGTAAATGAATGTTAATTAGTATATGAAAGTATAGGATATCATAACATCAACCTTTAATCCATTTTCAGAAATGAATATTGGTTCAGTGGCAAGATCAGCTGTAGTGGAATTCGTGTAAATCATCTAAACTAGTGAACAAAATCAGTTCATTAATCCTTCCTGACAGGTTAATTTCATTTCATTTCTAAGTTGTCAAGTTAGAACATGGAACAAATAATCAAAAACATTTAAATCAAATACACCAAATCACGACTAATTGAATATGCTTTGAGTATGTCAATAACTAGATTAATTTTTCAAAATCTAATAGGAAAGCTTGTTAAACTATAAAAATACATGCCCTGCTAAGTCTGGGAGGGCAGGAAAAACGTTGGCCCATCAATTTCATGTTTTTGTTAACTGTATTCCCTGAATGTGTGACACAATGTTCATAATGCAAATACGTATACGTCTCATACACACGCCTTTCATATGCATATACTGTGTGTATACCAAACAGCCACATAAAGTATTAAAGGAAAATACAATTTTTCTATTAATTTCACCTTCTATATAATTACACTGTTTTATAGAATCACACATTTCTGCCCAGACCATTAATTCGTCTAGAATTCGGCATGTCTTTCCAAGGAAATGGGACTGGCTTTCAAATTCCACTGAAGATTAATGACTATTAGTAAATTGAACAGGGCAAAAATTTCCAAGTATTTGATCTCCATTCTTAGATCTGATGTAAAAATTCTTTTTCCACTTAATCACTGGTGGAAGGGAAGTTTAAGAGAATTCGATCAAAGGCCTGCTCAAGACATTTGCCCAATTTTCCCAACTTTGCTTATACTATGTCAGATTTACTATTGTTAGCAATGATCTCAGTCCTACTGCTGGATGAGAGTTGTCAACCATCACATGGAAAAACTGGGTAGAGCAGTTTTAAATAGAGACTCCCAAATCTAGGAATCTACACGATGTGCTGTCAGTTAAGAAACAAACCTTCATTCTGCTGCCCACACACTGTCCTGCAGCCAGGAAATATGGTACGGTAACAGCTCATACACTGCAAGAAGTTGTTCTGCTTCTTCTAGTTGTGAAGTAGTTAAGTTACTACAGTCTGGACTCTTTTGTCACCACCCCAGCCCCATTCACCCTGCTCAGGTACTACAGGACAGCACCCTTCAGTGAGGGCACGGCCAGAGGTGGGTTCACCTGTGGCAGCTGGTTGTACCCCCTGGCAGAGCTGCTCTGTTGCTGCAGCTCCTCAACAGATATAGCCTGTATATCTTTATTCTTTACTGTGAGGGTGGTGAGGCACTGGAACAGGTTGCCCAGAGAACCTGTGGATGCCCCATCCCTGGAAGTGTTCAAGGTCAGGCTGGATGGGGCTTTGAGCAACCTGGTCTAGTGGGAGGTGTCCCTGCCCAGGGCAGGGGCGTTGGAACTGGATGATCTTTAAGGGCCCTTCCAACCCAAACCATTCTATGATTATGTGATCTTAATTGCATTGTTAACTTAATCTCCACAAATTAAATTATTTAAATTTAACAGTTTGTATTACTAGCAGAAGCGTGTCAACCTGCTGTGGTCTTATTTTACTCGGACTGACAACAAATTCGTGGACCCAAATGTAGAGTGTGCTCCTTTTTTTCGCAAATCATATCACAAATTTGAATGTGACCAGGCATCTAGGGTACCCCAAGACATTGATTAACGACAGGCCACATGGGACTAGCAGATATAACATGGGACCAGCAGATATAACATGGGACCTATAGAAAGCCTTCTGGATCCTTCTGGACTGGCAAATGGAAGCCAGGCAGCATACCCTAAGTAATGCCAATCTGCTGTAGATATCTATTTTTGTGGTAAAGTAATGCAGTACCAAGTGTCTATTTCAGCAGGACCTGATTATCTGTCCAGAGACTACAGTGAGAGCTCAGATATCCAGCCCACGTGTAGATGCCATGTAGACTCCTACTATTTCATGCCTTCATCTGGTGCAGAGTCCTACCCTTTGCATCTGTTATACTTGCATTGACATAAACTGTGAAGTACTAAAGCCAAGAACATAGCCATCCGTGACTTTTCCTGTTGAACTCCAGAAGACATAGCAGACACAGACCTGAACTGGAGTCTGTGTAGGTGAAAACCTCTTTGGTTCCATTTGCCTCTGCTCCCTGTCTCCAGAGACTCATTCAAGTGTGTCTACACCACAGCATTTTAATGAGTTTAAATGAGGCTGCAGACTTTTCTTGGGCTCTGTATACAGGAGCCTGTTTCACGGCAACTCAATAATTAATCAGTGCTACTCTGCAATTAACCAAATAATCTCAGATATTACAGTAAAATTAATGAGCTCATTTCAGATTGTATTTTCTTTTATGGCAAACCAGACAGTTACATTTCTGTTCCTCTAATTACTTATGTTTTTAAATCAAAATAAATCTTCAGAATCACTTGTCAAACTGAGTTATTCCAGGAAGCTGACTGACTGACTTTTTTTATATTTCTGTTTTCTGAACAACTTCTTTACTTTCTTTCTTACCAAAACAATTTATTCACAGCATCCATTTTAGGCAGCTACAAGAACTCTGAAATACTTTAATGGCCAATTTATTTTGTGTTGCTCTGCAAATGCTTTAGATTTCACTCATCTTATTTCCATCTTCCTTCATTTGTATCATTAAAATGGCAATATATTATGCAAATAAATTGAGGGCAATGAGTTAAGATTATTCTATATTTTCTTCAAAAGAAAATTGTAACTAAGAAACTACACATAGGCTTTATTTCAGCTTGCATTCTATGACTAAAAAGCGGACATTTAAGCTAGATGTCTAAGTGAATCACCCTCAGCTTCTCATGCAGCCAAAAGGTGTAAGTTTGGCTTAGGTACTATATCTTGTTGTAGGGTAGGCAATCTTACATATTTTACATGACTCCCAGGCACCTATCTGGTGATCTGAATAGCTCTCAGCTCTTCTGACCACAGTGGCAAGGGTTGTGCTGGTTGAAAGGCACCTCAGGAGGTCAGAGAAGGTCACTCAGGGCATTATCCACCATGGTCTTGAAAACCCCTCAGGGCGAAGAGAGACTGCATGGCCTCTCTGGGCAGCTTCTTCCAATGCTTAACTCCTGCCATGATGAGAAAGTTTCTCCTTATAGTTTGAACCTCTCTTTGTTTCAGCTCATGCTTGTTGTCTTTCATTCATGCCCCACAGTGAAAGGCCAGCATCCACCCTCTGGATGACCTCCCCTTAGGCACTGGAGAATGATGTTCAGGCGCCCCAAAGCTGCCTCTTCTCCAAGCTGAACAACCTCAACTCCCTCAGCCTCTCCTCACAGAACGGGAGCTCCAGCCACCAAACGTTGTGGTGGCCCTGCACTGAATTCACTTGAGTTGATCAATAGATGTTTAGTGCCTTTGAAATGCCTTTGTGGTTCCACACAGAGCTGGCAGATCTGAAATGGGTCCTGTAAGCAACCTTCATCCTTCTATAGCAGCAGTCAGAGGTCAGGCAGATGCATTAGGTTATCTCAAATGTTTTCAGACACCCGTGAATGGAAAATTCAATTTGGCCCAACATCTCCCTCGAATGAAATGGAAGTTAAAGGAGTCAGTTTACAGATAGACAAATGTAGACTTCTAAATGCAGGTGACAGCCTGTGAGTGGACTACCATCCCAGACTTCCAAATCATACAGTAGTGCATGTGCAGCCGCTAACACTGGTAAACAATTGAGCATAAAAGTAGCTGTTATACGCTACTTGCTCTCAGGATTTCAGTGGACTTCTCATATTAGTTAATATAGCCTTACAATATTTTTGGTAAAGTATTTAAAAATAGGGAAACAGGGCTTTATTTCACTGAGACAAAGCTACAGGTAGAATTTAGATTGCTTCTAGACCTTAAAAACACAGGAATATACTCCCTTCCAAACCCTACTGCATAATAAATCAATTAAAAAATAAGTTTTTACACATTACAGGTGGAGTTATTTACATCATATTCTACATTTTAGAGCTGAAAAGCTGAATCTGAGTTTCCAGAAAATTCTAAATCTAAAATCTCAGAAAAAATAGGTGATGTCAAGTCATCACTCAGTTTTCATCTCACTTGTGTGTAAGTTTCTCAGCTCTGCTACAGATAATTTTTAAGTGGAACAGACACTTGAAGTATTTTTGTTATTTTTAGTTAAATAACAGTTATTTAACCAAAACAAACGTAATGTCTTCCTTCATATGAAAACTCAGCAACATAACCATAGCAGAATCTATGCGATCTTTCAAACAGAAAAATGCTAGAAATGGTCAGCTGCAAAAGTAGCTCTTTTCTTCCCTATACATTCATGTTTCTACTAGAAACCATCTTTTGCGGAAGTTGCTGCAGCTTTCACTTCCATTTAATTAATATCTTTAGCTAATATCTGGTACCAAAAATGTCTGCAACATTAGGAGCTATTCTTAGTCCTTAATTCAACTCATCTCTATAGCGATTAAATCTTCTTTCTGAACTGGAGAATTTGAGACTTTCATTTCTGATCTCTAGTCTTAAAGGTTTATAATTTGATATGAAAACATAATATATATCTATACAACTACGTTTTTGTCTTGGAAAATAAAAACATAAATTATAGATAACTTTCAATATTTTTGAATACATAGTGAGATGTGGAATTTACAAGGTATGCATAAGTATTTCCAGAAATAGGACTAAAAGAAACTGGGTGTGGTTTGAAACCAAGTCCTTGAGTTCTAATATATAGATATTTAAGCATCTAATATGTGTGGATTTAAAGACATTTTTAAAACTGAGGAATTCATTATATGGTCTTAATCACGTACAAAGCTTCTAATCAGTGATATTTAAATGCTTACTATTTGAAAATAATTTTGTACCTTTGTCTTCCAGGAGCACATTAGTATATTTGCATAGTTATGGAAATGGCAATGGCAAATTGATTACTCATTTTAAGAGAATGAACAATACAATAGTGCCATATTTGGATCATAAATCTAGGCATGCATTAATCAAGAATATGCATGGATTTTCAAGGATTTACATTAACTGCGCATCTGCCTGCTTGCTTATGTATGATATATCAGATTCCAAAGCAATAAAGGCACGTATGAGGCATGCAAGTGGTTGAAGTCAGTAACATCTACCCGTGGCCCTATAAATTAAATTGCGCAAACTTCGGTGATATTCCAATAAAAACTTGAAACAAGTTTTTAAGATAAGCTCAATTTAACTAAAATGACGACCTCTACATAATAAGCGTTACGGAGTCTGTGTTCTTTTCCCATACACATCGGCTCCGTGATGACTAATGCTGGCGAGACAGCACACATACTGTGGGCTACTGTGTAGGTGCAATGTATTTCCCACACCGTGGTGCCTGGCTGGGTGCTGGTATAGTGCACCACCACAATTAACACAGCAGGGACCTAAGGCTCAGGATGTGTTAGAGGTTTATAAAGGTCTGGTAGGAATGAATCCTGCTACCTCCAGTGTCACAAATATTCTTGTTTCTACCTTTCAGATGTTTAGATTTCTTGCTCTGAATTTCTTGTAATAATAAGATTTTCTTCTGGAAACATTACAGCTTTCTTACAGTGAAAGTTTCCAAAGTATATTTTAATATTTAAGTGCAGCTAAACTTTTTCACTAAACTTTTTTGCTAAAGTTTCCAAAGTATATTTTAATATTTAAGTGCAGCTTTACAAGCTGCATCTGAAATACAATATACATGGATAAATGTGGGCATATAAACACGAAATACCAACAGAGAGGTGAGCATAAGAATATATGTTTTATAATGTTAGATTATGGAAACTTCTTCAAATGAGAATTTTATCTAACTGAACAGATTTAGGGTTAATGACATTTCATTTTCATGGCTTCACTTCAAGAGTATCGGGTGTATTACAGTACATTCCTGATGGAGTGTGTTATCTTTTCAACTTGTTGCAATTTGCACAGCACAGGCTAGCTTTTGATTGAAAACTGCATGAAGGCATTCAAGCAAAAAATTTGTCAAGTCAAATATCAAAAAAAGCATTTTGTCTCCCAAAATTAATAAAGGCATATCATCAGCAATCTGCTCTAGCAGAACCTTACTGAAGGTAGTAGTTCATACTACAGTGAAATTAAGAATATCTTTCCAAATTGTGCTCATTCTGAATGTATGTATATTTATATGATAATCAGCATAAAATTCAAAGGAAAAAACCCAAAGTTCAGAATTCATAACTCTTAATTAAAAATCTTTGTGAGGAAAAAATGTTTTAATGAACTAATATGTACATGATAGTTATAAATATGTATATGACAGTTATAAATAAGACCAGTTTTTGCCTGAATAAAGCTTCCATAATCTCTTTAATGCTAAATCAAGCTCACATTACACATATGTCATATTAGAAGTTATAGTTTATAGTTTATAAGGAGGTAATGCCTTTTCTCAGTATTATGGATTATGTTATTTCTGTCTCTAATTTCCCTTTTATGTTTTGAAATCTTTTTGTTTCTTCAACTCTGAAATTCTTAGCCTAAAAAGAGAGAAAATTTTAGGACCTTTTAGCTGTTTAGCCATAAAAAGGAGAGATAAAGGGATGAAAACCCAAATAGGATCTTTTGTGTTTGGATAATCAACTGCAAGTATCTATAGGTGAAATATTGGAATACCCCGCGTTTGCACGGTCTCATGAATAGGTCATGTTACAAGACATCCATCCGACACAAGAGGTACAAATAGCACAAAGAAACCGGTTCCATTCTCATTCAGCTCTACCCTGACTGAATTCAGACTTCAGCAGGATTACAGCTTTTCCAGTGTTTAAGATGTCCATACTCTTGACAGCAGTCTAAGCAATTCTGTACCTCTAACGTTTGATGAGTTCAGCCCACATTTCCTACAGTGAAGTCTAGTGACTTGAATTCAAATTTTTCAGTGAAACACTGCTGCAAAAACAATACTATCAGTCCTTGACATGCTGAGGACAACATTGTATCATGTGCCATTTTACCTGTGAGCTCTATCTGCACCTGAGTAAATAACAGGACACGATGCTGCTGAAGCATCTTTGAGGAAACAAAGTTTTGCTTCCAGTATCTATATGAAAAAATTAATCAATAGTCACACAACACTCAGTATTCAGAGAGTAATACAGGCTTTCTTCATCAGTAAGAAACCCTTAATTATGGAGGAGCAAAGACTCATGGTGCATACTGAGAAGGGACAGAAGCAGACAGGCTGGACAGGTTCTCAAAGTGCTTATTTCATCTCCCTGCGCCAAGGCAAGGCTCCTACTAAATGGAACTTCCAATAAATGACATTGCAGTTACTAGAGTGTAGTCAGATATTCTGTATGAAAAGTATTTAATTTATAAACATTTTTTTTGATGCTTTCCTGAGTAAGTGGCAGAACAGAACAACATCTTCCTACAATATGCTCTATTGTTTGTGTAAATCAATTTTGGTTTAACAGTCAAGGGAACTATTTTCAGTAAATTATTTATTCAGCTAATGTGTCTCCTTTTTGTTCATGAACAAGCTGATTTTTGCAAATCTGCTTCACTTAGGTATTTATGCAGCCTCCATTACAATAGTATCAAAGCGAGTCACAGTCTTCTAATACACATTTATAAACATAACACACTAGTATACAAAGCACTACATTTGAAACGGTCTTAATACATTATCAGTATTACTAGTATGTAGTATCCCCAGTGGTGGACAACAACCCCGTTTCACTAGATGCTATACAAACACAGCGTAAAGTAACAGTCCAAGACGTATTTTAGGGTGAGCTGAGCCATTCATAGTTTCCCTTTGCACCGTACTGACTAGGTGCTAAATTCTGTTACCCAGACATGGGAGTATAGCTCCAACTAGATGGTCTAAGTTATTCTGCTTGGCCTCTAGCAGCCACTCCACAAGAGCGCAGCTTCTCTCATGTAACATCTGGACATGTCTTAGGTGGTTCAAATGGCAGTAAGCACCTGTGATCTGGTCTCCATTGACTGTAATGGGAGTTTTAACACCTTGGTCACACATAGGCTCCTACAGGTATCATAGAATCATAGAATAGTTTGGGTTGGAAGGTACCTTTAAAGGTCATCTAGTCCAACCTCTCCTGCAATAAGCAGGGACATCTACAACTAGATCAGGTTGCTCAGAGCCCCATCAAACCTGACCTTGAATGTTCCCAGGGATGGGGCATCTACCACATCTCTGGGCAGCATGTGCCAGCGTTTCACCATCCTTACTGTAAAAAAATGTCTTCCTTATATCTAGCCTAAATCCTCCCTCTTCTAGTTTAATGACATGACCCCTTGTCCTACCACAACAGGCCCTCCTAAAAAGTTTGTCCCCATCCTTCCTGTAGGCCCCCTTTAAGTCCTGAAAGGCTGCTATAAGGTCTCCCTGGAGCCTTCTCCAGGCTGAACAACCCCAGCTGTCTCAGTCGTTCTTCAAAGGAGAGGTGCTCCATCCCTCTGATCATTTTTGTGGCCCTCCTCTAGACCTGCTCCAACAGGTCCATGTTTTTCCTGTGCTGAGGGTTCCAGATGCAGCTATGCATGTAGGATGTAGTATGCATGTAGCATTTTAATCATGAACCCTCTATCCTAAGTAGGTTTGGGGCACATTTCCATACAGATGGCTATCAAATTACTGTCCTTGGACATGTTGGTTTTTTATATTTGCTTGTTTAAGAAAATGCTGAATTTTTATTGTCTGGAAATTAGCCATTAAAATGGAGACATCCAAAATCAAACCTTTAATCTATAACTGTGTTATCTCCTATTCACATTGAGCAACTGGTTATCTAAATCACATTATTTCCATTTAAGCCAGGCTAGTGTGGAGGCCTTACACAAATGAGATAAAGGCTCACTCCAGTTTTCTTCTTTCCCAATAAATTAACATATTTTAGACGGATGAAGACATTTTCAAATTTTATATGGCTGCATTTCAGATACATTTGAAATATCAACATCTGAATTTTTGTCCAGTTTAAGGTAATTAAGTAAATAAGAGGAAAAAAAATCATTTCTGAATGCTTAGCCAATTCTAAAGTTGGATTTTTTTTCCAAATCTGTTTTTATTAGCCTAAGCCTTCCTGAGTGCTAGTAATCATAAGAGAGCATAGGTCAAGTTACAGCAGATGACAGACAGAGATCAAAAGAAATTCTGGGTCTTGGACATATTACAAGAGGCAAAAAGGGCTTTGAGAAAGTCTCTAAAGTTTTAGGAGGGCAAGACCCATTGAAATCCATGAGAAATTTCTTCCTCAATCCTTTTTGGGTTTTTTCTGATTGTCTACCCAGGGTTGCAGTCAATAGACACAAATTTCTATTCACAATCTGTGCAAAAGTGCAAAACCATCAAATGAAGAAATAAATTTGAAGACTGTGAAGAATCAATGTTAGAAAATGCCTTGTTAGCAAAACATCATGAAATAAGGAAAACCCAACCTGAAGTTTTTAATAACGAGTAACAGTGATGGACAAAATAAAATGTATAATTTTATATCTGCAAGAATCCCAAATAAAGTGCAAGCTCACTTACACTTTTCTGTATGTTTCTATGGAGTTTATGCTTCCCTTGAACTATAATTTTGTGCCATGTCCACGGGAATGATCTTTCCTTTCCTACTTCAGTTTTGGATCTGGTCACCTTGTCTTGGACATACATTGAACGTCCCACCATTTGCAGGACTTTAGGAAGATACAATGCATCCTGTGGGCCAGAGGTCTTCAAAGCTCGTCTTCAAAAACAGAAGAAATAACTTGGGAAAACAGCGTTCAAGAAGAGCTGTGAAGCGTGTGCTGATCTTAAACCAGCTCAGCTTAACTCCACTTCAGAATACATGCTCTTAAATTGTTGACAAAGAAACCAGTCCAGGAAGAGTCATTGCTTTATTCATAGACGACGAGTGGATTCTGGTAGTGGATTCTGTTATGAATAGCTGAGGGTTAATAGTGTGCATCTTTCAAGATTGTAACCAGTGAAAAGAAAATAAGGACATCACTAAGAGATAAAATAATAGGGAAATGTAATCTTTTGTACAAAGATTCCACAGACAACCATTAGCATTATTATCTGTGCCAACCAGGAAATGACTATCATTTTAGATACTGTTTGACAGCTCTGATTTATTCCTGGAGAACTCAACTTCATTCTCACCAATTAACATAGCAGATCCATAACCAGCCTTAGACATGCCACATCTATTCACAGGGGATTATCTATAAGCCATTTATTCCACATGTCTGTCCATTCAAAGTAGCTGTATTTTCTGCAAGATTACAGCCTCTCAACATTATTCTAAAACCAGTCATCAAATACTAAAGCCATTCTCCCCTGCTGAAAAACTTGTAGAAAAGAGGACAACATCATTTATTTAGCAAATGTACTTTTCAACAGCTACAAACATATTTTCTATACAGCAGATATTTTCAGATCTCTTAAGGGAAGCCATTTCCCTTCTCTCTTTCTCCTTCTCTCTCTGTCTCTCTCTCTTCTCCCTCCCCTCCCAAAACACACACCCACACACCCCAAGAGCAACACCAAAGGAATTTATGAACACAACAGAAAAATTTGAATCACTGCAATTAACAATACTGATTTGTATTTACAGCATCTTTCACCCCAAAGAAGTCTATGGTACTTTAAAACGCCCTGTTCTATATTAATAAATTATCTCACCTAACAAGACCTGCTGTGACATGGTTCTTGGCAGACACATAACAGGATTCAGCAATATTATTCAATTTTTATAAGACAAAGTGGAGAACACAATAGTGTACCTGCTTGAAACTTTAGGTAGATAGATTTTACTTAGCTTCATTGGCATTTGGGAAAGTCATTTATAGGATCATAAGATATTCAGTGCCCACAGTCCTTTGCTGTTGCATAATAACTCCAAAACACCTTCAACAATGGTCCTGCCCATCTTGGCCCCTTAAAACTGCCTACAGAGCAAAGAATGATTCCTTACATTGCTCCCTGTGTAGCAGACCTTTCCTGACAATTCACATAGAGCTGTTTATCAAAATTTGGTAACATTGTCTACGAAGTTTCCCCAGGGAAACCCTCTCCTGCTATCATGAGTTGGTAAGTGTCACCTCCAGACCGTAGGACTGATCACCCTTGCAGGGTAGCCCTGAGAGGAGCCAGGTGAGGGGCTCCTAATGAAGTTCTTGGGGATCCCCCTCCTCTAGTTGTTCCTCTGGGCTCCTTTGTGTTCATGAACATGAGCCTGTAATCACATAACCTAGCATGCAGTCATGGAGTAATTTATCTTGGTTGATCCAAGGAGCTTTGTTACAACTAAGGTTTATTTTATTTTTCAGTTACTGTTATTTTTAAGTAAATTCAAATGTCATTTTGAAACAGAGTCTGCATACAGTGGTTCTTTGACATGGGAAACCTGAATGCAGCCCAGGCTAATTTTCATGTACTAAGCACCTGTGGACCCAAAACTGAGTAACAACTTTCTCCATAGAAACCAAGGCAGAGCTAGCAAGACTTTACCATACATGATTATATGGCTCATGAATTATTTGGTTCTTTCTTCATACTAGACTATCATACTGTCATTACAAGCACAATACAGCCCCATTTCTGCCTCACATATTACTATCACATGATAACCACCATACGTACACCTATAGATACTATATTTTGATGCAAAGTAGCCATTTGACTCCCTCCATACTCAAACAATTAATATTCTTGCTCTGCAACTCCTGTAGTTGTATCCAATGTGTGTGCAGAAGAAGGACTAGTTTGGTTACTGTATTCACATATCAACCGAGAGAAAAAAGTTATTTACCTGTCTGCATCTAATTATTTACAGTATGTTATTAGCATGCCACTTCCAAAGTGTTTAAAAGAAGGGGTAGAACAACACAACCCTGTGTCCTTTCACATCCAAAGAGATGATGGTAGCACACCTGACCAGCACAAAAAAGGGCAGAGGGTTGTTGAACCCATATAGACAGATCTCCCTCAAAGAGCTGCATTTATAAATAAGCAAGGAACTTCTCTCTATTCTTCAAGCACTCGCTTTTATGTTCCATTCTAGTTACTAAAAAGGCACTTGTTAAAAGACTGCAGACATGTGCTCACAGTCTAATTGGGAAAGCAATTGCAATGCACTCATTCCGAATCAAGCATCCAAACAGGCTGCCCTAGCACCTTCTTCATATTTATTAAATGTCCCTATCAGAGAAACCACTGCATTTATTTATAGATTAAATCCATTAGTGGAAAGGGAACACAGAAATAAATAAAAGGAAACTCCTGAAATTCCACTACAGAGAGATGATTTGCACATAAATTTCATTGAGGTGGTACTTTCGGAGCAAATGCTTACTTTTTCAATGCAGCCAGTGGGGAGCAGGCAAAGCAGAGCCCTAGAAGGCCTCCAGAGGAAGATTCTTGAAGTTATTTCTGTCTGGGACCACAATCACCAAAAAAAGTCATTATTAAAATTAATATTCTCTTAGAATTTTTTCATGTGTATGCTGGACAAATCCACTGACAAATCGGAAGAGAGATGAGAACCAGTCAAGCTGTTTCTCCAAGAGGCTGATGAAGAGAAAGGAAAGAAAAAGAGGAAATCACTCTTTTTCTTTTTTTTTTTAAATACCTAAATACCACAGCAAGGGGTGAAACAAATTAATGATGACAAAAGTATAACTAGATCAAGCTGTTCTTACTTGAGATACTTTAAAATTATTACTAAATGCATTGTTTAAAGTTAAAGGTAGGGGTGAGATATATCATTCCAGAGCTAAATCTCAAAATGCTAGGTGTCTAATTGGTTTTAATTATTTTTTTTAGAGGTAAATCGAAAGTATCTCTGTTTCAGCTCCCTTTCTATTGGAAATGGTCATTTAGGAGCCTATATACAGCAGCACAATATATATATTGTGATTCCATGAGATAAGCAAGTCTGGAGAGGTGTCTTAGTTTTGGACCTGAGCTACATGCAACCACTATGTCACTACTGTTCCAAAGATATTTTAATTCACAGGTGACAAATTCTGTAATCGTTCACCTTTTATCACCATCACACCTGACCACGAATCATCACCTCACTTAAAATAATACCGTAAAATATAATCGCATCCTGGCTTCAATTGCTACTAAAATCTGTATTAAAAGAGTTAGATCACTTAAAAACTTTTTGCTTTCAGGGTAACTGCAGGTACTGCAGTGTTTAAGAGTGCATCATAGCAGGCTAATTGAGCTCCACAGCTACTTATGCCTAGTTATTAAAATACATAATAAATCCATTAGGAAAATACTGAGGCTTCTTGACAAAATTATAAACATCAATTATAAAGCACTATATTGTAAAAATGACAAAAGATTATTAAAGAAAATTGTTCAGTGAAAAAATTGAACCTCTGTGTTAAAGTTATGATTCCTTCAAGTCAGACTCCAGAGCAGACAAAATAATTGCTGATGTGTTTCTGGCATAACAAACAGATGTTGAGTTTGTAGCAAGTTTGTTTCTAACAGCTTCAGCAAAGCATCAAAGTGTAATATGTTAACCTTAGTTCTTTTACAAGTAAAAGCTTATATCTAGCAATTTCTAATATTTAACAATAATAAAAGCTAATATTTTCAAATTATCAAAGAGGATTGCTAACATAACCAGTAAAAAGACTCCTAAGTACATCAAAATGCCACTCTGAACAGGAAGGCATTTTAGTTTGTCCTACAAGCAGCTCCGTTGACTTAAATGGGACTACTTAGTCACACGGTTCGGAATTATTTAAGAAAATCTGAATACGTTGCATCTAAATTTTCAGTGGCATTTTGGACAGAAATTAATAAGTAAATCACAACGATTTTACCAGGACTGAAGTTTGCTCCTAATTCATTGATTCTCTTAAAAGTCTTAAAACCATCTTCAGCTAATGAATCCAGACGATCCTAATAGGTTATGCTGAGAGGTGAAAATCACTCAGCTGGCTAAAAAAGATTTCCCACGGCACTCCCGGTTCTTTAACAGGTCTCTCAGTAAATAGTAATGTACAGAACAACTCCCTGTTTGCTTACTTGCCTCTCCTGCTTTTAGTGGCTAGCAGAAAGACGGATGTCTATGCACTGACTTAAACTCTGTTGGTCATGGCCATGTGATTAGCAGAATACTGATAGGATCACTTCTGTGTATCAGTTGGGATCAAAGAAAGGATGAGGCTGACACAACGGGCACACTCCACCTATTCGCTAGTTACCTAGGATCACAGTGGAAACTGCACATATTGACAAGCCTTGGAGCCCTCACATATGTCCTCCAGCATATGTCCTCCTGGGCTACACAGGGCATCATTCCCCAAAGCAGACATTTGCCTCAGTTTTTGCCACCACTATCAAGATTTCAAAGGTGGAAGCAAAATGAGGAGTACATGTGGATATGTAGAGTCCCTTCCACAGCAGGTCAGTAAGAGTGGAAGAAACCAAGAATCTGCGTTTCTCTGCTGTTTGGCTGCACAAGACTCCGCTCATAGTTACACTCAGAGCAGTGATCTCATGAAGGAAGATGGTCAGGGAGCCCGTGAAAAAA
>VYZM01015055.1:0-39552 GCA_013398915.1 Dromas ardeola | reverse complement strand
GGGGAGCCCGTGAAAAAAAAAAAAATAAAAATGTAAATTTACCTGTCAGAGCATCCAAACTTGAGGTTAAATCAAAGATGTAATGGTCTGCAAAAGTGTGAATGGAACAGCAGTTGGTAGCTTTCCTGGTTCCAACAATTGGACCTGTCAAAATCACGAAGGCAATGCTCCTTGAAACCCACCAAACTGAGATTTTGTGCCTTCAGGTAATATGAAAGAGCCAGCACACACAGTACCTAACCCAATCCTCCTGGATAGAGTGTAAAAATACAAACTATACTTTTCCGTTCAGAAAAAAATATTAGAAAGGCTTGTATAAACCNNNGAAAGGCTTGTATAAACCTCTATCTAAATTCTGACCCAGAGCTTTTTTAGCATTGAATGTATGAACGTTAGGTGTATTATACATGTGTGGTTTAGGGAAAAGCAAAACTGTTATTATTTCTTGGACTAAGAGACATGCAATAAAAGAATACCTTTTTCCACATGGAACACAGTTAAATTTTGGAACCCTTTGTCACAGGATGGCTGAAAATACGAGGGGACTCCTCATCATTGAACAAATTGAGAGAAGACAGCACTATCAGCTGTTAAGTACAATGATTCAGACACAGCCCAGGAAGATCCTACACTGCTGCTGGACCAGAATCTGAGTCAGGGCCCCTCAGATACTTTTTATAGAGACATTGCTTGATATGAAAACCTGTAAAATTTTTTCCGAGAAATCAAGCGCATTTTAAAACTACTCTAGTTTCAAGTACATCTACCTACAAAAGGTCTTCAGGAAGTGTAAGTAAGAAAAATCACCAAAAACACAAAAGAAAATATTGTAAAAGTTTGCATACATTTTGCTAAGGGATTTTTTTAATGTAATAAAAGTGACTCCTGAGTGGACACTGGTTTGTTGTTAACTGACATTTGACACGGTACTTCATCTGACATTTGTACTTTCACTCATAATATTTTTACCTCAAGAAATACGTAGAGAAAATTGGGACTGGAGCATTTAAAAGGGTTATTTTATTCTTTTTGGCTTACAAAAATAGTTCTCCATTCCTTGTTGTAATTTTTTTTTTTTTAATTTATCTCTTTCTAGAAGTTGGAGGGGTGAAAATAATTATAGCCATTTCCTGACTGACTTGGAAGCATTGCACAGCTAACTATAAATTCACCTCTACTCTGCAATTCTATTGTGTCCATTGCTTTGGAGGACTGCTTTTAAAACCCAGTGAAAATATCTGATTTCTGATACATTTCTCCTGATCTATGAGGCAACTCAAACTTTTTCTGACTTTTATGTGTTCAAAATAACCCATGAGAGACAAACTTATGCTAATGTTTTTAATTGATTAATAATACCTGTATCATCTTAGTCCAATTAAACATGCAAATTTCCTCTTCTTGAGTGATTTAGTACTAGGAAAAAAACCAGTCGCAGATGCATAATAAAATATAGGAAGGTGGTGTGCCGATGACTTTTCATTACAGGAATATGATAGTATCTCCAATGAAACTGTCTTAGTAAAATGGATTAAATACAGTTTTGTAAAACAGCTCTCCTAAGAATAAAAAGATATTATAAAGTC
The DNA here is from genome assembly GCA_013398915.1 of Dromas ardeola. NCBI lineage: Eukaryota > Metazoa > Chordata > Aves > Charadriiformes > Dromadidae > Dromas > Dromas ardeola. The sequence continues at coordinate 37,966 of VYZM01015055.1, read as the reverse complement.
AAAGGTCATTAGCTGAAAAAAAAATAAGTTTAAACTAAAAAACAGTTATCATCTTTTTAGGCATTGTGAAGTTTCTTCAGTAAGGCTCCTTTCCTTTACATTTCTCCAAGACTTCACATAAACCTAGACAAAGGCAAAAGTTTCAATTTCATGAGACTGGTGTGATAGGGATTTGACAGAAGAAAAAGAATTTCAGATCATTTGAATTATTACAATGAAATATGTCTTCCTTAAAAAGAGTGCATTCATATATGATAAAATTCTGTAACAGTTAACATTTTTGAATATGCTATAAAACATTAAGAATGCCTGAGCCCACAGGTCTACAGCAAATGTAGCATTGACTCACAGCTTGTTTAAAATTAGTTATAATATTGAGATAAATAGAAAATTATAGTTGTAAGAGAAGTCTAGCAGTACCGTAGTCCTCAACATAGAGAGCTTGCTTAAAGACCCTGGCATATCCCAAATGCAGAAGTGCCCCAAGAACTATGACAGTTCAATTCACTTTTCCACGTCAATATTGAAGTGCATTGCGAAAGTATGAGCAGTATGAGCATTTCTCTAAGCAAAGCAAAGCAGAACAATTTAATTCCTCACAGCAGTCTGGAAACTGTTTTAGAAAAAATTTCCATAAAATGCTTATTTGATAAAATTTTCTATTTATGTTTGCTATATTCATTATATCACTGTGGCATAATTATACACACCCAGACTACTTTGTTATGACACTACTGACCACTGTGCTAATAAGACGTAGCAAACAGTCTGTTTACTCCCAAACTGATTTTGAGCAAGTTACAGTAATTTGGTGTTATAGATCATGTTGTGATGTTCTGAATGCATAAAACCCACGCACTTCAGAAGACAGCTTATACTTTACCTAAGTTACAGTTGATTGACTCAGTAACTGTAAAATGGAAATGTACATCATGCAGAGCTGTAGGTGCATCAGTGCATCTTTTTCTAAGGGAAAGGTCCCAAAACACTATAGCAGAGATAAGTACATTGCCAGAACTTATACTGACATACTCTTTTCGACAGGAAACAAGCTAGTTAAATTCTGGGTGAAGAGTAAAGCATACCTGTGGTTTTCCCCTTCCACAGGTATACAGCAACCTGCTCTCTGCAAACGACATTCATCAAAAGGTTGCAGTCACTCATCAAAAAAGAAGACAGCCTAGCAGAACAATTATTTTAAACTATTTAAGCTAGCCTAGTCCATTTTTCTTGGAAAAGGTTAGGGAGTGCTCACATGAGCAGTGCACAGGGCAGGTCTAAGAGGGCAATCATCTTTGACAGCAAAACAAGGAGCTGAGGGCAGTAACCTTTACCACCAGCAAAGCCAGATGGTATGTCCATGCCACAAGGCTACAGAAACCTCTAGTGCTCCAGGAATGCAAACTTTCAATGAGGACAAATTTTGAGCAGTCAGGAGAAAAAAAACCCAAACAAATACCACCAATGCTACTGGCAAGCAATAGTCATAATTCATCCTAGCATCAAAAAGGCAGATGGTTCATCTACCAAGAAAAATCAATAGTATTTGTCATACTTAATGTTGACATTTTTTAAACTTCCCTATATTTGCAGGGCAAAGGCCAGCCAAGCCATGCATATTTCATCTGCTAGAAGATACGATGACCTTACCATCTTGCCCTTTTTCGACCCTGACCTTTTAAGACTACAGTGAAGAATCATCATTAAAGAAGGAATAGATATTCACATGAACCATAAACTAATTTTGACTCCAATTTGTTACCTACTTCTTCCATTTAAGGAGTAATAAGATTTTGGCTCAGTTTCCATCACCTAAAACGCAGCTTTATGTTTGCCTTTTTTTGTGTGAATTTGCTAACCTGTCAATCTAGATTGTAGGTCTTCAGAACTCCAAGGTTATTCCTAGAAAGTAGGAGCGTTCCCTAATGTTTACCCTGGCCACATCAGGGCTGGAAATTCCAGCTGAGGAAGCTGTACAAAGCACTGGAGATTCTCAGGAAGAACATGCTGACCTGATAAGATACATCATGAATAAGGCAAGGTAATTTCCTTTTAATTTTTTCAGTGGTTGTATCAGTATATGGGCTTGCTAACAAAATACAGAGTAGTTCTGTGTCTCCATTGCCAAATGAATTACAACTTAGTTTTGGTACAAGCGATCATGAAACAGTATTCTCCAACAGCTGCTAACCGACTTAATCCTTTTACTTCAGCTACTGCTTCTCCATTTTTTATATGAAATACATGATATGAGCTACCGATATGCTCACTCCATTTTCGCTCTACTCTTGCAATCACCTCTCTCTCATTCAACCAGTCATCTCTGCTTTCTTTAATTTTCCTTCTCGGGGTTGCTTTCCCCACTAATTTTGCTCAGCAGCTGACCACTTAACCTCCCCTCCCCCTTCAGTGTGTTCTTATTTAGAACTTTTATTTAAGGGGTGAAAACCAAAACACTGCCTTCAGTTTGCCTCTCCTTTTGTCTCCAACAGCACCCTCCTATGATCTGTTGGGAATTCTGCGTTTCATTTCAGATACACGCAGCACAAAACAAGGTTTTGTGATACCTGTTTACATGTGGGTTTTGGTAGCTGGGAACTGGTTCTACAAGGTGCACAATGCTGTTTTCTCACATTAATCTCAGGGTGATCTGAAACTCTCAGCATCCAAAGGCTCAGGCACCGAAATGACAGGAGCCTCTGGAGAAAGGTAAAAACAAAATCCTGGTCCCCACTGAAGTCAATAAGAGTTTTGCTTCTTTCTTACACTAAAGCTCACTCACAGTCTTTATTTCCTGAGAAAGTCTCAACTACTGTATAAATAGTGACATGAAGGCAGAGCATGACTTAAACCACTGTTGACTTTTACATAACCACAGTTGCTAAACTACAGAATTCAGTGAAGAGACTTCCATAGAAAATAAGCTGCTTTATTACCAAATGCTTACTCAATAAGAGATTCAGCATGCTTACATTAAGTATCCCTTTAGGACTAACCTACTAACTCACATTTTAGCAATTTGAAAAGACTTAGTACCATATTGTGATAGCCAGGTAGCAGAAACATTATTAAATGCTTTCCAGAAATGAACATAACACCGATTTGTACTAGTGTAAGTCTTTTTGACTTAATGATTGGATTCACAATAGATCCAAATTGCTCCAGGTTGTTTTGTTTTGTTTTGTTTTTTTTCTGTATGGCATGTACTGAAAAATGAATTCATATACTTCATTCTCAAATTTGACAACGTCTATTTTTAATGAAAGTGATTATTCCTATAATAATTACCGAAACAAAAAAACTAATTGACCATGACTTAAGGTCATTCATAATGCATTCCCTCGGTGAACCATGCATGAATCTGACTCCTTAATTTTGCCCATTCTCTGCATTTGCCACCAGAAAGCTGTTTTAAAATAAGATATTAACCATGGCAAGTTCATGTAACAATCAATTTATTTACAATGATTTCCTTATTACAAACAAGGACTCACACAAGTGAATTACTTTATAGCCAATGTAAGCTAGTTAATCCATCCTTCGACTACTCAGGAATGCATATAATAAGTGACTCTGTCTTTCTGTATGTCGATTTCTCGGATTACCATTTTATTCAGTGTTTTAGAGCACACAGTAATAATAAAAATGCATTAGGCATGATTCATTTCCAGTACTGTCATCTACATTTTAATAAGTCTCAAAATTACAGAGAAGAAAAATGACAAAGACTTATGATAGTTAATACAAATTCCAATCTATACACTTCATTTTAAACAATATTATAGGCTGTTAACTAAGGGTAAAAAAGGTTCGTAATAACAAGGTCCCCTTCTTTCTGAAAAGAACCAAGGCAAAGAGAGACTGGTGCTATGTGAAATATACAGGTAAAACTGACACAAACATACTCTCATCAGTTCACTAAAAATCGCAATGAAAACTGACGATGGGCATAAAGCACACTTGTTCACACACAGTCAGAAAGCTTTCTCAATGCTTAGTGAAATTCCAAAGATAAACCAAAAAAATCAGCATTAGTAAGATCAGTTTATTGATATCAAAGGTGTAACTCTCTCACTTAATGTTATTAAAAAGGTTTAAGAGAGAGACTGATCCCTCAGGAGGCTGAACTCCTTCCTAGGTTGGAAGTCTGAAGCCCAGTAGGGTGAATCACCCTGGGGAGGTACCAATTACATCTCCACTTTCTACTGAAGGACCTGAGACAACAAGGTTAGATGAGGCAGCTGAGTCTCAGAGAGCACATTAGGAGAAATGAATGTCTCCCACGAAAGGTTTATCTGCATTGCAGATGAGGCTGAATTTGAATACAGGAAGACATATCTGCACCAAGTTTAAGTTTACTAGCACAAGATAACCGTAATGAAAAGTTGGCAGCACAGGCTTCAGCAAAAGAGATACCCTTGCTGGCTGCTGGCCTACATTCGAGGCAAGGTACCACATGATCACTATGCTGATGAGATTAAAGTCAGAGCAGGGTATTTTATCTGCTGTATAATTATACCTCTGTTTGTTCCGAAGACTTGCCTGAAGCCTAGAGGTGACCTTTTCACCTCAGATTAGCACACAGACAAAGAAATTTTCACAGAAATAGTGGCAACTGTTTCCACCTCTTAGACATGGAAAACGACAACCTACAGGAAATCCTGTATTTTAATATTTAGTTTTAACCATACAGGGATAAAAAAATATCATAATAAATCAACATTACCTGGTAGCTAGGTGGCACAATCTAGGTGGGGTGCCTGACCAATATAGTGGCCTTATGCAATGGACTGACTGCATCAATGGACAAGGAAAGAGCTATTGATGTCATCTACCTGGACTTCTGCAAGGCCTTTGACACAGTCCTCCACAACATTCTTCATGTTAAATTGGAGAGATATGGGTCTGAAGGATGGACTGTTAGATGGATAAGGAACTGAGTGGATAGCCACATCCACAGAGTTATAGTCAATGGCTAAATGTCCAAGTGGAAACCAGTAACAAGTGGTGTCCTTCAATGGTCTATACTGGGACCAATACTATTTAATATCTTCATCGATGACATAAACAGTGGGAGTCAGTGCACCCTCACCAAGATTGCAGATGACACCAACCTGAGTGGTGCACTCAATTCACTTGAGGGAAGGGATGCCATCCAAAGGGACCTTGAGAGGCTTCAGGAGTGGACCCATGCAAACATCATGAAGTTCAACAAGGCCAAGTACAAGGTCCTGCACCTGGATCAGGGCAATCCCCAATATCGATAGATTGGAGGATGAATGAATTGAGAGCAGCCCTGCTGAAAAGGACTTGGGGGTACTGACGAATGAACAATTGTCAATGTGCGCTTGCAGCCCAGAAAGCCAACCGTATCCTGGGCTGCATCAAAAGAAGCATGGCCAGCAGGTCAAGGGAGGTGATTCTCTACTCTACTCTGCTCTTATGAGAACCGCCCTGGAGTACTGCATCCATCTCTGGGGTCCCTAGTACAAGAAAAGCATAGACCTGTTAGAGCAGTTACAGAGGAGGGGCATGAAAATGGTCAGAGGGCTGGAACATCTCTCCTATGAAGAAAGTCTGAGAGACCTGTGGTTGTTCAGCCTGAAGAGGAGAAGGCTCCGGGGAGACCATACTGCAGCCTTTCAATATATAAAGGGGGTTTATGAAAAAAACAGAGAAAGACTTTTTACCAGGGCCTGTATGGACAGGACAAGGGGCAATGATTTTAAACTGAGAGAGGGTGTATTTAGACTGGACATGAGGAAGAAATTTTTTACAATGAGAGTGGTGAAACACTGGCACAGGTCGCCCAGAGAAGCTATGGATGCCCCATCATTGGAAGTGTTCAAGGTCATGTTGGGTGGGGCTTTGAGCAACCTGACCTAGCGAATGATGTGCCTGCCCAGCGGGGTTGTACTAGGTGATCTTTAAAGATCCCTTCCAACCCAAACCATTCTCCGATCCCATGATAAGGCAAATCTGTAAAACATTGCTTGGACTAGCTCCACTAGGGAAATAAAATAATTTTATTGACAAATTCCTACTTATAATTAACATAAGATATAAAATTAGTGAAGGAAAACTGTGTATGATATAACAGGGGATGAAGCAGACGCCTATTTAAACTTAGCTCCTGAAACAATACAGCTATGATACATTTACATTCCCCTTAACATATTTTGTTGCATTTTGGGAGTAGATGGGATCATTCAAGCCTGCCGTAATGGCCCTGTAAATATCACTTCAATGGGTAAGAAGTAAGTAAATAAGAGCTAACCAGAGAAGTCTGCAGCTGGAATATAGACAAAATTTTTTGCTATATGTTTTTCCTCTGTCCTCAAGCTAAGAATCATGTTTTCTTGCAGTTTGACACAAGTAAATAATCTTGTTTCAAGGAAGTGAAGCAGCCCATTTGTATGTACTTCATTTCTATCCCTCTTATTTTAAATCACCCTGCGTTACTCTCTGCTGATTTCTTTTCAGTCAGAATTTCTTATCTGTCTAATCTCTGACTGGCATGTATGTAGGTCAAAGCAATCATATTCCTTTGTTAAGCAAGCTAGGTTGAAACAAGGGAAGCCATCTCCCTGTTACACAGCCTTGAGCAAAAATAAGCCATTCAAGCTGAAAAATTTCCTGAAGAAAGACCTAAAAAGGAGACGAGGACACTGATTATGCATGTAGGAAGCAAAAAGCAACCAGAAAACCCAAGAAATGCTCGAGCATAATTTCATAGAAAGAGCTTGTGAAAGGAGAGAAACAAAGTATCATGATTCAGAGCTCATGCTGGGGTTGGGATTTCTGACTAAAAATAATTGTTTTCTCTTTGTTCCTACTGCCTCAGCAGAAAGAGAACTCTATGTGCACTCTTTGTTTAGCAACAGGATTTTGCCAAGAAGTGGTAGACCCAGAGGGTGTCCATTACCTTTCAGGGTGGTGCAAAGAGGGTAGGCTTGGAGGTTGATTTGCTGCTATCCACCGGTTCTGGGCCCTTATGTCCACTATGTATTAACCAGAAAAGAAGCTTACTCCCGTTGTTGATCCTAGATGCACACTATGCATGGGCAGCGAGCCAAGTGCTCTGTAGAGGACCTTACCTCCACACTGGAAGCGGGGTGCTCTAGATGGTGCCCTGTTGCATGACATCCTCTCTCCAGAACAAAAAATGGTGGGTGCTTGAGTATCTGCCACAAGCCACAAAGCATATACAATAGAAACTACCAGATGGGCACATCGCCAGATTCATTTTCATGCCCACACATTTCTAAACTCAGACCTTTTGTTGAATTGCTGCAGGTTAGATTGCTGGTAGAACACCTCGCTTTATGTCATCAAGGAGTTTCCAGTAAAAACAACAACAAAAAAAATCTGCCTGACAACCCCAGTGATACTGTGAACCTATGATTCTATAAATATGTATTCTTATATAGCTGTGTCCTCACTTCTTCTTTCTCTGATGTATCCATGCTATTCCTTATTGATTACCACTGTCTTGGGTGCAGGTGCCCAGGCACCGGCAGCAGCAGGGGCTGCAGGGGCCTCTGTGAGGAGCGGCCTGGGCTGCCCCAACCCGGACACAGCTGGCTCCAGCTAGCTCCAACCAACCCACCCCAGGGCATAGCTGAGCCCCTTGGCCAAGGTGGTGGCATCTTGGGGACAACGTATCTAAAAAAGGGTAAAATGCTGCGTGGTGGTGAGAGGTGAGGTGAAAAAGTGCAAGAAACAGCCCTGTGACACCAATGCTGGAGAAGGAGGAGGAGGTGCTCCAGGTGCTGGGGCAGAGAGATTCCCCTGCAGCTGTGGAGGAAACCACGGTGGAGCAGGCATTTCCCTGTTGCCCATGGAGAGACCACAGTGGGGCAGGCTTCCACACTGCAGCCCATGGAGAGACCACAGTGGGGCAGGCATCCACACTGCAGTCCGTGGAGTTGCCCCACACCAGAGAAGGTGGATATTTGCTGCAGGACTGCAGCCCGTGGGGAGGACCCACGCTAGAGCAGAGAAAAATGCGAGTGGGAAGGAGTAACAGAGAGGAGCCATTATGGATTGACCATAACTCCCATTGCCCACCCACCCTGTGCCACTCAAGGAGTGGAGGAGGTTGAGGAGTCAGGAACAAAGGAGTGAGGTTGAGCCTGGGAAAAAAATCAGAGAGGGGAGGGAAGCTGTTTTAACTTCTGTCTTTGTTTGTCACCATCCAAATCTATTTTAAAAGGCAATTAATTAAATTGATTTTCCCCAAGTCAAGTCTGTTTTGCTGTGAGAGTAACTGGTAAGTGATTTCCTTGTCTTTATCTCGACCCACGAGCTTTTCCATCTTAATTTCTACCTCTGTCCTTTTGAAGAGGGGGAATGAGAGAGCAGCTGGGTGGACATCTGGCAGCCAGCCAGGGTCAAACCACTACAATCAGGCAGTCTCTTAAATCAAAACAATACCTTGAGAAACCATCTATCTATGTAATTCAAATTATTAATCAGTCTTACACACTTCCTCATATATGACATCTTCCATCTGCTTTGATTAGAGGTTCCTATTGCTTCAAATACCTTCTTCCATAAAAAGACCTCAATGGCTTTTTAAATTGGCTTAAAACAAAGACAATGAAAACAACAATCATATTTTTTAAAAAGTGTTTTCTAAGGTGTACACTGTAATACCTTGACCTTTCATCTCTCTTATAGCTTAAAACCAAAATTTAGGCAATAACTGTTTCAAATAGCCTTTAGTAATCCTGTAATGTATTTTTATAATTCTAAAAGCATTTTCAGTAACACAATTACTTTTTTATCCAATTACTGAATTCAGAATAACAATGAGGCATTTTCAGAGTACAATTCTTACATCCTGGATAGATTCAGTTTCTTAGAAAGCACTGTTTTCTTTCAAAAGAGAGCTGCTGGAGCAGTGATGCTACTTCAGTTATAAGGAGCTCTCCTTGGAGCAAGGCCTACTGCTCTTCGACCATAGAGGACTTTGCACACAACCAAATTAAAAGCCAGATGCTCTTTGGCACAAGCACTCACTTTCTTCCTCTTCTCTTCTTATTCTCCCATGAATCTTACCTTCTATTTTTTAAAACACTTTCTTAACTCCAAGAAGAGAGGTGGAGGCTGCAAGCTCTGAGAACAGGTTGCAGCATGATGTTTAGAGTTGACTCCTGAAAGACAGGAGAGTAGGTTTTGAACACTTTAAGGCAAAAAGATCAAATATGAGTTTCCCACTTTCTGCTTGGGTATTTTGAGGACAAAGTATTGTATAAAAAGGTTCTACCCCGCAGGTCATTGGTGGCTATGCTATGAACCTAAAATGACTGTGGTTTTAACTGTATGATTTTTTGAAAGAAATCCTCATTCTCTCGATTGGGATTTATATTCCAAGTAACTGTACTTTCTGTATTTCCAGTTCTGGTAAACCACAGTGGATCAGCTCTTGGGTTTCCAAAAATGAGGAATTGGAAATATAGAGAGAATTCTGTCTTGTAGGCTCCATTTTATGCAAGGCTTATATAAATGTACATTTCCACCACTTGTAGATTTATGCTATGCCAATACAAAACTTTAGACTCTTTACAGATGCTTCAGTGTACATTTTTCTACAGAAGTACGGACATACCAAGATGCCAGACACATGAAGTATTGCAAAAGCTGCTTTGATCTCTACTGATAGAATATTTACTGCTCTGTTCCACATACCATACCAAAGTGCAAAATCAGTAAAGCCACAGAAATGGCACTTAACACTATAATGATAAGTGATTTTTTTTAAAAAACGGCAAACCACATAGCAATGCTGTATGCTATAAAACTACAGACTGCTATATGTAATTCTGGAAAAATACCATTAACATCTTTCCACTTTTGAATGCTATAATTTCATCATGGAATCAAGGAAGTTCCAAAATTAATCCTGCCTCTTTTCAAAAACATCAATTTGATGCCTTTTGCAGATTCTGTTCCATAAGGTTCGCATTTCTAATCTCCATGTAAGTGAGCAGATGTGTACTGGGCTGGTGCTCAAATACCCTGCAGAGGGAGAACTGAATAAATATGTTCTTGAAAGTTAATTTATTACTCTTCTGTTGCTTCTAAAGATCAAGACTTTGAGTGAACATCTTGACAAATGAAACAGATGGACAGCTCCACAGAGTAAATATTTTCCAGAGGAATGTCTCTTGCTTTCCAGCTTACTCCACAGTTTCAAACCAGTGTTCATTCAGCCAAGTGATGCCTATTAAATGCCACACAAATAAATGATAATACAGAATTCTGGGGGCATGTATGAGCAGTCAGCCTACCTTTAAATACTAAGAGAAGTCAAGAATTTACATTTAATGTGTAGAGCTTCATGCTTTGTTTTCTGAGTGAAAAATAGGGCAAATATTTCTTTGTCGATTACATCGTACACACAGGTCGCATAGTATCAAAAGATCCAATGGTCTTTATTATTTACATGCATTGAAATGCCTAATTATTCAGCTGTATTTATTTAGATGCTTCTATATGGAAAGAAACAATGATATTTGTTTCAATGTGCACCTACACTAAAAATACGAAAAGCACCTTTTCTCTCTCACACTAATAAATAAATTTACTGAAAATACTTCAAATGGAGCTGTGGAGCTATGAAAAATCTCCAGATTCTTCCAGAAGGATAACCATTCTTTAAAAGTTGCATACATCGAAAATGGACTAATACTTAAATCCATCTTTAGCTAGAACTGCCTATAATTTTTCTATAGTAAAATGAAAGCTTTAGATCTCAGCTAGCTGATACATACATCCTACTCTGCCAAGCCCAAATTATTCTGAACCTATTACCATTTGCGCAAGCAGTCAAAAATCAGAGAATCATAGAATCATAGAATTGTCAGGGTTGGAAGGAACCTTAAAGATCATCTAGTTCCAACCCCCCTGCCATAGGCAGGGACACCTCCCACTAGACCAGGTTGCTCAGAGCCCCATCCAGCCTGGCCTTAAAAACTTCCAGGGATGGGGCCTCCACCACCTCTCTGGGCAACCTGTTCCAGTGTCTCACCACCCTCATGGTGAAGAACTTCTTCCTGACATCCATTCTGAATCGACCCATCTCTAGTTTTAATCCATTCCCCCTAGTCCTACCATTACCCGACATCCTAAAAAGTCCCTCACCAGCTTTCTTGTAGGCCCCCTTAAGATACTGGTAGGCCACAATAAGGTCTCCTCGGAGCCTTCTCTTCTCCACACTGAACAACCCCAACTCTCTCAGTCTGTCTTCATAGGAGAGGTGCTCCAGCCCTCTGATCATCCTCGTGGCCCTTCTCTGGACACGTTCCAGCACGTCCATATCTTTCTTGTAGTAGGGGCTCCAGAACTGGACGCAGTACTCCAGGTGGGGTCTCATGAGAGTGGAGTAGAGGGGGAGAATCACCTCCCTCGACCTGCTGGCCACGCTTCTCTTGATGCAGCCCAGGATACGATTGGCTTTCTGGGCTGCAAGTGCACACTGCCGGCTCCTGTTGAGCCTCTCGTCCGCCAGTACCCCCGGGTCCTTTTCTTCAGGGCTGCTCTCAAGCCAGTCACTGCCCAGACTTTATCGGCAGAGCAGATATAGGCTTTGCCTGCAGCAAAGTCTCTGCCTCAAAATCTATGGTATGCATGAAAAAGTCTGAGACAATGAAGTGTTAATAGCCTTAATTATAGTTAGTTGTAGTTAGATGTAACTCAAGGGACCCTGAGGGAGCAGTTTAAGTTGTCTTCTTGTAGTAATACATATAGATCTTATTAAAATGATTGTGAATTACTTATAAAATTAATATGCACGAACTCCTAAAGATTCAGTTGAGTAATAAAAATGATCAATACATTACTGACCTACGTATGTAACTCTCTTTCTCTTCAGAAAGCAAAGAAGAAACTGTTATCTACGCTACCTGAGGCAAATATAGTCAGTCGTCTTGGTCAAATATTAAGTGATCGGTAAATTCCATAAAATTGATTAAACTTGTACTAATATGTTGTGGTACTGAGGAATACTTTATAAACTGAATTTCAACACTCCATTTATTTGTATATCCATCTACTTGGTTAGCATTCTTGGATGAAAGGAGTGATTTAAAACCCAATATAAAATCATTGATAATATTTCAAATATATACAACAGTATATATTAAGCAACATTTTTCACACAGCATGTGGAAAGACTGGGCCAATGAACAGAGCGTGACAGAAGTTTTACCATGCACATCTTCAACCTACCAGCAACTCAGCATGCCAATGAAGTGGCAGCTCAGAGTCTAGTTGGAGGCCAGTAACTAGCAGTGTTCCCCAGGGGTCAGTACTGGGTCCAGTCTTATTCAACATATTCATCAATGACCTGAATGAGGGGACAGAGTGTACCGTCAGCAAGTTTGCTGATGACACAAAACTGAGAGGAGTGGCTGACACACCAGAAGGCTGTGTTGCCATTCAGCAGGACGTGAACAGGATTGAGAGTTGGGCGGAGAGGAACCTAATGAAGTTCAACAAGGGCAAGTGTAGGGTCATAGAATCACAGAATGGTTAGAGTTGGAAGCGACCTTAAAGATCATCTAATTCCCACCCCAATTTCATGGGCAGGAACACCTCCCACTAGACCAGGTTTCTCAAAGCCCCATCCAGCCTGACCTTGGACACTTCCAGGGATGGGGCATCCACAGCTTCCCTGGGCAACCTGTTCCAGTGTTTCACCACCCTCACATTAAAGAATTTCTTCCTAATATCTAATCTAAATTTCCCCTCTTTCAGTTTAAAACCGTTACCCCTCGTCTTATCACTGCTCTCCTTGATAGAGTCCCTCCTCATCTTCCCTGCAGGCTCCCTTTAAGTACTGAAAAGCTGCTATAAGATCTCCTTGGAGCCTTCTCTTCTCCAGGCTGAAGAACCCCAACTCTCCCAGCCTGTCTTCATAGGAGAGGTGCTCCAGTCCTCAGATCATCTTCATGGCCCTCCTCTGGACTCACTCCAACAGGTCCATGTCTTTCTTACGCTGGGGGCCCCAGAGCTGGATGCAGTACTCTAGGTGGGAGAGCGGACCTGTACCTAGGGAGGAATAACCTCATGCACCAGTACAGGTTAGGGGCTGACCTGCTGGAAAGCAGCTCTGCAGAGAGGGACCTGGGAGTCCTGGTGGACAACAAGTTGACCATGAGCCAGCAATGTCCCTTTGTGACCAAGAAGGCCAAAGGTATCCTGGGGTGCATTAAAAAGAGCATGGTGAGCAGGCCGAGGGAGGTCATCCTCCCCCTCTACTCTGCCTTGGTGAGGCCATATCTGGAGTACTGTGTCCAGTTCTGAGCTCCCCAGTTCAAGAAAGACAAGGAACTACCTGAGACAGCCCAGCAGAAGGCTACAAAGATGATCAAGGGACTAGAGCACCTCTCTTATGAGGAAAGGCTGAAAGACCTGGATCTGTGTAGCCTGGAGAAAAGACGACTTGAGGAAAAACTTCTTTGCTTTAAGGGTGATAGAGCACTGCAACAGGCTGTCCAGAGAGGCCATGGAGTTCTTCTCTGCAACAGGCTGTCCAGAGAGGTCATGGAGTTCTTCTCTGGAGATATTCAAAACCAACCTGGATGCGTTCCTGTCCAACCTGCTCTAGGTGAACCTGCTTTGGCAGGGGGGTTGGACTAGACGATCTCCAGAGGTCCCTTCCAACCCTTGCCATTCTGTGATTTTGTGAAGTGTCACAGCACCTCCGGGCTATTTTCTTCTGATGCATACACTGAGACAGCTCGGCAGATGGCTGACGAGTGTTAAAAATCCAGTAGGAAAACTATGCAGCAGTATAAAGTGCTTATATTTATTGTCCTGCCCAGCACACAGTATAAGGTGAACTCAGGCAACTATTCCTTCACTTCTGTACAGTGCTGCAAAGGACAATGAGTAGGGAATTCCTTCATTTCATGCACATACCACACTTCCATGAATTCATGCTCATCTTCTAGCTAGACTGCCACAGCAGAAAATCCACAGGAGTCTGCAAGGGATTGTTCTAAAAAATCTAATAATCTCCACACAGTTCCAAGGTAGACACTTCATCACAACCTAAATTTTACCCTCTCTGCCTCACCAGAAATTGGGTACAGGGGGTAAATACAACCAATGTATGCAATCCCCTTCCATGATTTTCTGTTGTGGTGCCCTGGGTAGAAATGGTTTCAGTCACTTTGCCAGAAAAGATCAAAGGCTTTAGTCCACTCCTGCTTTGTCTCCATTTGTCAGAGGGGTGGTTTTACATAGTCTAACATATCTTTCCTCAACCAGTTATTCCAACTGGGATTTATCCAACTGGGACAACAGACACTGGAATGCCCCACTCCATACAGCAGCTCCAAACAACTCAATTTCAAACTGCTGTTTGGGTTTGCTCTCTAAAACAAGATGCAGTCCTAGACAGGTCTCACAATAACACGGAATATTCAATATGCACCCATGAAATCTTAAATGAAGGAAAAAGATTAATCAACCAGAAAACCTGACTGCAGCACACCACATGTATTTGTAGAAGAAGAAATAAAATAGAATAGATGAAGCTTTTAAAAATAAAAGATGAGGGGTGAGTGAATTTGCCAGGTACTTTCTCACTTAATTTTTGTCTGGTCCCAATCTGCTGTACTGAGGAGAATGCATAGGTATAAGAGAATCATTCTGCTGGGTTCTCCTTCCCCCCTTTCCTTTTCATTTTGGTGATAAAATTCAAAAGCTAATAAAATCAGACAGATTATAGCAGCATTGATGAATGGCCATGTCTGGATTTCCTGTCTGGAGACCAGAGCAGGCAGTGTCTGAGAAAGAAGACGAGGCAGTCACTGCACAGAGAGAAAAGGAATATCCAGCAGATGGATTATGTCTGGCTGCTCCCATTATTAATACTGATCTGTATCAGGCAATGATGAATACACAGAAGCACTCAGAAATACTAATGGTTTCACCCTTTAAGTACTAATTTCTACGCTTCTATCCTATTTAACATTAAAAATGCTCTCTGATCTTGTCATTGATGGAAATGGTTATAATGAAGAGGCAGGGCTCTTGGGAAGAAAGAATATACTAGATTTAATGAAAAATATTAAAATCAGCTTTAGAGGTAGAGAAGCCATAAACTACAGTCACAGAATATCAGAGAAAACTCTCTCCCCCTAAACAATTTATATTCTTATTTAAATGCAATTTGTAAATCCTAAATCTAAGGATATTTTCAGTTATCAAGATTCTGGACTAAATACATTCTGAGGTATTAAAAAAAACTAAGGAAGACAGGATCTATTAGGTAACATACAGACAGTAATATAATCAATTAAAGAGCACTCATGCTGCACTGAATTTAAGCTTAGTGTTACAAAATCTCTAAACCTCCATTTCCTTGGATCTTTTACTCTTTCAGAAGTCTCCCTAAAGAAGTCAAACAACGTGTGTGCAGTGACTGCCAAACAGGTCAAAAGAATCTCACCCTAATGCCTGAAAACGCCTAAATATCCACTAAATCAAAGTGGGAATGGAGGCAGCTCACAAGTCTGGAGGGGACAGCTGAAAAAGACCAACCAGGCTGTAGCACCTACCGGTAGCACTTACCCAGGATGAAGTAGTCAAGATCATTTGGATTGGGAAGATTCAGGTGTTGACTTTCAGACTTCACAGTTCTTTTTGATTATTCTGCCAGGAGCTATTTGGGGTATTAATCCAAGCCAGGGCAACAGGATCAGCTCTGGCCTAGCTGAAAGCATTCTCTTGTGAGCTTCAGCTGCTTCATGACACTCAAGAAATTTTCTCTTTTGACATGAAGAAAAGCTGGGTGACATTTCCTCCTGAGGCACACTGGGATCTGTGCGATATGTATTTAGGTACCAGGGCAGCCTTTTAAGATCTAGTTGCTGAAAAAGAGTCGCTAAAAAAGAATGCAAGCTTGACTTGATGGCTAAGGAGAGTGGGGAAAATGTAAACAACCACAAATGTAATAGAGGTGGTATCTATCAGCCAAGATAGAAACTAAGTAACGTAACTGCAAGTGACAACAAAATTTCTCGTAGTGGCTTGGTCTGAGGGTTGTAGGTACCAGGTTCCCAGCCAACAGGTGGTTGAAATCTGTGGATCTGCATTGTCATGTGCCACACCATCTATTTGCATTAACCAAGAAACTTCTCCTGGGCTTAACCTTCCTTATGAAATGCTGCACAAACAGACATATAAGGAGGAAAGGAAAAAAAGAGAGCTCTGCCATTTGTCCTCCCTCCTCTTTTTCCAGGAAATACAGGTAAGCTTTGGTCCGGATCATGCAATAGAAGTAGGGAGAAAACAAACTCCCATAGGTGGTCTGGTTCCTGCCTATGCCACCAATACAGTGTTCTCTGACTCCTTTCTCTGAGTCTGAGATCTGATCCCTCAGCTGAAAGTGTTTACAAGCTTAGTTGTGGGCTAAGAGAGGACATAAAACTGTGGAGGTGGGTCATTAACTTTATAAATCCCGCTAGCTGAAGCATTTCTTTCTTTCTAGCCAGCAGATAGTTCTGTTGCACTTTGACTTTTTTTGTTTAGGAAAACAGGTATGGTCTTATAAATCTATATTTTAAATGTAGGATAGTCTTCTAGACTATTTTATTCCCAAATAGTCTTATGGACTGTTTTATTTAGAGCAGCCTCCTTCAACCATATTTAGAGTACCTGCTCAAGTACTGTTTTGAACACAATTTCAGTGCCTCAAGAGCCCTCTAAGAAAGCCTACTCCAACCACAAAGTACAATTTTTCAACACAAATTTTCCCTGAAGTGAGACTTCATTCTCTTGAAATACAAGTAACATTCACTTTTGCTTCCTTTTGTCTGTCATTTACCACTTTTAACCTCAGATTTCAATCACACCAGAGAAGCTGTGGTTCTATGCCTAAAGCCAAGGACAAAAAATGAAAAGTTTTGGTTATTTTCATTACTCTGCTAGTAACTGTGTGTGTAACAACAGTAAATCAGTGTCTGCTCTGTTATTCTTTCTTTTTTCTGTGAAGTAGAGGTAGTAGTACACACTTATTTTTCGATGTTTAGCTGCAAGCTTACGTTATACGAGCTTTTGTAAAATGCTTTGATGTTTGTGGGGAAAAAATGAGTGTGTAAATGCCATCTCCATGTATATAGATATTTGACTGAATCATTCTTTCCTTCCTTTTCTTCTACCCCTAAATATAAGAGTTTTATTTTTCTTTATTAGCAAAGCTTCATTTTTACAATGAAGTCTTTATTATCATACGCACGAACTCCCAAAAAAACAGACTATCATTTTAAGAAACTTCATCTCCTTTCCAACAACCCACATAAAACATTCTTTAATTTTTGAGGGAAAGAAAGGAAGAATATTGTAGAACCTTTCAGTGGGTTTTCAGGATACCCAGAGCTCTTTTCAATTTCCTGAAAAAGGAATTAAACATTGCAAGCCTTTTTCTCATGTGAACAGTCTTTAGTCACACAATATGTTCTACACAATCATTGGAGAAAACTTTGATACTCTTACTAATACTGAGTAATACTGAACTAATAGGTTTCAGAGGAAAGTATTACTCAACACAGGATTCTGAAAGAGTTAGACTATTAGAGTCAGAACTATTTATGTAGCCTTTCCAGGAAAATTTGTCTGAAATTACTTTTAAATCTAGGCAGAAACAAAATCAAAACAATGCACATTATTAATTCCAGAGGAGAAGAAAAACATAAATACTTGTTTTGACATCTCTGTTTTACTGCCTTGTGGATACTATCACAATATCATTGCATACACAGGTTTTATCTTCAGCATTTCATCCTGATTTTAAAAGCATTATAATTTATGTATCAATAAATTTAGAACCACTACATTAGAAAATTGGGGGTTTCTTTATACATTTGAGTATGAAATCAAGCTATTGAAATAACTTGAATAATTTGGGAAGGGAGGCCATATTTTAAAAAACATAGCATAAGCCATTAGTTAACATAAGTATTTTAAAAACGACTCTACCAATGTGGATGGAATTTGTTTTAAAAGCCTTGAAAAGCCCATGATTTATGATATCCGTCAAAAGGCATTATGCATTTTTACAGTTCCTATTCAGATCAGCGTATTTCTAATCTCATAATGTAGTATGGAAATTAACTGCTTGGATTTCTCCATTTTGCATTTGTATTTGCAGTCCAACACATTCCTTTAGGAACATGAAGTTCCGTATGTCTCTCTCCATTAAGTCAACAGTAAAGCAGGATATGTTTGTCTAAAACCTTTACAGTTGTCTTCTATTTCTAGATGTTATTGTACTATTGGGTATTATATAGTCTCTGAAGAATGAGGCCTCTAAGCAGTTATTTCAGGTGTGTACGCCATCAAAACCAATAACTACACTAAATATTCAGGAAGGTCAAGGCAAAAGATAAATGAACTTCTGCAGGGTTTGGGAGTTTCGGTTATAAATCAACAACAAATACTTAAAGGTATTTCTTATCTGCAACTTATCCTAATATATCAATAACATCCTTCTTGTTGTAGCTGAAAACTAGGGTTGAAGTTCCAATTTTTCTCAAGTCAATATCAAGCCTCCTGACAGCTTTACACAGACCTGCAATTAGCAGAACCCACTAATTCCAGCATTTCAAAGAGGTCTGATATTTAAGTACCTGTAGAGTTAGTAACCTGTAACAGCCACCCATACATACTTAGTAAGGAATAATGATGAGCTGGTTAATCACAGGGAGGAGTTTTACAGAAGTATTTTGTAGCTCCTACAAATAGTTCAATTTTGGCAGATATTTGCCTGCTTATCAATTTCATGCTTGCACACAAAGACACTCACAGAGCGTTTCAATATGGAGCTGCTTATGGTGTTAACATCGGCCTTCACCATAGGCCTTCACGCCAAAGGAAGATTTGGAGAGTGTGTTCTTTGTAAATTCCTCTGTGCTACCCAGTTTGTCTCAGCTGTTTCGTTACTGTTTCAGCTACTCCAATCACATATGATTCCTAGCTTTTTTGGAGGAGCCCAATATTTGTTTCAGTACTATTACATAGCTCACCATGCCAGTGTTTGCTACAGGTGAGGCATGTGACTTGTGGCCATTCTTACGCTTCCCAAGAATGTTGAAAGGAACAAGTCCACCACAAGCAAAGAAATAACGCAAATATTTTAAAACAATACTTCCTAGAAGTTTCTTTTAAATTCTGTAAGCTGTGCTTTTAATTTTCAGACCTGCCCTCAAACAGGAATGCTTTGTCCAAGTCTGGAATGCATCTGCGATACTCTTCTCAGGAAAGCAACCACCCGTGCAGTATGTCAGGCACTCTGGTTTGGCTTTGACAAGGTTAAAGAGGGGCAGGAATCCAACTGGAATGAAAGCTGAAATCAGACTTGGTTGAAGTTGCCTGCTGGGAAGAATGCTGTGGGTGAAGAAAGACCACCCTCACAAGATGGTAATCACAACACAACATTAGCTAAACACAATAGTTATGCAGGGTGATAGTGCTGCTGCCATCCTAACAATGGCAAATCCAATTACTTCTATGGAGGTCTCATTAGGATTTAGGATAATAGAAACAAATGCATGCTTTCAGTGCACTTTCACAGAGCACAGACTGTAGTTTAAGCCAGTTTATCAGCCTGAATAATTAGGATCCTCACTGTAATCAGCACTGTACTTACCATTTTTCTACATGGTCTTTTCCACTGTGTCAGCCTTAAAGGCATCCTTGTTTCATTTTTCCTTCTTTCCCAGCAAAGAATTTTCTCTCCTTGTTGAAACATCAATCACTCAATTTATAAAAGATCCTCCAAAAATTAAACTCTCCCCCAAACTCAAAAGTCAGTGAAACTTGAAGACATACACTTAATTAAAGTGCTGATCTTAACTGTGCCAAGAGCAACTGTGGTACCCAAAACAGCAGATAATCAAACTGAAAACAGGAGGAGGTAACTCACAGCACCATTTGTGGCTCAAACACAGTCTCTTCTCAGCTGTGATTCGACATTTGGTTACGCAGCATTTCTAGCCTTTACCCACTAATGGAAGAGGTGCATTTAGCAGCTCCATTGTCTGGTTTGTTGCCTTTGGTTTTAAATGCAAGCTCATACCTCACGGAAATGACCTATAATAAAATCAGACAACCTATATTACCATAGCTTTCAAGATGTCTTCCTAAGTGATCCTAAGTCAGGAAATGATAACACAAGGCTTTGTGAGGACAGTCAAACAGGCAAGCTAGGAGTCACGAAGGAAATGCTGGAGAAGAGTTGGATATCTGCATCATTAGAAGTTCCTATCAGCAAAGTTACAAATGCTGTCACCACAGAGATCCAGCATGCACAGAATAGTGAAAAGAGCACAAGGGAAAACATAGAGTCATCAGAAGGTCAGTTCAATCAGCAGTGAGAATGCCGGATAAAGGCTTCCCTGCCTTTCCCCACCCACAGGGAGAGCTGTAATTCTGGGGTGTAATAGTCTTCCCCCCACTCCATACCTAGTCAGAGGGCTCTTCGGCTTTCTGTGGTTCACTGCGAAGGCATGGAGGCCTGACAATGGGACACTCTTGTCCCTGAAGATAAGGGACAATAAAGAGCAGCTAAATCATAAATAATACCCTTATCCATGGCTTGTTGCCAAGATACACGTGGAAAACTCCTCCTCTCCCAAAAGAACAGAGCGAAGGCAGCAAGGGAGAAGCAGTCCCGCCTGTGAAACCTGTTTATTACGTATCAGTTTATTATTTCTTTGGACAGGCCACGACTAAGGGAAAGTGACTTTGTCACTGGAGCACGAGGAGGAGGGAGCACAATGGGGCAAATAAACAACAGGCTTCAAAATATGTGCTGTTAATGCAAAAAAGATAATGAGCTCATCATATAATGTAAGCATTTCTGGAAAAGAATCCCTGTTAACAGATTTTTTTCTTTTTCCAATTAAGGATTGCTAGTTTTCAATGAGTAAACACGGTTGAAGCTGGAAAAGTGAGCTATATAAAACCTTAAGAAAGATATAATAGTTATAACCAACAGTGTTTCCACCCTTCCTTCCTCCTTTGTCTTGCTTTGAGGAAATATAGTACACGCACATGAACAGCTGTACCTGCAAGTTGTTACATTTCATTTGTGTTGCCTCTATTCACAGGGTCCTTGCTTACAAGATAGAATTGGACAGGTTTACTCTGTTAGAATTTTATAGGCAATATAAATTTTTAAGTCTTGCCTCTACTGTAAGCCCTGTCTTGAAAATGCAATTTGCATTAACAGGATTTTGCAGGAAGGAACATCTAAATCAATAAGGTGAACCCAAAACACACCAGGTTTTGTGCATTCACTTTTGGATAAGTAACTGGAGAGCACAGCAAAGCTTTTTTGCATGCCAGTCTCTTTTATCTTCAAACAGATCCACAAATGGATTATTTATAGATGTGACAGCAGCCCTCTGAGTAAAGCATAAAGGGCAGAGATTACAAAAGATTGATTTCCACAGCTCGTTACTGCCATAAACCTATAACCTAAGCAGATGCACAGGGGAGAATTCTCTTCCTTAGGTCAGCTGTTTATTTCTGGCACATGCTTACAAATCTCTGGGGAGGACTAAAAGGACATCCATATACTACAGTTTGAAAGGGCCAGGAAAGAAGTCTCGTGGCTGTAGTTTCCTCCAATGTTTGCCTCCATTTCATGAATCATTGTGGTTAACCCAGAGAAGTGTTCCATTTCCACCTGTAGTGTAAGCCATATGCACACTTGTATGTGGAAACACCACCACGAGCCTTGTATTCAGTGTCTTCTCTACTGAATTCACAAACTTCATGAAAATCAGCAGAATGAATTTACAGATGGATTTCGGGTTATTGCCCAATTCAGTTTGGTGAGCAGAACACACACAGGCGTTTTTCCTGTCTCATTTCCACGAACAGTGAAAATACATAACACAAACCACTCCTTAATCAAAAACAATATAGGTTTGGACATAATTTCAACTGCTCGCATCATATAAATTCTTTTATGAACCTAGGATAGTGAGGTATACAGGCTAGGGTCAACTAAATGACAGTCAACAGTGCTGCATCCTGCTCTAACTATACATGCAATGGAACCACCTCATGATTATATCAGTTCAAGTCCTCATTTTCATTTTTTTAGAATTTCTCATCTTTCCTATTTGAAGAAGAGCTATAAATACACTTCTGATAAGACACGTATCCATTCTGCCAATTTTAATTGATTCAACTTTTCAAACAGGTTCAATTCCTCCCATTGCCCATTTGTTCCTTCGAAGTCAAGAAAGCTAAGAGTAAACAGCAGCAAACTAAGCTCCTGGCGGTTCGTAAGATAACTCTACTATAGAATCAAAATAAATATCACTAAGTGTTCAGACTCTTCTGTCAGCTGACAAAAAGATATTTCAATTCCCTTTTAAAACTGAATCCTAAACAGGCTGCTTTGTTCTTGCATTTGTTACAGTTTTCTCCAGTCTGCTCAGTTCAGGCATAGATCCCAGAATGTATAAGCTATGGTTTTCATTCATTGTATCCTAAACATAGGAAGAAATCAATACATTCAGCTTTCCCCTTCTGAGCTAAAGAAGCAGTGCCTAATTGGTACAAGCAGTCTTCTGTCAGTCTGATGCAGAACCATCACTCCGCAATGCTACAAACACCTTAAACGCAACCCACTCAGCCACATAAGCAATTATATTGAAAGTTAGTAGATATTCTTCCACCTCCACTTTGAATACACATCACAGCTTCTAATTTAGCAGCTAGCCTCTTGAGAGACACACACACACACTGAGGGGGGGGAAAAAAAGCCCAGCTTTTGTGGCCAAAACTCTGCAGCTCACATTCCTATGGAGAGCATCAATCCAGTATCAGCAGGGCTCTTCTGCTTCACACAGAGGCCAATTCTTAGTTATAAGTGTTTTCAGAGCAAAACCAGTCAGAGTGCTTTACTAAAAATAATGATCTAGGCCCTACTGCTTTCTGACCTATATTTCTTGTGCTAAGACAGCACCTCATTATTATTTCTTTTTTTCTTAATAAAAAGTTTGTAGACTTTGAGGGGGAGTAGGGAGATGGAAAAGAGAAAGGGACTGTGATATCACCCCAGTCTGCCCATATGTGACAGCTGTGAATTTAACTCTCCTCTTAATGTAGTAAGTAGGCATTCAGCAGTTGTGGACGTTAAGCCCTCCACAATCACTTTCTTAGCCTAAAAATTCATGACAGCTGCTACGATCAAGGAAGGTACCTTCAGTAGACGTGCTTAATATAGCGTCTAGGTGGCTTTGATCAAAGATATTTGTATTTCATGTGAATAAAGGTACTCAGTGTGAAGAAAAGCATTAGCATCTTGATTTCCATGCCCATGTGCCTTAATATGAATTAACTGGGTGAAATTAACTCCTGGCATTCCCTAAAATTTATCAACCAGTTAACATGTAGTAACACACTAACTTCTGCTTGTGGTCTAGATATCTACAGGCCGGATAATACTCTTCCCCCTTCCCTGTTTCCTTCCATTCCTGCCTTATCTGTATCTGGAGACATAGTTAATAGGACCTTGAAAGGATAAAAGGAAAAAGTGCACTCCGGGCAATGGGTGGCTGTTTCATTCCTAAACGACAACTGAGTCTGGAAATCCAAGTCATGTACAGCAGGAAAGAGCCATTGGTTTATAAGAAAACTTGGAACACTCCACATCAAT
This sequence comes from Dromas ardeola, assembly GCA_013398915.1. Classification (NCBI taxonomy): domain Eukaryota; kingdom Metazoa; phylum Chordata; class Aves; order Charadriiformes; family Dromadidae; genus Dromas; species Dromas ardeola. Next base: position 14,274 of record VYZM01015055.1, on the reverse strand, counting down.
AAATAAACTGTAAGGCACTGTTCCCAAGTTTTACATCGATACTTTCTTTTCTGACGTTCTCTATAAAGGCAATATTTAAAAAAAATAAAATTCATATTTTAAGAATATATTGCGCTGAATTGAATTGATAAAAAGTACTTAGAATTGTCTTAAAAATACATTAGATTGTATTATTGTGGTGACAGTTAGAAGTTAAAGGAAAAACTATTGTTAATTCCGAACACTCAGTCTAATGGAAACTTTTCAAAGATTACTATATGCATAAAAATACGGTAAGTCAAATCGCTCAAGTAATTTCTACATGTCAGACTTCCTAAATAAGCTCTTGTACAAAGATATAATGAATTTTAATTGCATACAGAAAATGTCTGAAACATAACCACAGGTATAACATGCTATGCCAGCTATTTCAGACCTGCTTTTTTGTCCCTTGCATTTCATTTTGATCACCCTATTAAGAATATGCTCATATGCACAAAGAGAATCATTTTTCTTTTAAATTATTAATTAAAAGATTAACGCACACCTTCAGATCTCCCATAAGGGCAGTGTTCCAATATCTGGATAGCTTTTGATGAGGTGAGCATGAGAGATCCAAAAACTATTCTTTTCTGTGGTCGTATTTTCAGTGTTAATAGGAAAACTTAGCATGGAGTGAAGCACAAGCCTCAAAACCTGCTACAAAGTATCACATAGACTAGGTTGAGGTACCGAAATAGTCTGTTACAGAAATGCAGAGAAATGGATAGAAATCAGGACTGCTGTGTTGGACATCCCAGGTCTCTCAGAACAACTCCTCTGCTGAGTAGTCAAATCAGGAAGAGACTGCTATATACTGCTGCCACTCCACACCAATCCCATATTTTACCATGGGCTCATTGTTTCTACAGGGAAAATTAAACAAATCCACGTTATTTCAGTTGATTGGATATGCAAAAGACCCCATTTCTTTCGAGAGGTATTAGGCAAACCTTTTAGAGCAAGACTCACAGTTCGTGGCATATGTAACTTCATATGTCCGCCTTCAAAATGCCCAAGCAGCCGAGCTCTGCCAGTCCTGCTATGCCAACTCAACGGACAATGCTAAATATGCACTTTTTAGTTTTATTTGTGGCTTCTCTTTTGAAACATATACCCATTTCACACATCCCCAGGGCCATCCGGTATCAGGTTGTCTTTCTAGGCATATCTGTCCATCCCCAAAGTATTACCTGGCTTGAGCTTCAGAGGTTAGGAAAGCTTACAGATAGAAAAAGGCAAATCAGATGTTAGCCAATAGAGAAAGACATAAATAAGTTTTTAGAAATATTATATTACACTCTTACACTGCTGACAGGGCTAATTCCTTTTCCCCTCATTTCTCAAAGCCATTGTTTTTGGGTTGGTTTCTTTTTTTTTTAAAAAAAAAAACCTAATCTTTTTTAAAAGACGAATTTTAAACTGCAGCAAAAACAAAGAAGTCATTGAACTCTCATTTTTTTTAATGCATTACAATTACAGGAAAAATATAATATCACTTTGGGTCAATCTTCTGTGAAAATTCACAGAGTATTAAATAGCCTTACTTTCAGCGTACATCATTTTAAATTGTGTAAGCAACAGATAGGAACAAAGGGTTCTTTTATCCATTCTAGTGTGTGTGCTTTTTAAGTGTTTTACTTCTAGCTGTAGAACCTCTAAAATTGAGGCTTTATGTAAGAAATTACATAAAACAGCAGATAGTTAAATTCACCACAGGAAAGAAAGACAAGAAGAAATAAATATGATAATAGGATGACTTAAAACAGCATAATCTCTTGATTGCAGTCTAAATATTAATACCTCTGTGTTTACTGCCCTAGTGCATGAAGAGAAAGAGAGGAGTCAGGATGACAGACTGCAGCAAGCACTCCCCGTGCTCAGCTCCCAGGGAGTAGGACCACTACTAATGAGCTGTGGACAGGATTTGATTTGCCCATTCCTGCCATACAGTAAGGAAGAGGACTTAATTAATGACAAATTATCACTTATCTGATAATGCACATGGCTCCTTGCCATACTCTGAAAATTACTTTTATAGTCTTAAATTGCTCTTACTGTTGTGAAAGGTGAGAGGTGTTATATATTGACAAAAAAAAACCATAAAATCTTGGTTTTAATCTTATTCCATAGTAGAAAGCAAAAAATAGCAGAAAAAAAAAAAAAAAGCTGGTTTAGCAAGTAGATTTTTGGCTGAATTCAGATTTTCATTTAGTTTCAGCTACAAGGCTCCCTTCTTTATGCTATGCTGTATGAAATTCCTATTCTGCCGTAAAAGCAGCCTGGTAAACTAGTAATTAGAGCTATTGGCCTTAAATGTCCTTTGAATTTTGTACATTCAGTCAGCACCCATCCCAAATTGTGCTTTGATCTTTGATGCAAATGTAAGAAGCATCCTCACCTCCTCCCTTGAGGAACATAGTCCTGTCACTTTAACTTTATGGTTGATGCTGCCTGGGGTTAATATGGTGTTGCTCCCAGATACAATAAAGGAAGAGGCCATGTTTTGCTGAGAAAGAGAATTAGACTCCCAGTCCCTCCAAATGCTTGAATTCTAAATGTCTTTTTTGGTATTTCAAATATTTTATTTTGTAATTTATTATAAAACGAAAATTACCTTAATATTTTTTATTGTCTGCAGGTAAAATGCAATACTTCACTCTGCCACTGAGTCCCTTTTCCTTGGCTTTATGGATGACTTATTTTGAAAAAATTCCTTAGAGGACATTTTGTAAGACAACAATTGTAAATTAAAGCACAATTATAATTTATATGGAGTCATTCTGGTCTTTTATGGTCTGACTCTTTATTAGAGCTACTATTAGCAACTCCCTGCAGAGCCTCTTTTTGTAATCAAAATGACAATTCATATCATCAGTGGTAAACATTGTTTGAAATGTAATACAACACTTCTTTGACAGAGGCACAGGCAATTTTAACCTTACAGCCTAAGCCTACGCTATCAAAATCACTGGAAAAGCTCATCAAACTCAGAGTCATGTAAATGAGTAAGTAAATGTTTCAAGTGGTATTTTTATACTGATAGGAAAATAAAATCATCCCTTTGTGGATTTACTGTTCTGGGGGGGCGATCCTGCTTTCCAGTGCTGTTGATGCACTTCCAATAAGTCCTTAACACAAAACACATAGGCAACCCCAGGAGCACCCCTTCTCCTCCAGTAACATCCACATGAGTGTCCATACCTGGGTTTCTACTTGCTCTTCCGTGGTGTTTCTAGCCCATGATTCCAGTGCTTCTTTCTGCACAGAGGAAATAATATCGTCACAGGTGAAATTGTTCACTCTGTCAGCTTAGACTTGCTTGTACCCTCATGGCCATGGCATTCTTTTGTGAAGTTGGAGTCCAGAATACCTTTCTCTTTAACAAAAGATATGGATTCAGACCCAGGTTTCCACTGCTAAGTGCTCTAGCCATTATGTTACTCAAAAGAGATGGTCAGTGTTTCTTTATTATGAACTGAACTCAGCATCCTCGCCGTTTAATTGATTTGCTTAATAAATCAAGTCCTTCCAAGGACTTACGCTTAGTTTACACACTTCCCTTCCTGCCTCCCAGATACAACAGACCGTGGATGGGCACTTCATATTTCTGAACAGTGACGTGACAGCCAGTGAATAGCCCATGTGGCAACTTTAGCCCTTAGTCACTTGCGGGTTCAAATACTCCCCGTGTGCCTGCTCTCATCTCAGTCCCTAATACATTCTAGTACCTTCTGTCGATCTCCACAAGTGCTGCTGCTTAGTGCTTTCTGCACAAGTGCTTTATATCTGTCAGAAAAATGCAAAAGTGATTAGTCCATAGATATTGTGCACTTGATTTTTAATACAAATGCAGGCAACTAGCAAGGCATTTCAAATTCTTCTTTCTATAACTACGTAGCTAGATCACACGCATCTGCAAGAATGTCAATTTCTCCCCAGTGACCTGAAGAAAGTCATTTCATAGCTCAGTAAAACACATTAAAATGTGAGTACAAAGTGAAAACAAAAGGAAAAAAAAAGCGAAAAGGACCACTGTTATGAAATCTGTGGAGGATTTTATTTTTTCTCCTTTTGGAACTCAGCCCTTACTGTTCACAATTCTCTTGTTCCTTACAAGCAAGGGGCTGCAATAAATGGAATTATATTTTCCCTGAAGATAGTGCCTCGGTTCTAAGGGTAATGATTTCATGTATAATTTGAATAATTTGAATTGTGTGAACTGTCTATTTTTTTTTAAATACACACATTTAATACAAATGACGAAATGACAGTATTCTTATATATGGTGTTAAAAAAGAATGTACTGAAAAGCATTTATACATTTTGTCTCACAATTATATAATTCTTATACTAACCCTGTTGCCTACATCTTCACATTTTCAAGAGGTGTGAATTTGACAGATCAGATGTCAGCTCAGAAAAAGTACACTAAAACTTGCAAAAGGTTGGATGCCATTCTGGCTACACCGATTAAAGACTGACACATATTTGGAACAAGCCAGTTCAAGATTGAAGATGACAACAAAGGAAAGTATGAAGACATGGAAGTTGTGATTGATGGGTGGTACATTATTCTAAATTAATACTTAAACTGGGAGCTGACATAGTGGAGGAAAACAAAAAATTTAGTATTTTATCTGATACGCTTCCTCTCACAATAGCATATACTGAAAATTCAGAGAAAAATACTTTGCCATGCTATTTATAGCAAACACATAATATATCATCTTAACTCTTTATAAATACCTCCTTTATAACACAAATCACACAAGCAAATGGCATCTTGATTTTTATAGTTGATTATGTATTACCATTTACCCTGTCAGACCCAACCGTATGAATCTGACAGCTTTAGTATCTCTGTAACCTCGGCACAGTTATCTGCAACTCAGAGACTGCTGTATTTCAAGGGTGCCAAAACCCAAATACCTCATTCTTCACTTCCATACATACCCCTTTCACTTTACCCCAGTGTCTCTAACTTCCCTCCTAGCACTGTCTCCTCACCTTTATTTCCCAACATCCACCCCCTTGCCCACATCCCCTATATTTCTATATCACCTATTTTCAATTTTCAATTTTCCTTCCCCAGTGTTTTCAGCACCAGGCTGCCTAACCCCGGCTTGTCAAGAAGTTTCTGATGCAGGGTGGGGACGAGCTGGGAGGACACATGCACTGGCAAGGGGAATTCACATGTCAGTGACCATCTGGGCAATCTGACCACCTTTCCATATCATCTATTTTTCCTTGCATCCTCACATCCTCTCCTCATGGCCAAGAGACTTGTTCAGCAGGATACAAATGGTGCAACCCTTCTCTTGGATTTCTAGCTGCTATGTAAAAGTGCCTGATAGGACAGATCCACACTGCGTATCAGCAGCTGGCCGTGTCTGATACAAAAAAATCTGTATGAATGTCCTTATAAGCCTATAATTTCTCTCCTTTACATCCTAACCCACCAACAGAAACTATTAATGCTTCCAGCCCCTTAGGACACTTCTATCTGCAGTCTCCTGTGACATTTTAAGTTACACTCCGTCTCCAGTGCCAGTGTTGGTCTTTCTGAGAACAGGTCTCCTTGAAACAGTCTAAAGTCTCTTAGTCAAGTCTAAAACAGAAGAACACAAGGCTTTAACTTAAAGAATTCACTATGGATCATAATCCTTACTTCCTGTTTCTTCTCTGAGAAACACTTCCATTATTTCATATTTTGGAACACAAAAGTTCTATTAGAAGTAAGAACCTAAAACTTAACAAAGAAAAGAATCGTCATGAAAAATACATCTGCTTTGGCCTGCCTGTGCAAATGTTAATCAGAAAGTAATAAGTAATGTTTTGTATGTGTTTCTTTACTAGTACATCACATGTTCAGCACTAAGACTACATGTTTTCAAGGGGAATATAGACCACTACAAAATCAGAACAGCGTATTCTTTTTGCAATGCAAAAACTGTGAAATTCCCAACCATGCAGGTAGTACAACCACTTCCCTCGAAAAATGGAAATGAGCATTAACATGTGATGAATTATGCTTCCATAAAAAACGGAAAATCTGATAGCCAATTTATCTGTTTTGGTAAGGTCTGTTTTAATATTCCAGTATTATTAATTTCATGGAATTTTATGAGGGGAGTGAAAAAGTAACTGTTAAGATTCACTTACACTGTGAATTACAGTGATTACACTGCAACGAGGTGCAACGTAGATGTCTCCAGTTCTACATGCAATTGTTTGAATACCATCCTAAGTCTAACCACAGGTTTGGAGAGAATTGTATAAGCCATTTATTTCTCTGATGAGTACATCTCACTGAATTAAAAAAATTGCAAAGTGAAGTCACTACCAAAACCGTAGTTCTGCCCTTTATCTGCCCTGACCGCATATTTCCTCCTTTCCTTGCATCAGTGCTAGTACCCACATGCCCGTCAAGCCTCCTGACCCAGCTGGGAACTAACTTATTTTTCTTTTGTGCTATAACCAGTTTTCAGTTAGATCAGCAGTTTGATTCAGCTAACCATTGGGTGCCAAAAGCCAATGCCGATACAAAGGGGGAGCTGAAAATATGTAATCAAGGATGGAGTGGAGAGTCTTATCACCCCTTTGGGCAGCATCATGACCTGAGTATTCAAACTAAGCTCATGATGCCGCAGGTTAGCCACAGACACACACAGGGTGCTTCTTGTGTCCACAGACCATGAATATTAGCTTTGATACCCTCTCACACCAGACAGCACGTAACAGACACACCTTTTGAGGAACCGCCAAGCAAGGTAACAGGTTTTAAGGCCACCAGGGAAATTCCTCGGAGCAGCATTCTGCCTGCAAATAAACTGTTGTGAAACCCCCTCTGCTTTTGGAAGCTGAGCTCTTTCCTGCAGCGCAGTCACGGGATGCCGAGTGTCCCAGCTCCAGCATCAAAAATGGAGAGTCAAAATTACAAGTGTAAGCCTGTATTTTGGGCACTGGAAAATGAAAGGGTTTCCTCTACTTGCAAATTCTTTCTCCAAGAAAGAATCAAAGCAGCTTTTTAGCAGTGTAACGCACATTACTACCATGGTTCCTATCTATTCTCTACCAATCATAATTTCAATAAAACCCCTATATGTAAGACAAAGACTTTTACAACTCTTTTTCTAGTCATCTCCTACAATCTAATTCTTCCAAGACTGTCTTTTTTTCATTCTGTAAGTGACATTTACTGCAATTCTTCATAAACCCCTGAGAATTGGATTCCTTGCTCCTGGAATCGAATAAAACATGTGCACAGCCTGTCAGCAGGTCACATGTATCCTGCCAACCTACATCTAATAGATTTTTCACTTTTCATCAGTGGATTTCAAGACAGTATGTAGTCTGCCAAATTTACTAAAAAGCTTGCTACAGTATCGCACTTTCAAAATGTGCAATCTGTCAAAGCCACAGCTCAGAATGTCTGCTACGATGAGAGTCTTTGAAAAATCTGCTACGGTGTTGGCATTCATTCAGAAAATAATGAGTATATCAACAGAGAAGGAGGGGAAAAGAAAAAAGTTGTTGGGGGGAGGGGAAAGAAGTGGTGAGGAAAGAAGATGAATCCTAAATGTAATTTGTTAGCATCTGAAGAAACTCCAGGAATTCTTTATGCAAGTGTAATCCAGTTTCATACAAATTCCTCCAGGATGACAGCCTGTTAATAGATAAATAGTCTATGAGCGCTATATTTAATAACACTGATGAAAAGATAATTTATCGTAGATTTGACCACAACTGTACGTAGCAAACCTCAATATTGATTCAAATGCTGAATACATTTAGCAAACAGTAGAAGACAGCAAAACTGCTCGCACTGCTACTGAATTTTATGAGATGCTATATATGGAGAGTATCATAAGAGACAGGTGCACAGAGTAGGGTTTAATTTATTACCTTAAATATGAAGGAAACTGAAGCAATTTCAGGAGACTTGTGAGTAAAGAAAAACTTCGTTTTTAAAATAGACAACAACACTAGCAACAAAATATCCAAAGACTGTGAAATGCAACTCACCAAAAAAAAACCCAAACAAAAACCCAAACAAAATTCTCCACCTTGAGGAAAGCCTGTGCAAAGTTTGCTGCAACCAAGGCAGCTACTGAGCTGATTGAAGCCAATCAAGCAGGCTTACAAGGGGCAGGAGACAACCAGAGTAAACAGGGCTTGTGAACGAAGTTGCATTGTCAATTTGAGTTTTGTCTATTAAAAAGTTAAATATCCATTTTCTATTCTAATAAAATCTGGATTTGTGGTTTATTTTAAGACCCTTAGGTCTTATTTGGGAGTCTCACCTGGGATATAACAAACCAACTCTTAAAAGGCATCTTTACTGGATTCATTATTATATTGAAACTGCTCCTAATTTAGAGAATAAAAGTGCTTCAGTCCATTTTTCATGCAAAAGGAGCAAAAAAATTTGAATTGAAATTATGGTTTTATGTTTAATTTTCATGTCCCTAAAAGCACTACAAAGTGTCCAAGGTGACTTTGGCAATGGAAGTCATAGTCTTTAGTTGCCTTTAAGAGACAGAATTCAGAAGTGGCTTGGCATTTTATAAAAAATACTAAAAACATTATGGGTTTTAATACTTAATATTTAGAAACATCTTTAATTAGTTCCTCTTTCTTTCCCCTTCTCACTTCCATTCAAGTATTATTAACAGGGGGTTCGCATCCATAACTTTTGTTCACATAAGCAAACCACGTCGCAGAAGACTCCAGTAGAGGTGATGAAGTTGAATAGGTACTTCATAATTAAACATTATGGCCACAAACTCAGATTCTATTCTTTAGGCTTCAGAATAGTGATTTCTTTCCAAATGTAAGTATGGTAACTTAAAGTAGATAAATTGGAGAGTTTGTCCTGTAGTCTGTTAAACAAATATCACCAGAATACATTAAAAAATATATAATTTTAATGTGTCAGTATCATGGACCAACATCACAGCCAGGTCTCTTGAAGCTACTTCAAACATTCTTATTTTCCAATAGAGCTGGTCTATAAGGTCCCTCTGTTTTCCCCATGTTTCTCCTGCAAAGGAAGTTAGGAAGTGCATGGTCTTCAGTTCTTTTCACATGCATTGCAGTTTTCTCTTTGCAAACTTTGAAATCACATTTAAATGTTTACAGGTTCTGCCCTGTGGGATCTTCAGAAGGCACCTCTGAATTTTGTTAAATTATTCCCTCAGCATAAGTATTGCAAAATTGTTTCAATTTGGGACAGGGGATGGGGACGAGAGAGACAGAAATCAAGCATCAGCTTAACATGATTTTGAATTTCGTTTCTCCTTCTCTGTAGAAGACGACCAAAACCAGCAGCCTTGATGATCCAATCTGCATCCTGCTCCCAGGTTTATACATTGTTTTACGTTACAGTTCTTTAACTGATTGCCACCCACAGCAAAATGCAGAGACTTCAGATTGCAATTAAGATACTGTGGTCTCAAATTTTCTGCTTACAGGCGCCAAAGCGGTACAATAGTTCACTAATGAGTCAAAGCTGCAAAGACTCAAGCAACTTTTGTATGTGAAAAATGTCAGCAGTTTTTGTTGACTTTATTAAGTCAGGAGTGTTCAAAAGTTTGCAGATTTAGGCTCAGCAGCTGCAACTTTAAAGCATATGTCTACATTAAGTGTTTTAAGTTTGACCAGGACTGAGCTCTCAGAGGGAATTTCCCAATCATCTCCATTTAGCAGCCTCTGACTCGTAGTACACAGCAGTCTCAGTGTCTAAACTCCACTTTCACTTAAAATGGGTTTTGCCTGGAATGTTTTTTGAGATCTCATAAGCTTCCATACTGATGTGACCAACTGTGCTCCATCACAGCCTTTCCCACTCTTAAATGGTTTGTTCTCACTTGAGTTTTTCTACTTGTCTAAAGAGGGACTTTTCAACACGCTATAAGAGGGTCAACACTCTCTGTGTTTTACCTCTAAAGCTCTAGAAGAGAAGGTGCAATTTGAGAATGAACTCTTATCTTGGAGTGTGGATGATTAAAAAAAAAAAAAAAACAGCACACAACAAATCATGAAAAGAAAACAATCAAAAACTAAGAAAAGCAGACTTAGGTCTTGTTCTTTGGAAGACAAAGGCCACATGGAGCCTCAAGGAATTCTGGGCTTGCCAGAGGACTGCAGACTGAGTCTGCTGCTTTCCTTTATCCCAGAAGAGGAATCCCGTCCAAATTAGTTTTTGATGATGTATAAGATTAGGGGAGAAAAATATACACTTCAGATTACAAAATCACCTCTCTAAAGTGATCTTTTGTTCCGCTGGCTACCTCCCTACTTTTAGTAAAACTATTTGGTTGCATACTGTGGGAGCAGAGAAATGTAGCTGAGCTGGCCCAGTTCCATCATAAGGAGTTAACAGAAGTGGGATTGTATCTGGGTCCCAGTCTGGGAGGGACAGAAGTGCTTTTGTTTCATTGCAGTGGAATCCTGCAGGAAGGTTAAACAGCAGACAGAACCCAACAACAGAGAAGCGGTACTGCTACATAGGCTGCAATCTGTGCAATGCACAAAGATATACATACACACCATGGAGATTATTAACACTCTCCAATTTTAGGCACCTAATTTAACCACCTACTCTCACTTTCAGCCAATGGGAAGAGAAAGATGACTTTTCTCCAGGGAGAAAAAAGAGATTCCTTGATCTAAACTGCCCCTGGAGCTGACTCCCTCTTGCTCACTTTCTGCACTGACTACAGAGACCAGCCAGCTACGTTAGATACTGAGATGATGCAAATATCTGATATCTGATCTGTAAATATCTGATAAATAGCTGATGTAAATATCCAGCAGTGTGCCTTTTCCAACCTCATAGATACTGAGGATTTTGAAGACAAGGGGTCTGTTTTATAACTAACTAAACTGATCATTCTCTGCTGGCTTGTCAGATAAGTCAGTCCTATGAAGTTTTACAGAACTGACAGTTGTTTTGAAAGCTTGGATCATCCCAAAAATTAGGATACTGAAGGCTTTTAGGAATGCCATTTTATTTCTCCTTTCTTTTTCTAAAAGACAGAGTGTACATAGTTTCTTGAAGAAAACCACTTCTAATTAAAAAAAGGGTTTGAACTCTTTGGTTGCAACAGCCTCAGCCACAGACTGCACACAGTTTTAAGAGAATGGTAATTACAGTAGAATGATTAATTCAGAATTCAATTCAGATAACTTTACTGTTTTGTAAGTGCCTACAAACAAACTGATCTTCATGTTTTCTGAGGATTCAAAGGAAATACTTACATACAGTGATTACAAAAAGTGATATGGTGAAATTACTGAAAGATTGAAATATTTGTGGAAGTTCTGCAATGTTTGTTCAGCTCTAATGGAAAACTCCCTTCCAAACTTTTCTAAAGTTGCACTTTACTGAACAGTCTAAATTATGTAATTGCATAAATAAGAGATCTTTAAGCTGATTATGCAATGAATATAGTAAGAAATGACCTTGCTGTATATGCAGAAAATATTCTAAGCTACTATTATGGCCCACTACATGCATTCACCGTTTTCTTCTGAATTTCTTAAATATGTATTTATCTATTAGACCAAGACAAATTCTTCTTAGCTGAATGAGCACCATACATTATGAAAAGTAGAAACGTCAAACACGCAGCACATCACAAGACCACTGGTGCACTTCATCAAGTTATCTATATCAGACAAAAGACCATCCTGTTGCTTCAGTCCCAGCTGTGCAGTAGGCCGTGATCGGATAAGTATGACTACGGAGAAAGCCCACTCCTAATTAACTGTACCTCATTCTCTGGAAAAAAACATTTAACTAAACATTTTATTTCTCCAAAGCAGGATAATTTCACAGAAGCATCAGGAATGAAGAGAGGGAGATACACGAAAACAGGCTGTGGCAGATCCATCTCCGTTGCCCGGACTGCCCAAGAGAGAAGCCAAGACCCTACCAAGCTGAAAACCCGCCACGCCTACACGCACACACATTATGTTACGTACATAATGTTACAGTGCACATCAGTCTCAAGTGATACCCTTGTTATTATTAAATAGATAGGTAATAGATATTGCACTACTATATTTGCTTACATTTCCCAAGTGCAAATACCCTGAAATCATCTTTGAAACCCAACTTCCGAAATTCGTAAGGAAAGTAAAAAGAGTGTTTTCTGTGACTGATGCCTATGAGCAGTCTTTGACATAAAACTTTCATAGAATCAAAGAATTGCCTAGGTTGGAAGGGACCTTTCAGACCATCTAGTCCAACCATCAACCTACCTCTGACAAAAACCATCACTAAACCATATCTCGAATGTCTACGCCTACCCGTCTTTTGAATGCCTCCAGAGATGGTGACTCAACCACTTCCCTGGGCAGCTTCTTGCAATGCTTAATAACCTTTTCAGTGTAAAATTTTTTCCTAATATCCAGTCTAAATCCCCCCTGGAGCAACTTGAGGCTGTTTCCTCTTGTCCTATCACCTGTTACTTGGGAGAAGAGACCGACACCCACCTTGCTACAATCTCGTTTCAGGTAGTTGTAGAAAGTGATACGGTCTCTCCTCAGCCTCCTCTTCTCGAGGCTAAGCAACCCCAGCTCCCTCAGTCCCTCCTCATAAGACTCGTTCTCCAGATGCCTCATCAGTTTCATTGCCCTTCTCTGGACCCGCTCCAGCACATCAATGCCTTTTTTGTGGTGAGGGGCCCAAAACTGGACACAGCACTCAAGGTGGAGCCTCACCAGTGCCGAGTACAGGGGGACGATCACTTCCCTAGTCCTACTAACCACACTGTTCCTGTTACAAGCTAGGATGTTGTTGGTCGCCTTGGCCACCTGGGCACGCTGCTGGCTCATATTCAGCCATCAGTCGACCAACACCAACATTTCATTTTTCAGTATAAACATTTTGTCAACTGCTTCCTTTCTCACTTAGGCACACAGTCATGAAGTTCATCCCGTATTGCCCCATATTGAAACACACACGCCTCACAAGCCACCTGGCCTATATATTCCCCTTATCTACTCACGGTTCATTTCACTGATTATACTATCTATTGACACAAGTTTCGGTGCAGTGGTTCCACCGGGCACCCTCACATCCCCTGCTCGCTCGCAGGGCTCGGTGCCAGCGCCAGCAGTCACAGCAAACAACCCAGCACAGCAAGTGACCAGCTGGCAGCTCCCGGCCGCGCTGCCCCAGGGCAAATCCTGCAGGATGGGAGCCGGCGCCTCTCCCCAGCTCCCAACAAACGCTAGAAGCAACAACCTCCTTCCCAGCCTACAAGCCTCACTTCTAGCACTACAATATTACAAGATAGGGTTTACAATATTTTCCCTTCAGGGGGCTTTTTAACATTAGATATGCCAGGAATTTCATTAAAACACAACATTGACTTAGCAGCTCAAGTTTATGACGGTTTTCCCTGGAAAAAACTGGCAGGATGGATTCCAGGCTGCTCTTCCTGTTACACACCACCACAGTGCTTCCTACACACACCACTGACTTACAAGGATGCTTTAAACTTGCATTACTCTTCCCACTCGAACAAGATGTCGGTTTTAACATCTGCTGGTAATACAGAAGTGTTTTGATGATTCAGAGTGTGGCGGCTGACTCACAACTCGCTTTACGCTGCTGAATCCAATGCACATTGCCAGAGAGGACAAAAGTCTTGTGAACTGGAAGAAAAGGTTTCCCTCTGGGAAATGCTTAAGTTAGGAAAAAGCTTACTTGAGTAGTTATTTTTTTTAATGAATATTGTTGTTAATAAACATTCCCTTTGTCAAGGAGCCATTAAGGCTGACGGATCCTTCGAGTTCAGGCACTGGGATTGGTGAGGGCTCCCCAGGAGACCCAGACAGGCAGGGCTGGGTAGCCAGGGCCCGTCCCACCCCAGCGAGGAGCAGGGCAGCCGGGGGCAGCCCCAGCCCCAGGCACCATCAACCTCATGGGTACGGGGACAGGCTGACGCCAGCCGTGGCCCCATGGGTGGACCCAGCTTGGCAGGGCCCATGGCCGGGCAGGGCACGGCTGTGGGTAGGGAACTGGGACCAGCCCTGCTGCGGCTTCCCTGTGGCAGGGGCTGATGGCCCCGGCAGGTTGATATGGGGTCCTGGGCTGTGGGCGGGGTGAGAAGATCCCCAAGGGGCTAAAATGGAGCCCCGGGCCATGGGCAGGAGGGTGCGTGTATATAACAGTTCACAAGAGGGAAAAAGGAGGAATCGGCCCTTCAGGCCCTTCCACCTGGGGAGGAATAACGCCAT
>VYZM01015054.1:0-56721 GCA_013398915.1 Dromas ardeola | reverse complement strand
TTTCTTTTTCTCTCCTCCAAGGGGATTACGGAGTTGCAAAGACTAGTACAATTCAGGTTTTCCTGTGGAGATGAAAGCATCCTCAGTCGTCATTTCTAGACACCAGAAACACACAACCATTGGTAAATTCTGAAGGTAAGTTCCTTTAGAGCAGTTGCGCTGTCTGTCCAATGTGAAAACCATCAATAATGCCATTTAGTAGAAGGAGGTGAACCCATCTTGCACTGAATTAGTAGGTGAAGCCGATTCTTCTAGCAGAGAGGGCTCAGAGCAAGCTTTCCTAACAAATTCATCACGCATGGCACTTCTCCATATCCCCAGTGTCAGGAAGGTGCCAAAGAAGTAATAAGTAAGCATCTTTGTTTTCCCTTGTTGGCCAAGATGATCCTCAAAATTTCCTGTTATGTTTAAGTGATGGTCTACTTGTTCTGAAGTAACATTTCGACTTCCGTAACATTGAAAACCTAAAATAGGTATGAAAACCAAGTATTTTTGTGTGGCCATGACCTGCGATCTGCAGTGACAGTGGCATAGTTTTCATTTATCTCAAAACTATTTCCTTGAGAAAGGCAAAGTTTAAAAAGCTGTGTATAGAATATTAAAAAATATTATTCAATTTACTACCTTATTTTTCAAGCAGTCTATTATTCCTGTCAGTTTGTGTGTAATTTACACACCTTTTTAGATAGCCTTTTAAGACATACTTTGTTTACATATTCATCTGAAAATACTTATCTTTTCATTTTGATACTTACGCTTTTCTATCAAAAGTTTTAGACTTTTTTTTCATGATGCATTTGAGAACAATTTGAAGGAGAAACATTTTCCTCCCTGGAAAGGTATGTGATGAATTTCAGGGAAGATGCTATGAGATTTTATTTCTGCATTAGCAACCGAGCAGGCATACAGAATACAATTGCTCATAAACTTGTCCTATACTAAGTTCGGTATTCACCGCCGAGTGTTTTCAATGTAAGTTATAGAGGAGTGCAATATAAAATTATGTAAGCATATAAAATGAACATTTTCAGAAATTTACTGAAGCAATTGGTAAGGAATAACCCACAGGCCCGCTTTCCAGCTGCACTTGTGTTTTTCCATACCAGTATCCACAAATGATAGCTTCTAGGAACATGGCACTTCCAGAGAGATTCTTAAAAACTCCTGAGGAAAAGACCAATGGTTATTCACTCCAATACTGCTTCACTTTTTTCAGAAATGCACTTGAATACAAGATGTTCTGTAGCCTATTTGTGAATATTGTGAATTTTTGTGAATTTGTGAACTAGCAAGAATACACTGGTTCTTGTAATCCAAGTTGGGGAATTTCAAGCATCTAGTACTATTTTCAGTCCTCACTTTCTCTTTGTAAACTCATGAATGCTCAGTTCTCATTCCTGCAAATGCCTGAGCCTCCTGGGACACCCTCAGGACAGCTCTGGTATTTGACGGTTGGGTACCCGACTGCACAGAGCTGCTGCGTGAACTCGTGAAGTTACTCAGGGCAGTGCTGTTGATACATGCAGAATCATCATGCTCAGTGTCTAACATCCGTTGAACTAGAAATCCCTAGCTGGTGATTAACAAGCAAGTCCCAAGGATTTGCATACGTGGAAGAACAGTACAGCTGGCTGTAAAGAGTTTCAATATCCTCTCATTCTCTGGTTTTAGAAGCATACCCTTTTTATATAAATGTAAGATAATAAAGACAAAAGGAACATACAATAAAAAATGTAATCTTTATTATTTTGGCGCATTAATAATGTTGGTTAGCATCAGTTAGGGTAGTAGTAGCATTTTCCTGCATGCAGTTCACTAATACTGTATTAGTCAATAATTTTAATAAAAGTAATCTATATTTAATTTTCCTGCATAAGAAACATAAAATGTCCTGATGTGTTGGATTATACAATTTTGCTACTTTCTCTTTGTCAAAAAATATTGTGGACCCAAGATAATATTTAGAACGGTTCTTGTGCAGCATGAATCAAAAAAAATCTGTGAGTGAAGATGAGAAAAGATTAAGGATTCTGTGAAAGGTTGTATCTGAAAACTTATGATGCAGGCACTGCTTAGACATTCAATTTGAACTTTACGCCATTTCCCAACTGCAAGAAAACTTAGATTTTTAGAAGCAAATTATGAACTTATTTTGCAAAAAGTATTGACATGTTTGCAAATATTGTAAAAAATAAGAACCTACAGCTATCCATTCTCTTAGTTGTATCTTGTTCTCTGGAGTTCTTCTGTGAAAAAGTGCTATGAACAGAAAGTAACAAAAATGGTGTGACATCAACCTGAAGATAAAATTCAGTTCTTGTTTTATGTACATAATGCTGAAAAATAAAATAAAATGATTTTTACAGTATTTATATTTGCTTATAAAATTCTAACATTATTTTCAACAGGTTTAGTAGTTTTCAACATGTCTGTACAATTTGGATATACACTATATGCTTTTCACTGAAAATTCAAAAATGTAAAACAAATAAGCTCCTAAATCGCTGCAAAATATTGCTTAACGGTATGGAGGAATGAGGTCTTGTTGAGTAGTTTATTTTATTTAGCTCTGATGTATGGCTTCCCATATTTAAGAATCCTGGACATTCAAAGGAACAGCAGCATAGGCAATATAAACATGCATTGATAGCATCCAAACTATCTATAATGGTAGATAATACGTAATTTTACCTGTTGAACGCTTGCACACTACACTTATTGTGGTACATATTTGATGCAATAAATGTGCTTAAGTCATTATCTGTTTGCTCAAACATGCACCACAGGTTAAAAATTACTATTTACAGAGCAGAGGGCTTTTCATTAACATGTACAACAACATCAACCTTACTGAGAGCTGAAGATGGCTAAACAATACTGCAGGATAAAGCAGAACAACTTTATAAAGGGATCTTTTTGATCAATTTGGCGGGCTGAGGCAGATTCATTTACTATTTCTATGCAGAAAGACATTCGACAAAGACAAAATCTGTGACTACAGACCTAGAAAGAAGTTTGCACTCTCTGAAACTTAATGGTCTGTGCAAAAAATAATCCATCTCTACTGTTCTTGTGAGTTATAGGGGACTTTACAGGTATACCAAGACTTATTAGGACATGATACAACATGAATACATTAATTAAGCACCTCAAATTCTGTTATTCCTTTCCAGAAACACTGCGCTAAAAAAAAAATCTGTTGTTCTTTGTGACTTAATGTTATTTTCATGCATGATCTATAAGTGCAGCATGCCTTCATGCAGATCATTTCTGTGTGTATACTAGTTGTATAATAGAACACCTGTCCCTTGTACCTGTAAAGGTGTACTTAATCCCCTTCCCCAACAGAAGCCCCATTTACAAAAATAGTCACATATAATAAACAACATATGAATAAAAATAAGATGAATCCACCAACACAGATTTTGTAAAAATATGATGTATATGGCAGTTGAAATGCAAATAGTGGATACAGTTACTGTATTGTTTTATGCTAAACACACAAATACTTCGTTTGCACCCCTTTAACTGGTCCCTACAGTCTGAGTAGCCATTTTTTCTCTCCTCTTCAGCAGTGTCAGCTGGTAGTGAGAACAGTAACCTCCTGTCAAGGTTGTTTCCCCATGTCACAGTCACAGTCACTGACAAGGGGTCACTGTCTTTGAATAGGCACTGACCTTTAATGTACAGTATATTTGTAAAAATTGTCAGTTTGGCATAGACCTCCAGCAGGAGTCCTGTTGACACAAACACACGATCCTTACAGGCTAGAACTATTTTGCACATAGATGATTTTGCTTGCTATTTGATTTTATTTCTGACCACCTTTATCTTCCTTTTCATATTTTTCTTTGACTGGCCTTGTTACGTGATCATAAGAAGGTGGACAAACTGCTGTTGATGCAGTTATATCAGTTTTCTCTGTAAATGAGTTTTCATTTAACTTGTCAATAAGGATTTCATCTTTCAGACCCTGACCAGCGCCTCCTTCGGTTTTATTTTTGTTATAGATAAAGGAAGCTTGTTTTACTGTTCGTTTTAAAAGGTGACGTCTATAAGCCCGTTGAATAATGACAGCAGATACTTCCTCCTGTTTTCGTTTTAATGTTGTTGTAATTGGTTCATAGGAAGCTTTTGAAGGATTTGATGCCATAAACCGATCTTCCATCTGTATTCTGAGGGCGTCCATCTCCCCACTTTCTCCCAAAACACGCTTTGTGAAAGCAAACAAGATGTCAAGGCAGTGAATTCTGTCGCCGCTCACCATGGGCAGATCCATTGCAATAAGCTGGACTTTGTTTGGTTTGGGTAGATGAAGCGGAGGCTCAAGTGCTGCTGCAAAATCAGACAATTTCTCAAATTCCATGAATTGTGTTGCATCAGGATCAAACTTCTCCCAGACTTCATAGAACATCTCAAAGTCATCTTCACTCAAGGGTTCAGCGCTTTCTTCAGTAGCAACACCAAAATTCTCCAAAATCACAGCAATGTACATGTTCACCACGACCAGAAATGATATGATAATGTAGCTGACAAAGAAGAAAATCCCAACAGAAGGGTTGCCGCAGTCGCCTTTCACAGAGCTCCCCGGATGAGGTTTGTTAGGGTCACAGTCCGGCTCCCCACTGTTAAGAATTGGGGCTAGCAAACCATCCCAGCCAGCAGATGTGGTAATTTGAAAGAGGCAGATCATGCTGTTGCCAAATGTTTCAAAGTTGAACATGTCGTCGATCCCAGCTTCCCTCTTAACATAGGCAAAGTTGGACATGCCAAATATCGCATAGATAAACATGACCAGGAACAGCAGCAGACCAATGTTGAACAAAGCAGGAAGAGACATCATCAAAGCAAAAAGCAGAGTGCGGATTCCCTTAGCGCCTTTAATGAGACGCAGGATTCGACCGATTCTGGCAAGTCGGATCACTCTGAATAGTGTGGGGGACACAAAATACTTTTCAATCATCTCGGCTAAAAACATACCTAAAACAGAAAAAAATAAAACCAAGACACATTAACACTTAATCTCCATATCATAGTAGAAATTTAGAAAAATATTTTAAAAATCTGTGGTTCTTTGTAGCAATTAAAGATATTCTGTAGATTCTGTTATATCAGTTATACATAATATTTGCAGGTGCAATATATATTGAATGATTAGAACAGCTTTGATGGCACAGTTAGGTAAATTATTAGATAAAATGAAAAGCTGCATGACTTAATTGTAAACCTTGCAATGGCAAAGGCCAACCATGTAGCTCTATTTGAATAAAAGTTCACCTTATAATCATTTTACCCTCCTTTTAGTTTAAAAACCAAGACTTACCTACTATTGAGAGAATGACAACTACAAAATCAAAAATGTTCCAGCCTATAGTGAAATAATAATGGCGAAGTGAAATTAATTTCAGGACGCATTCTCCAGTGAAAAGGACAATGAACACCAGGTTTATCCAGTATAAAATATTTTCCATTTCTTTACTCTGGTCATCAGTTTCTACCATCATGGTAACCATGTTAAGACAAATAAGAATCATGATGCTAATGTCAAAGACTTGCTGTGTCACAAAATCAAAGACCATGCCTTGGAATTTGTTCTGAGGAGAAAAGAAAAAAAGAAACACCCAATACAAACTGTAATTGTTTTTCTCTTCCTGTTAGAAGAAAAATACATGCAGTTAGGCATATAAGACTTCAATAAAAATGTAACTAGTGATCTTGAGTAGTCAAATTAAAGTGAATACAGCAGCTTAGTTCAGCCCCCTTTGTTTGTATAGTCATACATAAAATGGTTGCATGGGAAAAATAATTTTTTTTACTGTGCTTACATTTTTGCTGACTGACACCAGTTAATGATAATTTTCACACAGGCATATTTCTGCTCTTTTATATCAATAAAAACTGATCTGTTCGTAAGTAGCTATTGGTCTGATGTATATAAACAATTTTACCCCAGGTCTTGGTATAGGTTTTTGTGGCTTTTTAGATCCCAGCTTTTTCATTGCATTATAGTATTTCTTCTGCTCTTCTGTCATAAATATGTCTTGACCTCCAAAGTAAAAACATGAAATCAAATTTGGTTATAATCACATTTATATGCAGTGTTGAAAAAACTCTTAGAGAGAAATGTGATTGATTTGTTTATTTCATGAAAATCAAAAAGACTGAGTTGCGAAAAATGTCATAGCTATCAAATGCAGCTGTCTGCAATCTAAGCATTTAGTCCAGAGGTTGTCTGGACATCCAGTACTGCATCTCACAAAAAACAGCAATGCAGCATTTTTCTACAGTTATTTTCCTTGAACTCCAAGAAATCCTTTTCAGTACTTCTTTTATAGGAAGAGGTACAGTAAACAGCATCTGAAATAAGCTCAAATAGTCTGGGCTGCTCAGTACTGTCACTTCTGAACTGCAATTTTCATGAAACAAAGGAAGCAGACAAAGTCAGGTTTTCAGTACATGATTAAATTAGTGCTTTAGGTGTCTCTAGTTTAGCAATCACAACATTAGCATTGGGACTCAAAGTCTTCAAGGTTTTTGAGAAGATGGATTATCAGACTTTGGAGAAATTGAGCTGAAGATTGAAGCGCTCCTGGTACTGTTAACAGCAAAATGCTCTCTTTTAATTCTTTTATCTTATTTTTAGTTTTATCTTACTAGCTTCCATGTTCAATGAAGTTCTGTTTAGCAAAAGCCAGAACTGGCCTTTGGAGTCTGACAGTGAAGATAAAGAGAGAATTATGGGTCTTTCATGGCAACCTAACCAAAATCCACTGACCATAGTAACTTTCTTGTCGAGACAGCTTGAATGAAAACCCATCAGACTCCACATACCTCTTGAAGTAAATTTTTCCTGGATAAAAGATACTTGCAGACATCTAATTCCAAGAATGTCTATGAACACATAGGACTGAATGCAGTCCTTTGTGGACGAGTGTTTGGGAAGCCTGAAGACATGGGAATGCATGCACCATACACTGGACAGGCTCCCTAACCATTTATCTCTTAGGCCTCTAGCATATACAGCTTCCAAAAATCTTACTTAGCATCTCTCATTAGTAACATAAACCCAAAGAATGTGATGGAAGTCCAGTAAGGTAAAATGAAACTAGTAATTCATAGCTGCTTTTGTCCTTTAGCGTTCATTACCTTATCTATTTACAGAAAATAATTTTAAAGATGAGCATCTGACACTCAGACCAGTGAGATTATCTACATGTATCACTACAATGTAGAATCTTATGATGTTAATGCATATTACATATTGGTTAGATTTTACATCCTAATATACTTCAGCTTTTTCAATTTTGAACAAACCTTGGGTGTATATTCCATATATCATGCACCTGCAAAATTGGAATATTTTAGAATATCTTTAGAAGAGAAATGAAAAAATACTTATCTTCTTTTTTTGCTGATTGAAGTTATCAATAATGACACCAATGAACAGGTTCAGGGTGAAAAAAGACCCAAAAATTATAAAGATGACAAAATACAAATACATGTACAGGTTGTCTTCATACTTGGGTTGCTGTAATACCTAAGAAAAAAAAAAGTGAAATATCATTCCTAAGATTTCATGTGAAATTTTCAACTGAACAAACAGCAACCTTGGGCAAAGCGTCCTTAATATTTTGTGTTTGGACAATACTCCTGTCACTTATATCAGTGAATTTTGTCCATTCCATCTATTACTGACAGCATCTGGCCATTTGCATTCAGATTTCCACAATTTGTTACAGCAGAATCTCATATTAGTTAGTTTAACTTTGTTTCATTCGTTTGTTTCATGTATGGTTATTAATTGCTTTTGGAAGATGTATAAATACACTTGCTGATAGACGGACCTCAAGAAAAAAGATAATTTAAAATATTGGCAGTACTTACATCTCTTGAATCAATTGCTGCATACATAATATCCATCCAGCCTTTAAATGTAGCCTGTAAACAGTACACACCTGTTTAAGCATAGAGCTTGAAGACAATTCATATAATTATTTCCAGCAACTGAGTACAGCACCAGGAATAATTAGCATAACATGAGATTTCTAGGTAATTTTGTCTCTTGGCTTTCTTCATAGCTGCTCATCAAATACACTGCTGTGTATCCGCCTATTTTGTCTCTATATGAACATTTTAAGCAGTAAGCGTAATTAACCTATTTATTTCTAATTAATTATCGCAAATGATAGCATGCAGTGTCATTTTAGTGGACTAAATTTTCATCAAATCATGTCGACTGCAAAGGCTATGTACAGCTGAGAAATAGCCTTGTGTAACTGAGATGCCACCAATGAAGACTTATGTGTAGTCATTCCCTCTCAAATCAGTCAGAAAGGTGGCAACCAAAGGGAACCAAAAATTTTATCAGCTCAGAAATGGTATTTTCCTATCAATCAGAACTTGGAATTGTCTCTACTTTGAATGACTTTACCTGATTTAGTAATTCTATTTTCACTTTAAATATACTGTATTGTGTTTTACAGAGGCTAGATCGCTCAGATATGTTCTGGGATAAACTGGTAAGAAGAGGATGTGTTTTATGTGCATCAAAGATTTAATATGCCTCATAGATGACAGCATGTAATGAACTTTTATAGCTATTTCCTCTGCCCAAAATCTGCAAATTTTTATATTTGACAGTGAGGTATAGATTGCTGCATCTGAGTGTTCCAAACAGAAAGTAATTTTCTCTGTGGTAGCAATTAGTTCTCTTTTGACTAGGCAACATCTCCAAGCAGAAATCACTCAGGTTTTAATCCAGTTGTGCCCAGAATGAAACAAAGAAGTGAGAAAGTTCTCTGTCGTTTGATCCCTATTATGATCTTGCTAAACAAGTCTGCAGATCATTGGTTCTTTCATATTCCTTGCCATAGAGACCAGTCGCAGAAACAAGTTGGGAATGGAACACTCTTCATCCACGGTTATTGCTGCATCTCCATCATCTTGAGGTTTCATTTCTAGTGGAGGTTTCATTTCTAGTGGAGGTTTCAAAAAGGCTTTGCTTATGCAGCATATAAAGCTGTTGGCACCATCCTGAAGTGAATTTATAATGAGAAGGAATTATTTTCTTAAAGGAAAAGAGGTCCTTTACACTTTTGAAACAGTGGAATACTAAAAAGAGCATCATTATCCTGAGATGCAAATCCAGTATGCAACAAGTTTCACGTCTTGGGACCAACACAGAAAATATGAAGTTCAGGCAACTTACAGTACAATGGTGAAATCAAAGTGTAGTATCAGAGGACCAATAAATCAACAATAAATCTGAAGCAAGTAGAGGTCTCGGCTGAAGAATTTAAAGTCCTTGTGGAATATTTGGACTGCAAGGGATTAGGAGAGGTAGGATCAGCTTTATTCATGCAGTTCCTAATATATGTTTAACCTGTTCTCAAAGACTTTTAATGATGGATATTCCACAACCTCATAAAAAATATTTATTCCGGCACTTGTCTTCAGTGTTTCCTAATACCTAAACCCTTCTGTCACCATTTAAGACTGTCACTTGTCATAATCATTACATATCTGGAGAACAGAGTACTAATCATCCTTTGTGCAGCACCTTTTACTTGTTTTCAAACTGGTTGTTTCTGCCTTTCTTCTTTAGGCTGGGATCACTGTTCCTTCAGTTTTTCCATGTAGATCTTGCTTTCCAGAACTCTGATTATTCTCATTTTTTTCCTCTGAGTTCTCTTCCACTAGTTCATCTCTTGAAATGGTAACCAAAACCGGACTTGGTATTTAAGCTGAGGTCTTAAAAGGTCTGTATAGGGCAGGATGATTGCTTCACGTCTTACAGGCACTACTTTTGTTTCTGTCTTGGTACATTATTTGCATTTTTTGGAATGTCATAACTTAGGCTGAAATCAGCACTTCAACCTGAAACACTAAATGCAAATAATAGGCATACTTTTACTTCAAAAAGATGATGCAAATGATGGAGTGGCTCTTCTGCAAAGTGTGTGCTGTTGCCTCAGGTTCAGACACATGATGATCTTGTACATCATCCTCCAGGCAAAGCAGACTTACTGGTTTTTGTGAATTTATTGGTGTAGCTTAGACTAACTAGAGTGAGTGGAAAAAAACACACTAATTTTAAAATATTAAGCTTCACCATCATCAGTAAAGTACTCCATTAGAAACAGACAGTACATTTCATCTAGCGCTAGGAAAAAGATCTGAAGAAGTAAGCTGTTGTATGCTTATCATTACTATTAAAAAGGCAACCTGAAAAGAGTATGGGGGTGTAAAAATATAAATATAACATGTTACTATTTTGCAGTTCAAAATATCTAAAGTAAAATGAGTATTTTCCACAATGAGTTTCACAAAACCGTAAGATATTACTGTTATTGAAGAAATGAAGAAAAAAAAAATCCCAAAACCTAATTAAAATTAAGTAATTTTAATAATAAAATATACTCCCTCATCATATTATTTGTTTTATTCTAAATCCCTCCTGAAAATCGGGAAGAATCAGTGAATATAATCATCATTATGCAAAACCATTTACAATAGTTGAGAACTTAGCTGTGAGAAAATGGATTCTTAATTCCCAAAGCAGAAGCATCAGTTCAGCAGGAGAACTTGTAATTTTTAAATATGTTGCTTGAACAATAGCAAATAATGGAACTGGAGGTTCAGTGTCAAGGCATCACATTTAGTGAAAGGGTGTTATTTCTACTGCATTCAGTAGAAGCTTGGGCCTAAATTTATCTGCAACACATTTTCTTTAACAGAAATAAGGTATTATTTGGGCATTTGTGCATACTGAATACAAAATAACACAGAAATATGAATAAGAGATCAAATTCTTAGTTTCCTTTTTGTATATTCAAATATAAAACTATAATGTATATTCTCAGTGACACTAAATCAGGAGTAATTCATGATTTCAAAGATTACAGCAGTGTAACTGAAATCAGCATCTGTTCCAAAAGTTTTTTTTTCCCCGGGGCAATTTGAAAGACATACATTCAAAGGCAGATTGAAATGTAGTCAGAAAAAGCAACAAAACAAAAATTCCCCAATCTACTTTACTATTGTTAAAAGTACATAGACTTCTTTCCCTGAGGAGTAATTTCTAATAAAGTTATAAGTAATGCTGGAGTTTTATGACTCCATTTCTTTACCAGAAATAGCCACCGGGAATATTCACATTCCCTTTTGGAGGTACAATAGCATCTTGTTTTTAAAATACTAACCTGACGGAACTTTGAAGCCGCCCTAATCTTATAGCCCTAGAATTCAGCTTCTGATTTTTTTACCCTACACTTCATAAGATGTGTTTTCTTGTTTATATTAGTAACAGCAGAATAAAATAACATTGTGCTCTGAGACCCACTGGTTTGCCACTTTTTATCCTGATAAGCAGGATATACGCTTACCAGCAAGGATAAAAGCAGGCCACCAGGAGATTTACTTACCAAAGAGTCCAAACACTACGTTCAAGTTAAAAAGGCATAAGGCCATAAATTTATCAGGGCAGATGCCACATCTCTTTGTGTACACCAACCTCTTCCTCTTCACTCATTGATGCATGAAAATTGTGAAAGGAATTTCTCCAGCAGATCTGTCTCTGCTTTCATGCTTTTTCTTTAAGGACAGAGAAATACTCAAACAAGTTCAGACCAAGAAATGAAAAAAGAAATTTGCAGATCCACATAGACGAACATTAGCTACGCTGGATCATAAAATAAAAAAATTCTTAGACAGAATGTGTACTTATATGACCGATGGCGTGAATGTTTACACTTCAAATTATGTAAGAATTTTGGAAAATAGTCTCTGAGCAACAAATTCTATAAAACTTGGTTATATCAATGGCACATATTGTTAGCCTGTATTTTGGGGCAGAAAGAATTATAACATTGGTAACAACACTAAAGATTTTCCACACACAGCCCTCCCCCAAAGAAAAAAAAATACAATATGCAAACCAAAAATTAGTTTATGTTCTTTTCTTAGGTCCCTCTTTCCAGAAATTAATTTCCCATCACCTCCAAGGAAACTCAGGAAA
Organism: Dromas ardeola; assembly: GCA_013398915.1. Taxonomy (NCBI): domain Eukaryota; kingdom Metazoa; phylum Chordata; class Aves; order Charadriiformes; family Dromadidae; genus Dromas; species Dromas ardeola. The sequence goes on along the minus strand of VYZM01015054.1, from coordinate 44,705 downwards.
GAACTTCTCAGAGAGTTCTTTTTGCTTAAAAAGCCACAGCCACACATTTCTAGTATATTTTTTAAGGCTAGAATATTTCTTTCTGAAATTACCTCACTTCTTTTGAGTATTTTTGTGTGAAATATCTATGTTTCTCTTCTATATTACTCTTAAAAAAGAGGGTTTTTTTTTTCCTGTGATGAGCAGACCCATATACTACCAGAAAAGGCTTTTCATGATTCAAACCACAAATTGTTCATGGGACTCATTTATATCTTTCCCAGTGCCAGGGTTTGGAATTCTTTTGTCTTGTTTTTGTTTGGATTTTTTCTTGGTATGAAAACGGTCCTGCTTCCATTAGTACTCACTCCAGACAGAAAACCTCAGTGATGCAGAAAATAGGCTGCCCTAGGGCTTTTATCATCCCATAACTGCAAAATCACTACCAGCGGCTTACTTACCAAACCCTAAAAGACACAGGGCCAAGTGTCTGTTTTGTGGAATGACAGAAGTGCCCCGTTTTTTTCTGGTATGTCAAACAAAAAAATCTCTTCATGCTTTTACAAACATTTTAGTAATACAGAAAAGGTGTGTGGGGTTGTCACTGGCATTCTACTTGCATAATAAAAATCCATCCATTAGGCAAGCCTTTGATATTGATGCAAAATCTCATATCGTAGATACTGCAAAAACAACTGGCATGTCCTCCCATGAGAACTACGTCCCTCTGTGGTAGGTCTAGATTTGTTTTTCCTTTGGAAGTGTGGAAACAATTGGCAAATTTCTCCCAATTTGCTTCCCAGAACAATCCAATAATTTAAGAATCTAAGTCTTCATGTAAGAAATATTTGTTGCTTTTCAATGAAGAGAAGATGGAATAAGCTATGCATAGCTGGGACACTGAAATATGTATGACTGCAAATAGCTGAGGGGTGATGGTTGTGGGCAGAAAACCAGAAACAAAGGTACCTGGTGTTATCCCTGTCCCAGAAGGGCCTAGGTTACTAGTGGAAGAAGAGTTGCAAACCACTTGGAAAGAGTTTTATTGATGTCTGTTTTTTACTGAACATGTTAAATAAAGCATTCTGCCCCCTACCCTGACCCCAAGGGGATTCTAGGCCAGTGGATTTCAAAAATAAGACAGAGAAAAGAAAAATTTAAAGTTGTTCCATAAAACCCGATTTTCTTATCAAAATCAATTTGTATTCAGTAGTTTATTTCTTTAATACTGCTGGTCCCTCTCTGCTCTTTCCTGATGTGACAGTAAAATAAATAATTAATCATAGTGAAATTTAAATTGTTAGAGGTATCAGTCACACAGGTGAAATGCTGTATTAGCTGGGAGAGGCAGTTCACAGTGCTCAGAAATATTGGTTTAGACCCTGTGCAGGATCACGTCAATACCACTGCATTGTGCTAAGGATTTGTATTATTGAGATTTCTTATGCCAACATAAAAGGTGTAAACTTATTTAAAAACTATAAAAATGAGAACTAAGATTCTGCAGAATTAGACAGTAACCTCAAAAAACCATAGAGGTTGTGGAATGCACACAACGTAGGTTAGACTTCAGCATTTTTTGATTAAAGCCGTGTCAGATTGTTAGCTACTCCAAAATACAAAGATAGATAGTGTTCTGAGAACACAATTTTGGATAGTGAACGCATAACCTTATAATATCTTTCTGCATGTTTTCTTCCTTCTTTTCTTCAGTTTTTGCTACATAGGCTCCACAAGATGGTTATGCACAGAAATAGCAGGGAAAATATTTCATCAGTTATAGTATCTAATGATATTTTTCTTTTGTTATTTCTCGTCTGAATGAGAAATTGCTTCTTAGATCACCTAAGTCTGTACGGGTGGCAGCCACATCACTGAGATGGGATTTCCTACCTGGAATTCTTCTCTGCCACTTAATCACACCAATGCAGATTTCTGATTTTCAGCAACAGTAAAACTTGAAGTATACAGATAGCTGAATACCACCATTCCTATGTAGTTCTAGAAACTTTTAAAGTTAGAAGGGGCTGGAGGACTAAGGGAGCATAAATAGGAAGAATAGCACTTGTTCTGTCAGATGTCCTAAAAATTCTTTATTCATCCTAGTAGGCTCTACTTGCTGCTCACTATGAAAAGAGCAATCAGTTAGCAGTGCAGCGGTATTACTAAGTCACAGATAAAAATCATCAAGTAACTAAGTTCTCTGTTGCTAGAAATGCTTTTCACTATTACATATAAACAGTAAGAGGTATATAAAGAGTGATCACTTACTACTTGAAGTAAAGATAGATACCCAAATCCTACATTATCAAAGTTTACTTTCACGTTTTTCCATCGGGCACTTTGATTGTTTTTTATGAGTTCCTCGCACTGACTAAAATTGTTGATTTGGTCGACTTCAAACCTTTCATCAGTTGTGGTGTTAACACAGTAGTAGAACTTCCCAGCAAACAGATTTACTCCCATGATGCTGAAAATTAGCCAGAATATAAGACAAACGAGAAGCACGTTCATGATGGATGGAATTGCTCCTAAAAGGGCATTCACAACCACCTAGTACACAAATACAGGGGGAAAAAGAAAAGAGTGTAAGAATATTTACAACAATAAAGGTTTGTATACTGTTTTACCAATGCTTAATAACTGCTCGTTCAGAAACTAATACTATAAATGTTAAAGCAGTACATGAATAACTGTAGCATTGCACTGTTCTTTTAAATACTTAACATTAGAATGTGTAATGAAAGGAAAATAAGTGAGAAAATTAAAATAATTAAAAGAAAAACAAAAGAGAAGACCTGGTGGTAGTAAGATGAAGCCTGACACTGATGTGTTCTATATAAAAAAGACAAACGTGTTAAGTATAAATACAGACATAATAAAATTCTAAAAATGCATCAAATCATAGCTTTAAAATCATTTAAAAAAATGGCAACCTGTGGATCAACATAGCTTTGAAATTTAAGCTGAAAACACAAATGCCATGAATCTAGAAACTAAGCTCTACATTAAAAGGATTGTGCAGGAATTAAATACATATCTTTATTGCCTTATTGTTCCATGCAAGATTATAACAAAGATTTATTTCTTTGTATAGAAAAGCAAGACAGTTTTGCAATACGTGTCTACTTGAATCAACATAATTTATTTCAAGCTCCAGTCTTATTGTTTCATGTATTGAGTTTAAGTCAGTCATACCCTGCGTTTACCTAAAGAAGGTCATATATCAAGGACACATTTAGGGTTTTGATTTTGCATTTTAATTACTTTTGGCCAGTTGCCTTCTCAGCCCCTTGCAGGCAAGATGTCAATAATTACTTATGTAGATAAAAAGAGTATTTTTCTGATATATACAGTAATTAATCACATGTGTCTGTCAGAGCTATGAAAACTTTTGTGGTATTTGTTTGGCTAATAGCTGAGCAATCATTTCTCCTTAAGTATCCAATACCAGATCTCATTTACAAGTTATATTTTATTTTGATTTTTTTTTTTCTCTGTAAAACTTTTAGGACCTTGTAGGAAGTTAAAATAAAATGTATGGTAGGGCTCTGTTTCTCAGTATTCCAGTTCCTGCAGTAGGAGAGGAAAGGATTGTCTTGGATACTAGGGGTGTATTAAGGTGTCTTAGTCCATCTTTGGTCCCTGCTTTCTGCAACACAGAGGGATCTTCCGCACTACCAACATAATTCTGAGCAAGATCAGAGCTGCTCAATCTTACTACCTGTATTTCACAACCTCTTGAAGGCCTTTGGAAGCGGAGTATTGTAGTTGTGTTACTCGTCACTCAGCACCCTCCTCTTCCCAAATGTTATGGCCAGGAATTAGGACCTGTTTAGAGATCTTAGGTAGAAATGTTATTTCAGGGCATGTTTTCTTCTCATTTTAAGGACCTCGTCCATCGCCAGACAGTAGAAATGGGACTTTCTGTAACTGAGATTTATCCCTATCTTCTATAAAATAATGAATTTTTTAAAATTTAGCTTTTCTTGGCAGCATCTATTTTTGGTGATAACTTTAAAGGAAGCATGCTTGCTTCTTGATATTTTTATTATAGAAAATGTGAAGTATCTAGGTGATGTATGCATAAACTAGCTATTTAAAAAAGTGTTTAAAAAAGCTAACAAGGTCCCAGTAATATTCTGAACATAAGAAACCATTTTCAAAGGAGCGAGGGAAATGTTTTTTTACTATCCTGTGGGGAGAAGAAATCTGTTGCTACTTAGCTTGATGGAACTGAGAACAACGTAAAAATTATGAATGCATTTTTTTCTGGATTTTATTCCAAGTCTGACCTGACACTGTATTATGCTATTGCTGCTTTGAAATTCTAAGCCAGCTAGTACTTGTCTTATCTTTTTCTTTTTCTTTTTTTTTTTCTTCACCCATAAAAATGTTCTGCATTTGTTACACTGATTGAATTCCTCTGTTTAGTCTTGGTGAAAAACCTGAAAATAAAGATGTCAAGAAAGAAAGATGGGGATTTAGTTCTGCAACTTAAATAAATTAAGATTACCTGTGCTCACATGAAGAATGTTTTTGTGTGGATGGAGTGCCTGTAGCAATTACCTTTTTAACAACCCTGAGATCCATTGGACCACAGCACAGATCCAGAATGGGCAGCAGAATACTAACAGCTACAGTAATTGTTACAGCAATTATGAATTGATAATAGTTGTAGAAAGAAAGATTTCTACAAAATGCCATCTGTGTGTCTCGCATCTTTAGATGAACAGGTAATGCAGTCTTGCGACTGAGACTGCCAAAAGATCAGCCACATCTTCTTGAATAAGAAGTGAACAGCTTTCAGCAACTGTTCCAACAACGGTTCCAACAACTTATTTCATATAGGTCACTGAAAACCCATCAAATGGTAACAATTTTTGGTCACTACTGACCTGGCCTGGGTGCGAACTGGTGACCTAGAGATGAAAGGCTCTGTATCCTATTACCAACCCCTTGAGCTATCCAGTCCCCCTGGAAGGTTTTTTAAGAAAAGAAGAAAAGAAAATTAAAACTTTTAGAAGTTGTTTTCTGTTTGCGTTTTGTTTTTTGATTTTTTTTTCCCCACAACTGTTGAGCCTTTGCCCTATCATATTTATAATGTAAAACTGCATTTTTACATGCTGGTCAGATGCTTGGCTGACTGTAAAGTCCACCTTAGGAAGAAGTCTTTAATTTCTTCAACACATACAGCTAGAGGCAATTGATTTATCAGTGTTTTTTCTGTTTACTTTTTCGGTATTTGCTTTACGAATAGCTGAGGTATATCAGGATAGCCAGAACATTAGCTTACATAATATATATCTAAGATAGCACCCATACATACACACGTGACACCTACTCACATAAATTATAGCAAATGGAGAGAAAAAAGTGAGAACAATTGAAAAGTGAACTGAATGCAGAAAAGAGATCGACTAGCATTTCTTAATGAGTGAAAAATTTAGCAAATAAAACTTGTCAATCTCTTCTTGTTGAAAAGAGTCTGTAGTGGGTTAAAAGAATGTTGGCAACTACAGCTCTTATTTTTGTTTGTTCTTCAAATCCAGATCAGATGTATGTGATTCTAAATGTATTTTTTCTTTTAAAAGGGGCTGTTCTTTTGGGCCTATTTTCTGTTATTCCTTGATACAGAATATAATGCCAATAAATTGGAAAAAGATGTTTGCAGAGTAGGTTTTTTTGTTTTTAAAATTACCTCTGCATTTCCTCAAGGCTGGGATGTTGTTGGTCAGGCTGCCTCCGGTGAGCAAGCTGCAAAAGCCCAAGCTGATTCTGCTTGTTCACCTTCCTGTAGTTTCAGGTAGGTGGAATACCAATAAGACCAAGTGAGAAGCAACACCTGACACCTACAGAGACAAATGGGCTATAGACTGTTTTACATCTTAGTTGATATTCATCCAGGAAAAAAAAAAAATAAGGTTGTGGAAAACCATGTCTTTTCTAGAAGAAAGCAGTATTTCATATATACACATTTTTTTCATGTTTACATTTTCATAACATTTATCTTGCAACATCAGATATATGTGTAAGATAAAAGAATTACTGCAATGCTAATTGTCTGTGTTATCATCTGGCTATGACATTATGTCAATACAAATTAGTAGTCCAGTAGCTTTTTTGTTGCTGCTGTTTGCATCTTTTTTTGGACAACTGTCCAAAGAAGACAGCAAAATGGAACTGAAAAAAACCCCACCAGTTTTGCTACCAGAGCTGTGCATATGTATAGAATGAGGATTATGCAAAATACCAGCTTATCCCTGCTGTATAAGTAGAATATAAGGAAGCTTCACTAGATTCAGCCTTGCTGTGGGACACATACCTGAAACACATAGTGAGATATAAACGTATTATAGTTCCCTCAACAAAATAGCTTCAATAGATCCTTGCATCTCAGCAGCCACAGGCTTTCCAGGAATTCCTACATTGGACCTGACTAATGGATATATTGGGGCCTCCTGAAATCTGTAAACAAACCAGGAACAATCTTCAGTAGTAGTTATTTATTTTTTCCGTAACTTTTGCAGCTTCTGTAAAGAAATTCCAAACTCTGTCCCTGGTGCAAATGAGGAGAAGTTACCATCTTTGGGATGGAAAGGAAGATTAAAGGATTATATCTGGAACGTTCTTCCTACTTAAAATGACAAAATACTTTATTTGCCTCCACATTGGAAGTTATCAACTTGATAATTTTAGGCTTAAACAGGAAAAGTTTCCCAAAGATTTGATGTGCCAGATCTCATATCAGAGTCCTTTGAAGGAGTCCATCAAAGACTAGAGAGGTGATTTAACTGTTACCTCATATTTTCTTCTGCATGTACATTGTCACATAAGATTCACATGCACAAGCACAAAAAGCCAAATAATTTTTACTTCACCAGGACCTTTGAGGATGAAATCAAACCTTATCTTCTGTGCATGCTATATGGCCCTAACAAGCATAAGACATATTCCTCCTGTACTCAGTTCTTTGGTAGCTGGGAAAGCCTGAGAGAGCCTTCAGGAAATCCAAAGAAGAGGAACAAATTGTGGGCTTGAATACATATGTCAGAAAAAATTTATAGTTTCCTTCTCTTTAATTGACTGTCTATATGGTCACGCAGTCATAGAGTTCAGATGGTGCGTGTAACCAAAAGCCATTCCTCTCTCTCTCTTAGCAGTACAAAGATTGAAGACCCAGTTGTTCAAAGATAGCAGCACGCAGAGGAAGTTTCACGATAGCATATGCAGCATAAGCCACATTACAACAAAATAGAAAAATTAATTCCTGACTCAAATGATACGCTGATCCTGCTTTGGGCAGGATTTGAGAGTAAGCTACGAGTACCGCCTTCTCTTGAACAAGTATGAGGTAAGAACATCCACCATAAGATAATGAATTTCTCCTACTCAACTGGCCAAAGTCCAGATGTACACAAAGCTGCCAGAGAGGGCATTTGCATGGAAAGATGAAGAATTGAGCAAGTAGCCATTGGTTTAGATTCTTGGTCCACAACAGAGATAAGATTGCTGTAATGAGCAGGTAGGTATGCCATGAGTGGACAGGAATGGAGGCTCTGGTGACATCCATGATCCGAGTTTAGCATGTTCTCATAGTGAAGAACTTTGAGGACATCACACAAGGAAGGCTAGAAGATGCTGAAACCACACTGACTTGACTAGGTGGTTGGTATCAGGTAACAGACAGGTGTATTCTCTCTTAAACTGTGGAGGAGTTGAGCCACAGGAGGAAAAGACGTAAGGAACACAGTAACTTTCCCAGTCAGAGGATCAAAAGAGCATCTGAGTGACACCATGAAGAAAGCCCATACCTAAATCAGAAAGACTAGCACTGTCTGATAGTCCAAAGCAAGGATACATTGGAATAAACCTCTGGCTTGAGAATTAATCATCCCTTGCTCTTTGCATTCATGAAGCAACAGCTATAAGAGAACCAGTGCATCAGCTGATTTATTTGTATTATTGTATTATGGCAGCATAAGCATACCACTGGACCTTCACAGGCCAAGAACTAGCACAGTGAGATCAGCTGTCCGGCAGCTTGAATTCAATGTATGGCTCTCCTTCATGAACATTTAACTGATATCTTTTCCACTATCACTGGATCCTCTGTTGTATGTATACTGTGCATTTTCTAGTTTACCCATCACAAAGCGTGGACACATGTTCCTATCAGATAAGTCAGAAATATATAGTAGGAAATTCTCTATATGGAAATAATGGCGTTTTCCAAAGACTGGTGCTTACAAAAGTAGACATGCTCATAAGGTGACATGCAATCAAAAAATTGGTTATGCAAACCAAATTTAAGATGGATATGCACCTATTCTGCTCTTTTATGTCCATGTGATAAGAAGGAAGACCCCTACATCAAAGAAGTTCAAAGAGAAAAAAATAACAAACCAAATCCAAACCCAAACCCCAGAAGCCCCTGAATTTTGCTAACTGCACAGCAAAACCAAACCCAAAATATCAATTGCCCCATTGACAAACCCTTTTGAGAGATAGGGTAGAAGGTAGAAACACAAAGGTAGGTGGTATAGAGCAAAAGGTTCTCAAGAATTCTTTTAAGTACCTTCCCCTAAAAATACTTGATGTCCCCAGGGATGAAATTAATCTAATAATTGTATCTATAAAGAGTGGTGAAATTCTTGCAGAGTACCTCTTAATAAGCTTTTCACACTTTGGGGATCACAGGTGGCTTTGAGTTTATGAGATGGCAGTTTCTGTCATTTCACTACTATAATTGTATACATAAAGATAATCTGGGACCTTGTAGATATGCAGTGTGATGTAAAACATGGCACTAGATTTCTAGAAGATAAGTACCTTAAGAAATGTGCAATTCCTTCAGTTTTCTCATTTGGTTTGTCAGGTAAAAAGAGGAAATGCGTGGACCTGCAGGGTAATCAGTGGTGATAAAGTCTTAATCAACAACAACAACAACAACAACAACAACAACAACAACAAAAAAAACCAGAAAAAAAATCTCAGCAAATACAACTTTCACCAATTATGAGATCATCCACCAGTGCAGTGGTGAAATTTGCTACTCTCCAGGTTTGCACAAAGATTAACAATAGTGAAGGTGATCTTAAACATTTAAGTAATTCAGATTAAAATTGTGAAATCCTTAAAATAATTCAGTTGGAAGATGCCCAGCTGATGATAACTATTTGAGTTTATTTTCATCTTGAGAGTGTCTTATGACAGACAGCACTGAGATCATGATCGTCATTGTGTTATCCCTAAGTAAAGTGCAAACAATCTCCAACAAAATAGGCCAAATTCTTTCTCATAGGCAGAGGTTCTTAACTGGGTAGGAAATTGGTTTGAACTTGTGAAACAGTAAATTATAGCTGTTAAAATCAAGTGAAGATTTCTGCTGATATTTTACTCCAAATATGATGATTTATACATATGTGTACACATGTATGCACAAGAAAACATTTTTTTTCTCCTTTTTAAACCTAACGTCTACCATCTAAAAATCAAACCTTGTGTAATCCTTTTTCATCACAAACAATTTAGAACAAGTTATGAAGTTGAAGGGACTGGCACTTGAATGGCAAAACAGGGATTTCATCTGAATTTCTACTGTTTCAAAATTCCCCAAAGCTTGAAAATTCAATGTACTATTTTCTTACTCATTAAACACGACACTTGGGAGCAACTTGTTTTCCTAAAATAAAAAGAGAAATTTAAAAAAACAATCACTGAGAAATAATTTATCAATAATCACTGATTTTTTCAGGGTATAGTATACATGTACTGTAAACATCTTGTAGCAGTATAGTACACGCTCTGCTTGTGTGTTTACAGTCCCTGCTGAAAAGCAGGGACTATTTTGTTTCTGCAATGTCATGTGAAAACAGCGCCTTCACTCCTATTGTCCCTTCCCACATGTGACCTGAGAGCGTCTGTAAGGCAGCAGGGGTCTCAGTGTGACAAAAATGGTGGGGCCACTCCCTTTGTTCCAATCACATAATAACAAAAATGCTGTAATAATGGCTTCCTGTTCTCCCTGGTACTGACAGATGGTGAAAACTGTCTTTCTCTGTAGTCAGAGGAGCCACTTCTACAACTCATAACACAGCAGAAAGTCAGTGGGATTGGAGGAAATGGGTATGGGGCTTAAACTAGGAGAAGCTACATCTGCTGGAAATGTTCCTCTCTCAAAGCCAATGGAAGTACCCGACCTGTGGGCCAGCAGACAGAATGCAAACACTCCCTGCCCAGTGCAGAGGACTAAGACTGATCCGCAGTGGAGGCTTTGGGCTCTTTGCCGCAGTTGCTCAGTGTGAGGTTTGGAGGTGCCCATTAAGGAAGAAAACCGATGATGCAGTACAGGAAAAATATTCCCACACAAGATAACCTGTCTCATCTGAGTGTATCCATGGAGTTTGATAGAAGAGGGTTGTCATGTCTGGATACACAAGGATTCAAAGTTCTTTATGTTGAAGGGATAAAGTATATGTACGTTCTCACAGCAGTAATGTAGAGCTTTTATTCAAAGATAATAAAGAAAATTTACCACATTTTTCCAACGTTTATATCAGGTAGTAAAACATATCTGACAATGCAACCTAGCAGATGAGGACAGGATGAGGGAGGGAGAGAGGGAGAGAGAGAGAGAAAGAGAGAGATTGCGACAACTCTTTTACTTGCCAATACATACTTTAAGACGACACCTCAAAACTACATATTTTCTCATTGAGTCACTTGGAACGGGTATATTGGGAAGAAGCATGCTCCATATGCTTGATGATCAGCTATGAACTGGCCTTAGAGAGAACAGAGGATGAGAAATATTTCTGTGAGAGAAAGTGCAATGTACTTGACATGATCCAAATAATGATTCTAGGGAGGAACTATGGTGAATCTAAAAACATAGATCCAAGTTATTCAAACCTCCTCATTTTCAATTAATTACTCTTCTGTTTTATCTTAATGGACTTCCTGTGAGAAAGAATATTCCATAACCCAGCTTGTGTCTGTTGCCTCTTGTTATCACTGTGTACATCTGAGAAGAGTCTGACTTTGTCTGTCCTCTATCCTCCAACCAAAATTTGAGGTATTTTATGGATTTTGCCTTTAAGAAGTCCGTAAAAGAACTAGAATATTGCCACCTTTGCTACAGTTTGTTTTTACGCCATGTACGTACATATAACTTAATCTTAGCAACATGACCTATAATTATTTAAGCCCAGAATTGAATAACATTTAGAAAAATGTTTAGAAAGGTTAGAAACAAGGGAAAAAACCTCACTGAAATCTTAGTCTAGAAAACGAATGCTTATCCTTAATTCAGGATCACTACAAAGTAGCAAATAAAAAGTATGTAAAAGTAAACTATGATAGCAAGACTAGAATATTATTTAAATCAAGAAAAAAAGTGCAGAAGGTTGTTTCATGAAAGAAATGAAAGCATTTTGTCAGTGTTATAACTTACGTTAGAAGTATCTCACGTGTGAAACAATTGAAAAAATTTGAGTATTTATGACAAGATTTATGACAAGGTTTTCCATTTTTGAGGAAAATGAAGACTGTAGTGGGAATATAGGGTGAAGATTATTAGAAAAATATCATTTAAAGCAGGAATTGTAAAGAAAACTTTGGATTTAACTGAGAGTATGCAAAGAGAAGACAGGCAGATGGAAAGAATCAGAGACCTGACAATGAGGTAAAACTAAATCTTAATCTTAACAGTAATGAACAAATAAAGTTGAAGCAAGAGATACAAGATCTCAGATGAAAAGAAAATCACTACCTTAACAATTGCAGTCTTTTCTACTTTTCCTTAATTATTACTGTAGAAGTGTGGCTGACTGAAGAATGCTTCTGATAGAGAATTCTATCCTCAAAGAAAGCAAAATACTTCCTCAAACAATGCACAAACTGTTTTTATAACATTTTGTACTGGAAAAATTTCATGCTATTGGGTGGTGAGTTTATATCTTGGAATGCTAGAACTGTTAGCAGGGAGGTTCAACTAGATGATCTCAGGAGGTCCCTTCTAACCTCAACGATTCTGCAGTTCTGTCCTAGCTTTTATAAAAAAAATTAACTTGATTAAAGTAGCAACAGAAGCATTTCTTAATCACATAACAGTCTTTAAAAAGCAAGCTACACTGTTAGATTTAACAAAATACCAGGCTTCCCAGAGCAGCTTTGATTCTGTTTCTCACCATAAATCAAATATACGACAAAAAACTTTTGAAGACAGCATAGAAGAAAAGACATAATTAAACCAACTGTATGATGAAATACAATAATTATCTGCCAAACAATAAATCATATGTCTGCATTTGTTTGAGAAGACCTGGTAAATATTGTAAATACACATGAGCATGAAAACAGAGTAATTATTTGATGTGGGAACAATATCTTCAAATTTCACCAGATGCAGTTAAAAAAAATAAATTTTTGCTCTTCCTGTTGCATAAATGAAATGTTATTGACCTTTATGTGTTCTTGACCATTTTTAATTAAAATGTAAACTGTATTATATATCTCATTCAAATTTCAATTAATGTTGATCCTGAAAGTTAGGATTTTCTTCAAGATACAACAAACACAAATCTGGACACAAAATCATATCAGTTTCAATTATGTAAGAAACTCCTTCAAAAGTTCTCTTCTAATTGTAGAATTACAGTCTAAGGAAAATCTCAAAATACAAGATATTTCCTATTTTCCTTAAAACTCAAAGGTAATGAATAAGATCACAGTCCTCAAAAAATCCTTCAAAGTGCATAATCTTTTGATCAACAAAACATATTCCTCTATATTTAAGAGAAAGTTGCAGAAGATAGTGAACACACTTTCTTGAGAGTGAATACATAATTCTTAACTGGGAGGTAAGATGCTAAATTTACAGTGAATGCTGTTTATATTGATACATCGTTTACACTGAATCTATAAAACCTCCTGCACTAATGATACCCTCCTACAGTTGGTGCTTGCAAGGGTTGTAATCTAAGAAGTGGATTTTTCTAAGCATCTGATAGTGAATGCAAATTTTTTATATCACTGACATGTCTCGTGCAGGACATTTCTAAACCCCAAGAAAGATACTACAAAAATAATAGTGTTATTAGCATTTTATAAAAACTTACAAAAAATAGTTTCCAACACAGGCCAAAGAAGGTTTAATTCAGATTCCAAGAAAGGATTATATATGTTATATGATGTCCTGTGTTTTCTATATATGCTTGGAGTGATTTACTTATTGTAACATACAAGAGTTTATAAATTATGCAAAAATTTAAACTGCAATTATATAAGTATTAGTGGCTGTGACTATTCATAGTGTTTTGGTGTGTGCTTAATGTAACAAGTAACATTCAAAGCTTTCTATGGGATATTTTTGAAGGTATGTAGCTATAAAATTGAGTAACAGAGTAAAGCACGGATCTTTCCAAAACAATTTAAAAGCCAGATTCATACTTTTAAAGAAAGCCATATTTATCTCAGTTAAAAAAGCATCTGAAATTCTAAAAATAGCTGAGGTACCTTTCTCCTGCAAAAAGAACTCCATTTTCAAGTTATTTCTTTAACATCAGAAATTTCAAAGGATTATTTCCAAAGATTTAAAGCAATTAAGAAGGGGGTATAGGGTGAATATATATAATCTACTTTTGCTCCTACTGGGATTCTCAAATAAGATTGTCTCTCCTTCCAACCCTAAATACACAATGTAGTGATTAGTCACAATGTAATCATTAAGGGTAGAAAATGGGGAAATACTGTACCCATAATACAGATAAGGGGAGGAACCAGTGGTCCACCCCATCCAAGCTGAAGAAAGGTTATCCTATATGAAATAGAAATATATAGCCTGTTATTAGTTGTGAATCTGTAATGACAGACACTTGATGTTATGTTTTATAACTCAGTCATATGAGAAATGTTTCTTTCCTGCTAAAGAAGTTTGGAGTACTCCTGAAAAATGCCTCATTATCACTTTCCGGGTAAGGGAATCTAAGGAATAGCCATTGAATTTTAGAGGATATTTAAGAGATCAAATACTGTAATTGAGTTTTACAAGTTATGAAATTGGACTGGAAATTTGAAATACAGTAAATGTTTAAAGCCATCAGCCAGAAATATGCATAAGGCATGCAAAACTGAAAGTGCAAGTGGATTTCAGATTGTTTGCTGCCTTCTACTATTTCTCTAATAAATAAATCAAGCACGGCATGACATGCTTTATTTTGTGAAATTAGACACAAATGCATGCTTTATTGTCACTTAATTGTCTAACTCAGCAAAGCAATGTCTACTCAGTATTCTACATTTACAAGTAGCATATCAATTCAGAACTAGCGCAAAAGCATTATATTGCAAGTACTAAAAAGCTAAACAAAAAGCAATGGGTATATTCAAATCTCAGTTTGCAGGTATTTCTGCTCAGTACACACACTAGTTGAGATGAGAATATAAACCCTAAGACAGAAGTTTAAATTAAATTAAAGCAATTCTTTACTTTGCCTTCCAGCATCTGGGTGGAGTTGGTTTTGAGATTCACTACAGAAAGTATTAAAATTTCTCAGAATTCAGTATACTAGCAGATATTTTAAATGCCTTTAATAAGACAGAATTCACTTCTGTGCTCAAGGCAAGCACAGGCTATGGACCACTTGTACCCTATTTTGGTGCAAGTGATTCATATATCTCACATTGAATTTGGGAAGAGAATTTATCCCATTTATGAAACAGCATAATTACAAAATTAAGTTGTAATTGCAGAGTATAACTGTAGATTTGTAAAAATACAATTTAAAAAGTGAAGTACGTTACATATTTAGGGACAACAGAATACTTATTAGTATTAACTGACTATGTAAAACCCTGTATTCCTCCAATTCACCAGAAAGGTAAACTTATTTAAGAAAAAGATTGATTTAAAGTAGCTGAGAACTTAGCAGATTGTTTTACAAAATGATGCAGAGCTTTTTACATACAGGGACTTTTGTGGAATACATATGATCTCTTATATTTTCAAGGCAAAATTTCCACAGTTTTGAACATGGGGTTAAATATTAAAATTATAAATGCATGCTGAATAAAAACTCAGCTTGTTTTGTCACAGCTCAGTGTAGGTATAGACAATATGAGAAAGCAAGGAGGGTTGATTTATTTTTACTTTCTGTTTTTATGGATTTTTATGAAATGAACTTAGTTTCTGAGAAGACTGTAATTTGCCTATAGTCTTATCATGAGCTGGTCAATTATTTGTTATTTGAATCTTTTTACTGTTCGTGAGTCATTCATAAAGTAATGCTACTATCTGTCAATGAGCTGTTGTGAATACTTTCCAAGTGCTTTGGAAAAACCATTTTCAGAAGTACATGTAGGTATTAGTAAAGATAAGGCCTACACAGTTGGCCAGTCAAATTTGCAAAGTGACTGGAATCGGGTACTTCATTGAATATCATTAATCTTGGAGGACAGAGCTGAAACCTTTTTTGCTTTTCCAGGCTTTTCTGTGATTTCTACACAGTAGGTTACTTGTGAATTATTCATGTTGTGTGTCCAAAATTCTATCATATGATTGGGCTTCTGGCTTCATTTCATAGGTATTCAGTGAGAAATAAGGGAAAGCAGGAAAACAGATTTCAAATAACAGGTGCTTTTCTTTGAGCATGAAGATCCTAAATCTTTTAAGTGGAAAATATACTAAGACAATCGTGTAAGGATACAGAAAAATGGAATAAACATTTGACAATCAGTTTTGTCATTATCTGTCTAGAAATGATCTGTTTTTTCCAACATCATCTAAAGAGCTGCATTTCTTGCCCCTGGGTAACTTCTGTACTGGTCTTCCAGTCCTCCTGCAGCTGACCAGAACATTATTAAAAAAGTAAAGCTGACAGCAATTTCCCGGCATTTCTCTGCACAAAACCACATTTTTCTGAATGTTCATGAACAGTAAGTACAACGAAAGAGACATAGAAAATGGCTAAATCAAATAGTCCTTCCAAACTTAAAGGAAAATTCATACATTCTATAGTACTTGACCAGCTTTTACCCTGCTGAATATCAATTCATGAATTTCAAATTATGAGAAAGCTGTTAAAAGCCAATTTGCTATCTAGTAATCATTGGTTAGGAATATTTTTTTCTGATGCATTCTGAAGTAGAGATGTGAGCCTCGTTAATACAATTTAAGGAACAGAATTCTAAGGTTCAATTTGACTTGCTTAAGCTTAGATTTGTATCTAAAGGTTGTTCATACAGTATATTCCAGGCTATTCCAGTGGTTTATAAGTGACTTGAAACTCATTAGTGCATTGTTTCCTCTTACGTTTCCATGAAGTAGCAAAAAGCATCGTCTTAAAACATATTTCAATGACATGCATATAGAGTTAGTTTGTATTCAGTGGCTTTAAGGAACAGAAGGTATAAACAAATGAAAAAATAAGTTAAAATGCTTTCTTGAGTGAGATGAATAGTAAGCAGGGCCTTTAAGGTACTCAGAATAAGTAAGAAATAACCTTATATACATTGTATTGAATATTGAATACGGATTTGTTGAAATAAGAAAAGCATTTACCTTTCAAAAAGAATAATTTCATAGCAAAATCAAATAACTTGATTTGTTTTTAAAGTCAGCCAAACTCAGAAATAGATTTAAACCACTAGCAGGTATCTCTAGTACAATTCAGCGGGATTAGACCAAAGGTGGTTTATCAAAGGATTTAAAATACTAACAGAAAATATCTTCATTAACTAATGCTAAATCAGATTCCTGTATAAATATTGTGATATGTTTTCAGTAAAAAATTAATAAAATCTTGTTACATTTTATTCACTATATAGTATCTGTTAAGAGAGATCGTAGTTGGTAATTTCAAAGCCTTATATGGAAAACTCCTGAGATTGGCTAGAAAGTAAAGTAACCTTAATGAATGTAACTTCCATGTGATACTGCATATGGATTTAGGTGAATTGATGAAGCTTTTTGCTTATCTGTTAGTAAAAGATATGCAATAGATAAAAAGATAGTGCAGCCTTTCTGCGTGGACTTGTCATTCCTTATTCTGCATGCATGGATTCTTTCTATGCATGCATAGTTTCAGATTCTTTCATGTTGTCTTACCCTCATGCCTTCAAATCGTGATAAAGCTCTTAGAGGTCTCAAAGCTCTTAGTGTCCTAAGGGACTTAATGGCACCAAGTTCAGAGTAACCCAATGCATTTGCTGTTAAGCTAACCAAAGAGACCTATACGAAAACAGGAAAGTAAAAATTATTACATTGTACATAGTATTTTACATACCATAGATGTGAGATATAAACTTCTTTAGAAGAATCTAATTTTGGACCACTTTCTTCAGGAATAGGAAGTCTTTCAAATAAAAAAAAAAAAGTAATATGAAATAAGAGTAGGATAGGTAAATAAACAAACAAAAATATCATAAGGTAACAATATCTGGAAACATGAACACTTCTGAATTTCATATTTTGCTAGTGATTTGAGGGCTTTTAAAACCACAAAAAGCAAATTAAATTACTCTCTCCTTTTTACCAATTTAGGTATTGCTCTCACTTTTTTTTTGTTTTACAGTGCTGTTGGGATCAGTCATTATAGTTGATAACACCCATTTGATTGCCCAAAACTGAAAGGGAAATGGTTGAAGCCTGTTTTGAATTAACAGATGGGTCACAGAGCAACATTGCTCCTCTGGAAATTGGTAGAAAGTATTAATTTTTCTATATTCAGTTACACTGACTAATCACTTTGCCTGTCTGCTGAATTTATGTGCTCTACAGGCTGACATTAACCTGGATTATGCTGTTTCTTAAAGAACTTGTAAGAACAGTTTCATAGGTGGCAGAACTCCACAGGCCTTTATATATTCTGTGTCCCTACATTGCCACAGTGTGGAATACCATATTCTCTACATTTGCTGTGGCTCCTGTCAAAATAATGCCTTCTGCTTTCTTCCCATTTCCCCTAAATGCTCCTTCATTACACTGTTCTAATTCCTTAACTATTTATTGGAACAAAAATAGCATAACAGTCGCATGTACTCTTTCATTACAAAGAACAATGCGTCAGGTAAAGAGAATGCTGGGACAGTGCTCTTTATGAACCATATTTAAAAACAAGCATTATATGTGAAGTCTTTAGCTTTTAAAAGTTAATAGCTTTTCTGTACTTGTCAATCCTGAGCTCTAGCAGCCCACAAAACTAGGTTCTTCTGAAATACGATTTTCTTTCTCTAGCACATTCATCATACTACTGAAAACCTTCAGCTTTCAAGCTGCCATAATCTAAAGACAAATTAAAGAAAATATCCAGGTGTTTAAATCCAGGATTTAATCATGAGCTTATTCAGACACTTGAATATGTGTTATACCTTCCCACAAAGAAGTACTCAAATTTTCACATTCACAAGATGCCTGTTTGGGATATTATGATTTAAACAAGGTCAAATATTAGTAAAAATGAGTTTAGAAAATGAAGAGTTGCTTCTGCTTGCACGCTTCTTCAAGCTTTTTTGTGCCACTTAAGTGCCCATTTTGAGAAGAATATAGATACTAAAGAATGACAGTTTTTTCCAAAGAAAGGATACTTTCTTTGTATGAGTACTATGTTTGAACATGGTTATCTGTAGCTGTATATGTGAAGTTAAATCCTAGATATATTTAATCCAAAATGTACACCAATCAAAAAGGTTGTAGGCACCAGTCACAAAAGAAAGCTTAAGAAAATGAACTGCTTTAATTAGTCCTTCTATGCTGGGAGCACATTCAGAAACTGTTGGATTTTTAGCAATTCTTTGTGTCCATAACTGCTTATGAAATTCACTTTTTATCTATCCAGTGTCTGTTTCTAAGTCACTGAAACCAGGACAAAATGCATCTTAATTTTAAAATTGAGCTTGTTTAATACTTGTTTTTCCTATAAGTTTTACCAGAAAAATCTGTCTTAAAAATGGAGTGACTGGTTGTGGTTTCATAACTATGTAAAACATAGTATTTTAGTTTCACACACAGAACTTCATAGACTGCAGAAACAGTATGCATTTCTGCATATTGGAGGTTTTCTGAAGAGGGGATGCTTAGGACATTACTTCTTAAATTCTTCATAATTGTATCAATGCATTAAGAAATGGTCCTCCTCATTTCGCAGCATAGCATGGTAGAGTAATAACTGTTAGGTAATCTTTGCAGGAAAGATTAGTGAGCCTGGTTTTAAACACAGCTGTGAAGACTGCAAGTTCAGTAATATTTATTGCACTTTAATACTAAGTAAGCCACACCACCCATGCTACAGATATATCTTGCATTCCTTGTAAAACCCTAATTCAGATAAAATAAATTTAAAAGTAACACCTAGGAAATATACTACATACATCGACAATCAGGAAGTCCAGCCAGCACCAGGCATTAGTAAAGTATGTTTGATAGCCGTAGGCCACCCACTTCAGCAGCATTTCCAGAATGAAGATGTAAGTGAAGACCTTGTCAGCATATTCCAGCATGGTCTTGATAGTTTTACGCTGTTCAATATATATGTCTTCAAAAGCCTGTGAGTAAAAACATTCAAAGATATTTGTTATTCCATTTTGATAATGTACATACTTCACGTTGTAACCAAAAAATAAAAAAAAGGCAACAAAAAAAAAGGAAACAATCTTTCTTCACGAAAAGACATGGGAACTATATTTTCCGGCTCACAGGACACAGAAGCAGATATTACACATCAACCACTCCACTGGTCAGAGATTTTTATCCATTTATTTATTGCTGATGGTGAATTATTCTTCTCAGATCTCACAAATAGCATTGATGCTGCAGAGTGGTGTGCCTGAACTGAATTCTACTGAGATCATTTGTTTTTTATGTAGGTAGATCCATTTTTAAAATCCAGGGCTATCGCTGTAAAATTTTCAGGACAATGACAATACAATTGACCTTCTGTTTTTATCATAGAACCATAGAATGGATTGGGTTGGAAGGGCCCTTAAAGATCACCTAGTTCCAACCCCCCTGCCATGGGCAGGGACAACTTCCAGTAGGTTGCTCAAAGACCCATCCAACCTGGTCTTGAACACTTCCAGGGATGGGGCATCCACAGCTTCTCTGGGCAACCTGTTCCAGTGTCTCGCCACCCTCACAGTAAAGAATTTCTTCCTAGTAGCTAATCTAAGTCTACCCTCTTTCAGTTTAAAACCATTACCCCTTGTCCTATCACTACATTCCCTGATAAAGTGGCCTTCTCCCCATCTTTCCTGTAGGCCCCCTTTAAGTACTGGAAGGCTGCTATAAGATCTCCTCGGAACCTTCTCTTCTCCAGGCTGAAAAACCCCAACTCTCTCAGCCTGTCTTCACAGGGGAGGTGCTCCAGCCCTCTGATCATCTTTGTGGCCCTCCTCTGGACCCATTCCAACAGGTCCATGTCCTTCTTGTGTTGGGGACTCCAGAGCTGGATGAAGTACTCCAGGTGGGGTCCCACCAGAGTGGAGCTGAGGGGAAGAATCACTTCCCTCGACCTGCTGGCCATGCTTCTTTTCATGCAATCCAGGATATGGTTGGCCTTCTGGGCTGCAAACGCACCTTGCTGGGTCATGTTGAGCTTCTCATCCACCAACACCCCCAAGTCCTTCTCCTCAGGGCTGCTCTCAAGGCATTCTCTGCCCAGCCTGTATTTCTGCTTGGATTGCCCTGACCCACGTGCAGGACCTTGCACTTGGCCTGGTGGAACTTCATGAGGTTCGCACAGGCCTACCTCTCAAGCCTGTCAAAGTCCCTCTGGATGGCATCCCTTCGCTCCAGTGTGTCGACTGCTCCACACGGCTTGGTGTCATTGGGAAACTTGCTGAGGGTGTACTCAGTCCTGCTGTCCATGTCACCAACAAAGATGTTAAACAGCGTCAGTCCCAACACTGACCCCTGAAGAACGCCACTCGTCACTGGTCTCTACTTGGACATGGAGCCATTGACCACCAGCCATGGGTGCGACCATCCAGCCAGTTCCTTATTCACCAAGTGGTCCATCCATCAAACTCATGTCTCTCTAATTTAGGGAAAAGGATGTATCTAAGTCCTGTTGGATGTCTCTTTTAGGTCTCTTTAAGTCCCTTTTAAGTCTTTAAAGTTGGATGTCTCTTTTAAGTCCAGTTGCTTTTTGAAAATTTTAAGTAATAAATCATAAAAAGGGTTCTTCCTTTCTTTAAAAAAAAAAAAATTAAATAAAATATTTGCTTTACTGTATTATTCACAGTTTATGATACATAAAATTTCTGAGATCTTTGCGATGTTATTTACACTGTTTGTGTTTTCATTTTTAGACACTTGAAAATCCATATAGCTTCTGCTTTTCAGAAATTCTTCCTATCCTCCAAGAAATTTTCCCCTTAATTGCTTTTACATTTTATTGCTATTATTTCTTATGGAGAATAATCGATTTTATTGGATTGAAAGAACTGGAATGATAGGCTAGCTTGCAAAGATTTGGCTATTTATTGATATTAACATTCGTTTTTACCCAGCCTGCTTTTGAATCACTTTACTCAAATGATTAGTGTTTGTCTATCAATCATTGAATTAACATCTTTGTGTCGGTAATTTTGGATACTTAGATCAGGCACTACAGTACCTAACATTCATATGTGATCACTAACAACTTAATCACACAAAACTGGGAGAGTCAACACATATCATTTTCATCTTATAGGTGGCAGTATGCCAGAGGCTAAGCTAGCAGTGCTCCTGGCAGCTGGAAGTGTGCCTGCTCCCAGCCTAAATGTCCCTAGGGTGGGGGTTTGCAGGCAGCCTGCAGTGTGCTTGTGCCTGCCAGACTTCCTGGCTGTAATGACAGTGAGACTCATCTGGAGTGTGGCCTTGGGGTGAACACTGGGATACAGTCCGGGTCCAAAGAGACCTTTTCATTATCACAAAGGAAGCTGAAGGCAGAGCAGGGTCTCACACATCAAGAGGGGTGGAATGGTCCCTAGTCTCTGGTGCATTTTCACAAAATAAATGTTCTGTGGATGACACACGCCTTCACAAGCACGAGATGCTAACACTGCGGGAACATATCTCAAACTTCCTCTAAATACAATGATGGAAATTCACCTTTACCAGATCTCTTGCCAGTACTTTTCTCTCATTTAAATCCTTGTCACTAAAGGTTTTTTCCACTTGGTAGCATGAACCAAAATTCAATAATATAGACGTGAGTCTTTTGTTATTTCAGGGTTTTAATATCGCAGGTGTCACGTGGTGTTGAGTAAAAGTTGCTTATTTGGTGGTTGCATTGGTACTAGACCGAACAAAAGCAGAATGATTCTGAAAGATTTAACTGAAACCAATGATAGGTATAATCATAAACCTCTAACCATTAACAGTATTTTAAAGTGGTCTATAGAGTTTATAATATGACTTTGCAGCACAACTTTATTTTATGATGTAGGAACTTAAATAATTTACAAAGGGTAATTTTTTCTACCAGGGTAGATGCTAGATATACTCTACACTATCTCAGGGCTAGTAGTTTGGCTAAGAGACTTCAGCTCAGTATGTATTCAGATTCACCTTTATTTAACAGTTCATCTTCAATTTCGTTATTCTTTGTCATTCTTTGTAATTGTGAAATAACATATTATTGGTATGTTTTGTTTCTTCAGTTGTTATAGATCTATGTTATGGTTGGCTTTTTTTTATTCTGCCCTCACGTACTTGCTAACCTTAAAGCAAATTAATATTTTTACAGGTATCGCTTTAGTCTACATGAGTATGAGTCAGTGGAAGTTGAATTAGAAGCATAAATAATAAATTCTTATTCTTAGAAGGGAATAATTACACACTCTTAATCTTTCTTGCTGTTCTAGCACATAACATTTATAAGACTCTATAAGCCAGCTCTGGCTCTTGTGAGGTATTGTGAGCTCTTTATCCCATTACAGTTACTTCCAAACTCTTCTTTTTTCCATCAGTGACAGTTCTTTTTCCTGAGATATATCAGTAAACACCAGTAAAACTAGAGAGGAAACTCAAATAACAAAGTATTTTCTCTTTTTCACATGTTGTCTTTCTACCTGCTTCAGGCGTATCACTATCACTTTCAGCAAAGGAGTTAAGCTCTCTCTAATCAATTATCTCTGTTCTTTTTTGACATATTGTTGAAAAGAGACATTTTCTACCGTTCTTTCAAAGGCCTGACTAAAATTTAGTCCTGTCATTTGAATTATGTATTCCTTCAGGTGGAGAAAACTAAGTTAAAACGATGTTTGAAGAGCCAACTTTTAAGAAGTTTTCTGACAACATTTTGACACTCCGTTCATGTTTTACTTACCAGAGCTCCACTACTGAGGAGAATCATAAAGACAATGAAAGTCTCAAACCAGTTGTGTTCGACAATCCTGAAGCAGGTTTTTCTAAGGTTCCACCATTGCTTTCCTCTCCCTTCTTCTATACTTACTTGACAGCACTTGAACCTTCGTACACAGCCTTGAAAACAGTGTATATATTGAGAGGAAAAAAAAAAGAGATGTTGAATTGCATTAATTTGGGTTATTCATTCTGGTAATGATACAATGCTACCTTTCTAGAAGCTGTGCTATTTAATAAAAACCCAATAAATTTTCACCTAGATGACCTTCTTTTTCTCCAAAGCAAAAAAAATTTAACACTGGGAATATTGAAATTCACAATTAAACGAACAAGTGCAAAGAAAGTATTTCTCATATATCAAGAACTAAGTGCTCAATACAGCGCATGCAAAAAGATACAAGTCAATGGAACAAGAAGCCAAATTGCAAAATACAAAGTAGGACTAAAAACATAAATACTCATCCAAATGTATAGTAGGTTTATGTAGTAAGATATGGGCAAGTGTTATTAAATTGTACTTTCTTTTGTTTGGGATACTAAATTCAGACAATGTTGCATTTATTGTATGAAAAATTCTAAGCCTTCTATCTGAGTTCTGAGCTTTTCAGTACCAGTTAACATCTCTAACCTGTGCCCTTAATTTACTTAAGCTTTTATGATTTATCTGCTGACTTGATTTTGTTTCTTCTTTCATTTAGGTAGAAAAATACAAGTAATCAAAAATGGTATTTTCTTTGCCGAATCCAAGTCTGTTACAGTACTACTTCTTACTAGTTCAGTGTAAATTTCTAAAGAAATGTCTGTTATCATGTCCAGAAATAACCCAACCCTAGCACTGACGGTAGTGTTTATTTTCCAAACTCTAAATCTAACTTTTGCTTACAGATAACATAAATGGCATTTGTATCCTTACATTACTGTTTTAAACCTATTCCTTTCCCCACCTCCTTTACATGCACACATCCATAAGGTTTCTTACATGGAAATGCCTATGCAAATAAAGTTTATGATCAGATTTTTGTTTTATTCAGTTTTGTAAAAGGGCCAATAGAAGAAAGCATGAAAGATGAATGAGTCCACCAGGTGAGACTGTTCTTGCCCCAGGTGTCACGCAAAGGTTCTTCCTTCTCTTTTTGCCAATTTGTAAAAGGTTCATTTAGCGTTTTGCACAAAACCATCCAGGTGCAGTTTTTATTTACCACTGATCATCTGTTTAAATGATATATACTTTATAAAGCACTTTTATAGGTATCTATGAAGAGTGGTATAAATATAATGTGTTATTTTATTATCTAGAAGACTAACTAAACTCAGAAAGTACAGTAGTTTGTACTAAAATAAAACTTTCAGCAATAATGATGTATTTCTGATAAAATGTTTTCTTAATTACTTATCTGATACACAGTATAATTGTGGTATCAGTATCTGTATGGTAAATTATGGTCTAAAAGTACTACCACTAATAATCATAATTTAACCATTAACAAAAGAGCAATTCAATACATAAATATTGATACTCAGTTTGAATAGATAACTATTCCATATTGCATGAATAAGTATTATTAGTATGTTTGTTCCAAACACCTTCTGTGAAGCAGGCCTCTGGCTCCTGGGCTTCTTCGGGTTCAGCTTCTGGTTGTTCTTCTGCAGGAAGTCCGATATCAACTGTGCTACCTTCGGATGAACTGGACGAATTTAACTTCTGTAAAGGGAGGGGAACAAAAAAGCATCACAAATGCACAGCAAATATTTTTAAGGCAAATATTATTTGTTTTCAGAATAAGTAAATAATTTTGCCATGTTTTTAAATGTTCCAGTATTAAACATAAGTAAATTGCTGTTAAACACATGTGAAATTTGTACCATCTTTGGTTTTCCTTCTGCATTGTATGGAGACATTATCTAGAAGGTGTATCAGTGATAGATAAGGCTTTAAATAAAATTATGCTTTAAACTGAAAAATCAGAATGATGATGCTAAGCCTGCAAAGATTTATGACCACAACCAACCATAAGTAGCAATGATTTCTTGACCTACATAGAAATAGTGAAGCTTAAATATATATGCAGGAATATGTAGCATCTACTGAAAAGCAGGTAAGAGTCTAAATATAACTATTTAAATGAGGTGGGAGCTAAGGGGAATGAGGGAAAAAAGCACTGAGAAGGCTATATTTTAGAGGTCAGCAAGTCCAGATTAAAACTGCTGAAACTCTAGCTCAGAGTGAAGCAGAAGCTGCATACAATAAGGCTGAGGTAGATTAATGACAGCCCATAAAACATCAGACTGTGTTTTTTAACCTAATGAAATTTTCAGTAACATCATGGGCGTAAAGAGAGAGGAGTGAAAGGTGGAAACCAAATTTTAAAAAACTGAATGCACTTCAGCTAATTCTGTCCTAAAAATTCTGAAAGCATTGCAACATGCAGCCGGGACCTGATTGCAATCTAGCTGGTTGGTATCATGGCTAAAGATTGGGTAAAAATTGTGAAGAAAACATGTTTAATGATGTAGAGGTAAACAAAATAACGGAATAAATGCAAGATAGGTTCATCATTGCTAGGTTGCAGCAGTCTTTCCAATATTGAGGACAAAAAAAAAAAAATCCCCAAACCCTAACAACAAAACTCTTATTAAAGCAGTAGCCAGTCTGTTTTTTCAGCAACAGTTCCAGGACTCATTGACATTGAGTTGCATGGTACTTAATAAAATTTGTAATATTTTAAGTATCCAGTTTTTAGTTAATTTCATCTTGTGGTGACTATAGAGATTGGAAGAAAAATGTTGCAACTTTATCAGGAAAATGGGTTGATGTATCCAGTTTCAGGCTCTGACATTATTTGCCACAAGAATCAATTTATAGAGGGTTTTTTCCAAATTACATTACAGAGGTGCCTCTCTGATATTTTTACAAAAATATCATATACTTCTACTTCTAGAATTCCAATTTTCATAAATCATCCTTTGTAGTATGATTTACCACTTTTCAAAATAATTTTTAAAATACCTTTCTGAACTTTTCCAAAACTTTTTTATTTTTGGAAGAAAAACCCTTTTCATTTTATTTCTCTCTTTTCTTCTAAAAAGCAGGTTTTCTGTAATTACTGTCAGCTACTTTTTGCACACTAAAACAAAGCTCTTTGAAATTAACAATGTAATTTGTAATTTTAAGATGTTTAATTTGTTACTTTGCTAAGGCAGAAAAGAGTACTCAACTGAAAAACAAAACAAAGGAAAATAAACCAACCAACCAACCAAAAAAACAAACCCCCCACGGAAACCCCCCCACTGTTAAAGCTGACCCAATCAGCAAAAAAAGATCCTGGCCAGCAATGTAAAACTCTAGGAATGGTGCTGAAAAACTCAATTTGATCTGAAGCCAGCTGGAACGTGCCTCTTAGTGCCCTCTGGCCTGAGAAGCAGAGAATACATACAGTCTTTTGTAAGTGGGATCTCATAAAAAACTCAGCTAATTCAAAAGCTCTGCTGTTCTGGTGTTTATCATTTCTTTTCTAAAGTCCCATTATACTAACAGTCAATATAAGATAAGCAGTTGGACTCAAATCCAGCACTGCTGGATGGATTTTCCATGGAAAACTATATAACACAGCTGCTCTTTCGTAAGCTTCTGAAGGAAGTCAGAAATGTCATAGTACTTTCTCAACATGATAAAAGGTAACCCTGGTCCTACAGGTAGTAGCACATTTACAGAAAGCTTTCCTAAACTGAATCTATTCCTCGTTGTTCAGTCATAAACCAGCTTGTGTCACTCCACTTGACTGCCTGCTGTGTGATGGGTTGGAAGACTGGACTGGCCAGCATTAATGTAGTTGTGGGGAGAGTAGATGACCAGTGGTTGTTTTTCTCCGATGGATCTTTGTTTAAATGTTGTTTTAAATATAAATTCTTCCTGCTCGGGCAAGTTCATAATGTGCATTCTTATCATAATATCATAATATACATTCTCATAACCTCTATTTGTGGCACCAGTTCAGAAGCTTGAGTCAAAGACAAATTATAAGACATTTGGGTAATATTAAATATTAACACTTCAGATATTAATTGGGAAATGGGAAAAACACCATCTCTGAAATAGTTTGGCATGGGGAGAGGCTGTTTTGTACGGGTTTCCTTTCTCGGGGGAGGATCCAAAGGCTGCACTTAGCTTAACACCGGATTTTTGTTGAGAGCACTAGAAGGCTTATACACAATCAAGTAATGGCACTACAGAATTCAGCTAGCCTAAAATTAGGTGTCTTAAGTACTGTTAGCAATACAACAGTGGCAGGGGAAGACAAGCTATCCCACAAAGAAACTGGATTGCTACCAGAATGGAAACTAGCTATTTTAAGGTTGAGATTCCTCAAGTCAGAAAATTAATTTTGTTAAAGTGTCTAGAAAGATAATTTTCTGATTTGACTAAAATGCCAACAAACTAAGTCACTGAGGGTGCAGTTGTTTTTCAAATTATGTTATCAAATCAATTTAAATTATTTTTTTAAAGTAGCCACAGACAAAAACTCATGTAAAGGAGCAGTTGTAGTCTTAGTATATTTTTAAAAAATATAGGTCTCTACAAGGCTTTGCATCTATCGTCTGCTTTGACATTCCCTTAGATATTTTTGTCTGTTGATACTATTTTTCAGTTTTAACAACTAAATGAATCTGAAGTATATGAAAGAGTCCATGGTTAAAAATTCTTTTTATGGGAATCCAGGTCTAGAAGTGCTGACAATTTTAAAATCTAAAAGAATTCCAGTGTCTAAAGGAAATACGTAAACTACCTCCATGTTTTCTGTTTTGTACCTGCTCACAAAAAAATCCTACAGAGGAGTATTTTTTTGGGTGTCAGAGATATGTATAACACGCCTCATGGGACTCTTGTTCCAGGAGGCAAACAGAAGTTTCTGGTGGAATAAGGATGGAGCTAAGGCACTGCTCTGCTCTACCAGTTGTTACAACTACCATATGGACCACAAACAGTTCTTATGGATTAGTTTGGTTTCCCTTTGCCTGGCCTCTTATGTCCTCCTGGAGAACGTAATTTTTAACGCTTTCTCACACTTCTGTTCATCAAGAATTAAACCCTCCTTTATACACTCATTTATGTCCATGTACAAAGATGTGTCGAAATAACAAATGATCAAGATCTGAATACACTGGCTTATGCTGAAAAGAAAAACAAAAATACTCAAAAGAACAGAGAGAAATGCACAAATAATCTAAATACCTCTTTGCTTTCTTCCAGGTCTGATTCACTGCTAAATTCCTCTGTGTTTAGATTTTCAAAGTCGGATTCACCCACAGCAATGGGCACTGTCACAGTGAGACTTGGGTTGTTTATGAATGACATGTAATCACTTTCATCAATTATGTATTTTTCCACACTGCTACCTGTGCCTATGCCACTAGTTGTTCCATTCACATCTTTAATATAGTCATGGTCCTTGCTTAGATCCACAGTTGTATGGTTAGAAATACAGCTATTTTTGTTGTTCAAATCTTCAAGTGGTTTGATTTCATCTAAAGCTTTTTGTTTTTTAACAAAAGCTTTTTGGATGAATTCACGTGCTTTTCTTTTCACATAGTCTATGCCCTTCTGCATTCTTGCTACAGCAATTTGGAGATTATTCATTTCATTGTCATCGTCTGTAACGGCAAGGTTGTCTGCACTAAATGAGCTCAAGAGCAAGGCTAAAAATAGGTTCAGTACCTGCAGAAAGATAAAAAAGGACATTCTAGACTTTATCCCAACAAAGAACATTTGTTTTATTAAAAATTGTTGTATAAGTGACATCAAAGACTGAAATCCCAATAATTCAACACAACCAAAGAAAAGCACCTTCAAAACTTTTTCTCTTCTCCATAAAAACCTGAGCTTTTAAAATTTTTCTTAGGTCCCATTCATTATTAAAAAACATTCCTACAACTGACTAATATCTGTAAACGTGTCTTTAAATCCCCACAGTATATAAATATTCTGGTGCAAAATTTTGTAATCCAAAAATTGAGATAACAGGTTTGCTATTCAGCATCATTAAAAACTTTCATTTATCCCATCACACAGCAGAAAGTAGATTATTTAGATGACTAATCATACGGGAGAAATAATAAAAAAATCTACAGCAAATAGTTTATGAAGAGTCCATAAACTGTAAATATTTTGTGCTTCAAATAATTTTAAAGAGCCAAAAGACAAATTAAGAATGTGACTAAGTGTTCGCTCTAACATTTTAGGACTTGATATTGCAGAATACTTTGTTCTCAATCCAAAAAAGCTCTTAAGCTTAAATTTAAGCGTTGCTTGAAACGGCCTGCTTAAGTGCTTTGTTGAAGCAGAGCCAGAGCACTTAATTCACTTCAGGATTGAGCCAACTTTATTGCCAAATAATTTTCTGCTAATGCTTTGATTACATACCACTAGGTTTCCAATCACCATGACCATCATGAAGACAGTAAGGCACATGGCTTGGCCGGCAACCTCCATGCAGTCCCACATCGTTTCTATCCATTCTCCGCACAACACTCGAAATACAATCAAGAAAGAGTGGAAAAAATCTTGCATGTGCCAGCGTGGAAGAACACAGTCACTTGCGATTTTGCAGACACATTCCTTGTAGTTTTTCCCAAACAGCTGCATCCCAACCACAGCGAAAATGAACACAATGATGGCCAGTACCAGGGTCAGATTACCCAAAGC
The DNA here is from genome assembly GCA_013398915.1 of Dromas ardeola. Taxonomy (NCBI): domain Eukaryota; kingdom Metazoa; phylum Chordata; class Aves; order Charadriiformes; family Dromadidae; genus Dromas; species Dromas ardeola. Next base: position 14,676 of record VYZM01015054.1, on the reverse strand, counting down.
TCCCACAGAGTTACCAATAATTTTTATCAGCATATTTAGTGTTGGCCAAGATTTTGCCAATTTGAAAACTCGTAACTGTAAGAAAAGAAAAATATTGTTAGGACAACTAGCAAGAAAGACACAAAGATATTTTAAAGTTAATTTGTGGACGGATATTACTGCAAAATATGCCCTGAGTATGACTGTTCGGAGGGTATCAGTAAGGTTCAGTAAACAAAATTTTGTGAAGTTTGAGCTTGATATCCTCAAAGCATAGTTTTTACTGAAGGTCAAAGAAGCTACCAGTCTTATTAGATGGAATTTAAAATCTAGGGTTCATCTGTTAAAATCACCTGGGCCACTTTTCTACTGGTATTTGTAGAGCAGATCTATTCCTGTGATACCAATCAGAGCACAATACATCTAGTGAGTTGATTTGTTTCTGCATAGCAGGATGTTTAAAATGTATATATACAATAAGTATATTGGAAATCAGCTCAGGGCACCCATTGCTATCTCTTTGGATCTCTATCAATTCCCATTGAAAACAGTAAGATACTGCAAGTAATAAGGTTTTGTACTAACGAAAGAGACATCAGGATCAGCATCATGGCAAACATCAAGCAGATTTTTAAGGCAAAAAAATGTATTATTTTAATGAAGCCCCTCTGAAAAATCAATGCAATTGATGTATATTTACCAATCTGAATGATCGAAGAACTGACAGTCCTTCCACATCTGCAAGACCAAGCTCAACCAAGCTAAGGGTCACAATAAAACCATCAAAAATATTCCAGCCTTCCTGGAAATAATAGTAAGGATCCATTGCAATTATCTTGAGAAACATTTCTGCTGTGAAAATCCCAGTGAAGACCTGCATTCAAAATACAGTTTGTTATTTCATTGTGAAATATAACATTACTGATTTAGCTGTTACCTAGGTTTTTAATTCAAGCTACATATTTGCCATGTCTTATCCAAAACTGATACTTAAAAATAGTTCAGTACTGTAGTGGTTTATTTTGCCCACCTTCCCTTAACAAGTGTCATGCAAACCAAGTAATTTTTTCAATTAATTAAATTTTATACTAAACAAATTAGATAAACTTCTGTTTCATAACATTCATAATCGAATTTCAACTCTATCAGGATATGGACTTTCTCATGTACTGTACAAACACAATCCCAAATTTGATTTTCACAACATAAACCAGAATGCTTTCCAAGAAATTATATGGTATAACATCTTTCTTGGTATAGTAATTACATTATAGAGCAGCATGAATAAGGCCAAATCTAAGACTCCAGAGGGGCTGTTCCTTTGCTGCTATAACCTGCCATAATCCCATTCAGTTCAACAAAGATTATTTATACCAGATGGAGATCAACTGAGATACAATAATTTCCTGAAGCTGAGGAACTTCTACTGGGTATTGCCAGTAAGTTCAGTGAACTTGATTGGCTCAACCACTTTAATGTCAGGAATGAAAAAGCATTTAAGAATGCATTTTAAATGTGATATTTCTGGCAATCATTTCTCATCATGATGCTATGCTGAATGAAGTAGGAATCGTATTTAGGAACCACCAAGGCAGTGACCCTGAGTAGTTTTGAGAGAAGTTTTAGAATTTCCTGTAGGATAGGAATGTACTAAAGCCACCATTAAAGGCTGCCTGAGCCCTGGTCTGAAATGCTTTCTTTTTTGGTTTTGATAACCTATTTTCAAGCAAGCTGAACAGAAAATGGGACAGTTAAAGAGAATAATCTAGCTGGGATAATCAGGAGATGGACAAGAAGAGTCTGACTTGCTATGCCAAGGAACACCAATGCTCAAGTACATTTTATTACAGTCTTTACATACGTTCCAGATATGAACACTGGAGAGGGAAAGGTTACTATTTTTTAAGCTACAGCATTGGAACCACTGAGGAAGAGTTAGGAATGAATAAATACAGTTTGAAATGCTGACTTAGGTTCCTAACAATCGGGGTGGTGAGGTCATGAAGGCGCTTTAAAGTGGAACTACTGGAGCAGGCGAACCCTGAGGGCTTCTGTATTGCAGAAGGGGTTTATGCCAGGGAGCCTAAGACTGGAAGAGCGTGGTGCTTATAGCCAGGTTGTCTCCCACACTCTTTGTAGTCAGATCTACACCAAGATTTATATGGCATATTCTTGGTTGGAAAACAAACCTATAAAATGCTAAAATACAAGATTTTATATTTTACTAGGAAACTCATATTCAGTTTCCCTTATTTTAAGTATATGAGAACCAGCTATGCATATATCTATTAATTCTCCCTTCTAAATCCTGTAGTTATTTACAGGATCTGAGATATTTTTTTCCTCATTACAAAACAAGGATTATTAAAAATCCCATTATAAGAAATCAATTCTTAAAATAAAAGACAAAGTAGGACTGCAGCTGCAGATACTTCTATGTGATCAAACCTGTCAGTTCAAAAGCATCAGAGCTACAAAAAATTAACTCCTGAATCCTTTAATAATTTATCTTTCTGAAGTAGAAGGGAGAAAACATAGCTGACAACATGAGGAGAAGATATCTTACTAATTATCTGATGATAAAAAATATAAAAACTATAAGAGGAAAAAGTACTGCAGGATATTTTTCATAGTTTTACATAAAGCATATAAAGAAAACAATCGATACAAGTCTTTTACAGAAGAAAATTCTATAAATGCTTTTAAATGGCTCTTTTAGCTATTGTAAACCTGTGCTCAGGAAACAGAGGAATTAAAAACACATTCATAATTTAAAGATTTGTAGTGTATTGATTGAAAAAGTATCACTTCATTTATTTGCATAGTTTCTTTTTCATGGAAGTAATGCATTTCCTGGTTTAGTAGTTAGACAAATCAACTTCTGCAGGACACTAACACACATATTGATTTTACAATATCCAAAGTTACGTAAGCCAGGGTTGACAGTGAAATTTTTAAAAATGTTCTGATGGAGTTGTATCTAGAGACCAATAAATGTCCAATAAATCTACTTTCTAAAGTGTAAAAAAAAGCTCTTAAAACTCCTTCTTTCAGTTATTTCAGGCATACTTCCTTCCAAATCATGGACATAAAAACCCAATAGACTTACCAGATTTCCAACTGAAAGTACATTATTGAATTCATCAGTCATTGGATAATGTTCCATAGCCATAAAGAGTGTATTTAAAACAATGCAAATTGTAATAGCCAGGTCAACAAATGGGTCCATTACCACTAAGTTGACGATATGTTTTACTTTTAACCAATGTGGGCTGCAGTCCCAGATCAAGAAAATGTTTGCAAATTTATACCAACATGGTGGGCATTTCTGTCTTGATTCTTCAAGTTCTGTGGGAAAAGGAAGTAAATACAGGCAACTCTGTGATTGCTGTAACATTCCTCAATCCTATATGAATTGTAGCAGTCAGGTAGTCAATCTGAACTGGTACTGATTAACCTCCTATAAACACGCCCTTTATACTTTTTTACAGGGCTTTTCAAAAGAGTCTTAAAAAATTGCTATCAAGTGTAATATTTATTTTGTTCAAAGCTTACCTATCAAGCACAACTTCTTTGTATTCCAATCACTATTCTTATCAGTATCGATTTATGCATCGATTTGTATTATGTATTTTATTGTTCCTTGATTACACTTCAGCCTATTCCTCCCACTTACTTTTCTATTATGTAAATATTTTTATTTTGTAATTTGTGGTGTTTAGGTAAAAATTTTCAATATAATTTTTGTTCCAAGTTCAAGAAAAAAAAAAAATTATCACCTAGAATAGCACTTCTTTAAAGACCAATCGAATAAACATAACTGCTAAAAACATGTATATATTTTAACAATGGATGCCTATATTTGAAAAATGTTCAATGGCCTTTTTGTGTCCAGTAATATATTTTAAATTAATTTGTATAAAGACCCACTCAGTTATGACCATCAAACGTAACTCTGTAGTCCTGTTGACCACATGAGGTAGACGATGGCAAAACAATGAGATAGAAATGCTTACTTATGTAAGCTTACTGTATGTTACCTATGAGCTTACTGTTAAATGTGTCAGTTTGTGGGATGGTGTCTGTTAATTAAGCTATTTTAAATCGGTTTTTAAGTTTCAACTCAAATTTTCAGAAGTCCATTGAGAAACATGTATTAAATATTGAGCTATGCGCAGCACACACCTTCCACAGTGTTTGTGAGGATGCTAGCAATACTCATGGCTCTTTCCCTTAAAGCGGGATCTTCGAGGAAGTCCACAGAAACATGGAAAGAGCTTGATATTCTCTTCCTCATGTCTGCTTCTGTAGTGGTGCCCTATACAGAAAACAATAATAGGTGAGACCATGTTAGAGTAATAAGATAAGCAAATACTATATAGAACCCTGTTATTAATGTCTTAGCTTGGATACGTGCTTCGTGCACTTCAATTTTTATCATGTCAGACTTTTATTACTTTTTAGTATCTCTTAAATACTTTTTAAAAGATACCAGGCAATAGTTATCTGCTGTTCAAGACTGAGAGTTTATTTACTTAACTTTTGCATATCTTTCCTTCAAGCTATGAAAAATGATTCAAACGAATGGAAAAGGATTGAGTTCAAAATATTGTATAAATTTTTTGCAAACTGTAATTTTTTTCCTTGCTTCTGTTGTCAGAATATTCTGGGTTTTGTAACATAATAGTCTGTTCCCCTAGGCAAACTGTAGCAAGTAAGAAAAGTCTGACTTCCCCATGCTTCCTCATGCTAGTGGTTTTTTAGTAATGTAAGTAGACAACTTTGAACTGAGCAAGAAATTTTTGAGACATCTTCTCTTACCTTGTATATGGTAAGAGAATTGCAGCAATATGTGCTGCACATATGTTCAGACAGGCATTGGTATTTTTGGAAGTATGTATTGAAATGTGATCTTCCAATGAGCTATTTGTTATCTACACTACAGAACTGCACCAGCAATGGATGGAAAATATATAGGAATGAGAAATAAATGATAATAAAGAAGTGACAACTTCCTTACATTTTTAACAGGGATTACAAGGAAGAATGTTATCAAAATTAACTAATAATGCTAATTTTGATAAAGTGGTAATAGCGTCATCATATTGATTGCCATTATTTGATAACATTTTTGTACACTATTTTCAATTGTAGAATAACTATGGTTTTGCAGACCATAGCCAGACCTTTAGATCAGTAAAAGTATAGCACAGTAATACAGTAAAGTACAGTGCTTTTATGAATGTGTAAGTTAATATTTTATTACTTAGAAACTGCAAATTGTATTTTTTAGTTATGAGAAATTTGTAAGTAAATGCTTAGGTTGCAAACCTATCTATCTTAGCTGTTTTACTTATTAAAGATTTTACAAGATGCAGAAGCATTCACAGCTTGACCAACCAGGAAGCATTGCCAAGGGTTCCATTCTGTAGAAAACACTGGCTGGTGCAGTAAGAAAAGGCCACGATGCCTGAGCTATTTAAAACTTTCTTACATTGTCATCAGTAGCTGGTTTATCTATTATCACCTCTGGCAGAAGCTGTCCAACAGGCGATGTAGGAACAGATGGTCCACCAACCAGGGAAACCACCCCATTGCAATCCACAGTGCTGTGCATCTTCCCATTCACTGGAAACACTGCCAGCATCCTGGATGACCTACTGGCCTGACTAATGTTACTGTTGCGCCGTTCACCATGTCTGCGCGGCACAAAGAGAGAATCTCTTCTGCTATCATTGTCTTCAAAAGTGCTGTGCTCATCATCAGCAAAGTCATTTTCTGATCCTACATCCTTTGCTCGACCTCTGAAGCTGAAAAGACTTGTTCTGCTGTTACGCCGTGGAGAAAACAGGGAGCCTCGAATGCTCAGCAAAGACTGCAGGCAAAAAACAATTGTGATTATTAGCTGAAACCTTCAAACTTAGCATTGTTATTAGGATAGCATAAGGTGGTTTTTTTTCTTATATGAGAGTAACCATTTTTCCCAGAAGCTAAATGCTGCTGTGAAATTTTTGTATGTATTTAATCATATTTATATTTTGTAGACAGAAATACCACTGTTCATGGATTCTTAAGACAAAACCAATTTGAGCACCTCTATCTCCTAATGTCTGTTAGAGTTGCTGAATAGAGTAGTTGCACAATGCCCATCAAGCAAAAAAAGGAGCATATACATGAACGTTCTTTCACATATGCAGTATCCTCCATGTATTGAACCAACCTCTAAACATCATTGAAGCAGGAGGAAAATATGAGGCTATCATAATGGAAAAATACTGTAGCATTTTAATAAGTCTAGATAATACATAATCACTCTAAAAAATCCCCATAGAATCAATCAGAGAATATTTTAATATAATTTTTAAACAATCCTATTACAAGAATAGTGTTATGAGGTTACATTTAAGTCTCTGTGGTGTTTTACAAGACAATCTAGCAGCTATAACACTTTCTCTCAAGCACTAGCAACAATAATAAAGTTCAATGAAAATCTCAGTTTCCCTTTTTTCAGGCAGTAGAGTCATGTTACAGTACCAGGAAGACTAAAGTAGCTTTGTAATAGCCTAGGAAGCTTTAAATGTATGCTTCTAGTAAACTATATGCAATACCTGATGTGGAGAAGAATACTTCTTTTCATATGTCAATCTATTGCCTTCAATAGATAATCGGAAACCTTTCCTTCTGATGCTGTCTTCTGATTCAGACTTGTGAAATTCATCTTCATCTTTTTCCTCTCCTCCAGACTGTTCTTTCTGTTTTCTTTTTTTCCTTCTGTTTCTCCTCTCTTTTGCACTCTTTGAGCTCAATTTTGATGCCTCTGAGGAACTTTCTGAGAGTCCTGCTGCTTCTCCCCCAGCGCTGGGCTCCCTTGACTCCGCAGATGCAGTTACTGCTGCTGCTGCCACCGCTGCTGCCTGCCATGATGCAGAATGAATTTGTGTCACTGAGCAAACCATGACATTGTGGGTTTTTCTTTTTTAATTTACTTATCCAGAATTTCTAGTCCAAACACCCTGGATCTTAACACTTTCCATATGATGTCCTCTCCCTATTTTTTTCCTAATTTTTATTACTCAGTTGACTCAAGGTATGTGTTGGCCATAGCCTTCTTCCATCTTTCATGAGTAGTTTTAAATGCAGAAGTCTAACAGACTGTATTAATGACACTAGACTAAGAAAACCATAATGAATAATGTATACCTAGTTTTGAATATTCCTTCTTGATTATGGCTGGATCGTTCACAGTACAATGTCTTTAGTGCAGAATAGAAAATCTCTGAGCTAGCTCTGTTGTTGAAAGCCCAACAGTGTGTTTTATAACTCCAAATTCAGAAAGCAGAGGGTGAATATCTCTAATAAAATGACTTCGATACACTTCTGCATTATTACACCATAAATTCTACCTGAGCTGCTTCTTGTTGCTTCTTCAGTTGTTCCAGCATCTGTTGAAATTCTGCCTCTTTCTGTTCTGCCTCTTCCATGGTAGCTTGATTCTGTTCTTCATAGGCCATGGCAACCACAGCCAAGATCAAGTTGATCAGGTAGAAAGAACCCAGAAAAATCACCAGAACAAAAAATATCATGTATGTTTTGCCAGCAGCACGCAGTGTCTGGAAATGAGAATACATTTATAAGCAAGAATATGTTAAAAAAAGTTCTGTTTTTTACATTGTTAAAATTAAGATAACATAAGAAAATTGATTTTAAGACTCTTGCATTATTGGTACAAACATATTTAGTCTATTTTGCATTAAATAATTCTCACCAATTGATAAAGATTTTCCCAGAAGTCTTGAGTCATCAAGCGAAATAGTGACAAGAAAGCCCAGCTGAATGTGTCAAAACTTGTGTAGCCATAATTGGGGTTTCTACCAGCTTTCACACAGGTATATCCTTCTGGGCACTGCCTACAAAGACAAACTGGGTGTTACCTTATATAGTTATTTTAATATTATCACCTGGAATGTCCAGGAGAAGATTAGGGTTATAAAGTGGATTTTTCTTTGTTTAGTCAGACTAGAAATAATAGCAGTTGTGATATTTAATAGAAAATTATTCTAAAGGACACTAGAAAAATTAAGCAGGAAAGGCACATAAAATTAGTGTCAAAAGTTTAATCTAAGCTTCTAAAACATAGTATTCCAAATAATTTCTTTAATTATTAATGTTGTAACTTTAATGTCAATGTCAGTGTTTCTTACTGTCTGAGCCTGCTAGTACTCATATGTGCAGCTGGAACTGCAAAATAACACGGGTTTTCCAGCTGCTGTGTCTGTTACTTCTCATCCAATATAATACCAAATTACAAATTCTTAATACCAATTTAATACCAAATTGCTAATACCAAATTACTGATTCATTCATGCAAAGACTAAGGTCATCTAACCAATCCACTGAGCTCTGACAAGGAACCCAAATCCTCAGTCTAGTGTAAAATCCTAGTATTTCTTATGTGAAAGAAAGTGGTCACTCAAAATACAACACACACACATGCCCTAAAGAATATGGATCTAATTTGTACATGGTGCAATAATACAATGAAATTTGGTCTTACCCAGCATCAGAACTATTTCCACAAAGCAGAGCATCGTTTTGCCCTTCCAGAAAATAAAAATGACCTGTTTAGAAAAGAATTTTTTAAAAAATAAAATTCTGAATGTGAAAGTTTTCTTACAGGTCTATGAAATAAATAGTCCCCTTCTAAAAGTGTTAAGATGATTTCAGATGCAATTTTACATAAGAAGTATTATTTTTTCAGCATGACCATAACTTTAGAGTAAATGAGAATATGAGTTGTAGTAAGTGCTGTCACTCACAGCACTTACTGTTAAAATGCCAAAATGTACGAAAAATCCTGTCAAATGCTGCTGGATGTAGATGGAATGTACAATTCTCCCTTCAGTCTGATCACTGACCTAAATCACACTTCGTGAAATTATATTGTACAGTTATTTATTATAATAAAAAAATTGTATCTGAAAAAAATATAGTGATAATTTATTTCGAACTTTCTGATCAGTATTGCCAAGGGTCCCAGTTTGTCACTTACAAACACTTGTGATAGTTATCTAATATGTGAGCCCTGCAAAAAAACACCCAGCTGCCAATTGCTCTAACTGTTATGGGTTCATGCACACTGCAATTAGCCCTCTGATTGGTATGAAAGCCTTGGTATATATCTAAATTTAACTCAGACAGAGTTACTGCAACAGTCACCAACTTGTGTGGGTAGGATTTTAGAAGTATATGATGAAATTTTCAATCACCTTAGGAAAGAAAAATTGGGTAAGTTCCAACAACTTGCCCTATAGCTAACCATCCAATAATCTGTACAGTAATCTTGTATTCAAAGGAAATTTTAGATGGTTTAAACACCGAAGACATTCACCTGTCTATTCTTAGAAGAATAAAGAGATGATGCACAAAAAGTTGTACTTATTAAGATTCACTTTGACTGTATCCTTGAGAAGTGCTTTTCTTTTTCCCCTCAAAGCAGATGCCTACAGTTGCTAAGCTCTTGATTTGGAAGAATTATCACAGGAGGAGCTTCCTCCTGTAGTAAGGATCTGCCATTTGGTCACAGGCTTAAGGATGCAATTTACACAGGGTCAGACCACGTAACTCAGTATCCCATTTCTGGTGGAGACCAAAGGCATTGCCTCAGGATGTCTATAAGGACAGGGCAGGGACATGGTGATACTCCCTCGAGCACCTCCCCAGCTTTCAATACTTCTGAAGTACAGCAACTTCATAATTAAGGTGGTACCTTTTTTGCTTTCTGAGAAGATTTAAACCCCCCACTGGGTTTCTTCTTCCCTTGAACTGGCCTTTTAGTTTCCCTTAAAATTATCTCATTTGAAATGCTACCAGCGCAGATGAGTTTAAACTTGACTGTGGCTGTGCTGCACAGGCAGGGTTACTACATAAGCTTATGAATTCTGAATCTGAGGAGGTGTCAAAAGCTGTTGGCTCTGCACATTGATTTGTTGCAGAAGGGTCACAGTACCCTGGCCAGCTGCATCTCTCCATCCTGTCAGCAAAATTCACTATTTGGAAAAGTTACGTTTTAAGTTGTATGTAGACCTCGTTCTGACACTCTGTGAAGAACTCAATTTCAGTGTCTAATGATACACCTGCATCTTAGAATCATAGAATTGCTTTGGTTGGAAGAGACCTTTAAGATCATCTAGTCCAAGTGTTAACCTAGCACTGCCAAGTTACAACTAAATTACGTCCCTCAGCACCACACCTACATCTCTTTAAAACATCTCCAGGGATGGTCACTCACAACCACTTCCCTGGGCAGCCTGTTCCAATGCTTGACAACCATTTCAGTGAAGAAATTTTTCCTAATATCCAGTATAAATCTTCGCTGGTGCAACTTGAGGCCATTTCCTCTTGTTGTATCACTTGTAACTTGGGAAAGAAGACCAACACCCACCTCACTACAACCTCCTTTCAGGTAGTTGTAGAGAGTGATAAGGTCTCCCGTCAGCCTCCTTTTCTTCAGACTAAACAGTCCTAGTTCCCTCAGTCGCTCCTCATAAGACTTGTGCTCTAGACCCTTCACCAGCTTCGTTGCCCTTCTCTGGACATGTTCCACCATCTCAATGTCTTTCCTGTAGTGAGGGGCCCAAAACTGAACACAGTGGTCGAGGTGGGGCCTCACCAGTGCTGAGTACAGGGGGTCAATCACTTCCCTAGTGCTGCTGGCCACACTATTTCTGATAGAGGCCAGGATGCTATTGGCCGCCTTGGCCACCTGAGCACAGTGCTGGCTCATATTCAGACAGCTATCGACCAACACCCCCAGGTCCTTTTCCACTCCTCCCCAAGCCTGTATTGCTGCATGGGGTTGTTGTGATCCAAGTGCAGGACCTGGCACTTGGCCTTGCTGAACCTCATACCATTGGCCTCAGCCCATCGATCCAGCCTGTCCAGGTCCCTCTGTAGAGCCTTCCTACCCTCAAGCAGATCAACACTCCTGCCTAACTTCTTGTTATCCGCAAACTAACGGAGAGTGCATCTTACAGGATACAATCTTCTGTACTGTGCAAAGTGCACAACCCTATGTGCGGCTGCTGGCATTCTGGGCTGGTATGCATTGCAGAACTGCGCTGTGCTGAAACACAGCTGTAAATAGTAAAGGCAGCTGACATGATGCTGACCACAGCTGACCCCTATGAAGAAAATCTTATTCTGCATTATGTCAGCTAAACAAGCTGGAACATAACAGCTGGTTGGGAAGAATGCAAACCTGATTTGATGCGGTTTACATGGAGCTGTCAGTCACGATCAGTACTGCATCAGCTGAGCTGAACTGCTAAAATAGGGTCTGTATTCAAGTTCTGTTATTCAGACAAGATGTGCCCTGTAAGCATGCTGTACTTGCCAGCTCCACAGGAAATAACAGTCACCCAGGCTTTCTCCAAGTGCACGGTTACAACCATGGCAAATGCTCAAAATACTGTCACAATAGGAAAATTTTTATAACAACACAATTTGAGCAGTATAAGCATGTGTCCCTAACTAGATGCAAAACTCTGAATTGTGTTTTACCAAAGTAATGTGAAAATTCCCTCCCTACATCAAAGGCGTATGTTTGGCTCCCCTTTATTTGATTGGTAAATGGGAAAAAATCCCTGGTGGATGAGTAGTTTTCTTCAAGAGAATTCCCAGTTTACCCAAACAATTACAGTTGTTTGGGTAAATCCAGGGTAATGACTGAGAATAACTGTTATTCCACAAAATAGATTGTGAGATGGTATTTCCCAGAAAAAAATGCTTATGGAAAGCTTGCTAAGATAAACTTAAACTTATCTAGCATTAAGTTTATCAGATTTGCTATCTTGGAAAAAGAAAAATGAAAAAAAAGACTGCTTGAGTCACTAACGCCAGGAGTGCTTACATAAAGTCTCTAAATTCTATTTCCAAAAATGAGCTCAGTGGCAAAATTAGGGCTTACGTGCCTTCTTTGCATAGTATACGCTACTGGCATAAAAACTTTTATAATTCCTACAAAAGACAGTGCCATTGCACTGCTCTGAGGTGCAGGTAAGTCCCTTCTTATTGCCCTGTGACACAGCTGATTTGAGAACCATTTCTGTATCTGCCCACCTGAAAAAATGGAGCAGGAAGCTGTGGCAAGGTAATTTTTCTCTTTGAAAATGCTAGTAAGCAAGGACAAGCTTATTAACTTCATAATAAGCTCATAATTTAATTATAAATTTCATAATACATATGAAACCCTGTGTAAATATACCAAAGGTTCAAGTAGCCATTCAATAAAGTACTTTCACTTTGTTTTTTAGGGGGCTTCAGGTCTTCTTTAAATCAAATGAAATCAGAGCTTGAGTTTATCGATTCTTTGTTAAAAAAGCAGAAAAATAAATTTGACCCTGAAGTCTAGGTCTTGGTTAGGAGACCCTGTGGCATGGGATCTCCATGAATTCACATGTTCAAGTAAAGTGAACTTCACAAAAAGATTGCATTTTCATTTAAGAAATTCAGATGGAAATCCATCATAGTCAATGATCAGCTGTGTGATCACGGTTAGAAGCTGTCTGTCTTCTCTGGCTTTGACTTGCAGCTATTGAACCTTTTATATCTTTTCCTTCTAGATCAAAGATATGTCTATGATGAAATTTCTGTTCCCCGTGAGGTTTTTCTCAACTGTGATCAAATCACCCCTTAAACCTTCTCTTTGATATGCTAAGTAGGTTGAGCTGCTGGTCTATCTTGGTATAAAGCATGTTTTCCAACCCTTTAATCATTCTGCTCTTTTCTGAACATCCTCCAATTTTTCATCATTCTATCTAAATTGAACTTTATATAGTATTCCAGTAGCAACTGCAGTAGTGCTAAATACAAGGGTAATACTGCCTTCCTGGTCAATAATTTATTTATGCAAACAGGATGCTATTTAGCTTTTTGGCTGCAGAGTTTTAGCCTTAATTTGTCAGTCCTGGCTGCTCCACAGTGCTTTAGGTGCCTTAGCCTCTCTATTGCTAACAGCTTTCCAATTACATTTCTATATCCTGACTCCCAGTCGCAACGCTGCAGCCTTTCACATAAGCTGCTGGGGAGTGTTTTCTAGAGCCTGTGTGGCACTATTTTTCCTTTGTTCTCATGCTGTTTTTCATGTTGCTGTTATTCTTATGGTGTTACACCTGCAAACACATTATTGTTGCAGCAGGTATCATGGGAAGCAATTGTCTGTAGTGTGAGATTCACCCCTCTTTCTCCCCCTTTTTCCTACTCCTTGCTTGTAGCTTTTGGTTTATGTTAGGTGACCTAATAACACATGTATACAAGTTTAAAAACCAACCAGCCATGCAGCACCTTCCCTGATTCAAAGTGTGTTCCAATTAGTGCTAATAGCACTGTAAGCAGGAACAACCTGTAGGGAGTTAGAAAAGATGCTAATGAAAAACACACGGTTGCTAGGGGAAAAGTATTATGGAGTGATCACTGCTGCACTGGAAAGGATACCCAGGGGAGGAAACTCACCTCGGGAACCCCACCACTTCTCTTCACAGTTGGCTGCTGTAGTCAGTTTTCCCCTTCCCCTTCCCTTTTCTTCCTCTCTTTCCCCTTTTATTCTTATTTTTCTCCAAAAGTAACTTTCACTGTTAGAGATCATGTGTGCCGTTAGCTGCAGTCTTTATGCATGTGAACCTGTCACAACATGAATTGTGCAGCATTGATTTTTAGTACTAGGGATCTTAGATTGTAACCTCACGTTTAGCTGTACTGAAATGCATTTCTTTCTATCTGTTCTCAGTTTGCCAGACTGCTCTGTGTCAGCAAAAGTGGTTGGAAAATCATACTTTGGGAAATTATCGAAATGGAAAGATGCATCAAAAAACTTCTGAAAAGGTTTGTCTGAGATTGCTGCAATTCAAGGTTTTAATAATCTAGGTGATGGAAGAACGCTTATCAAATTTGCAAGTGATACTGCTGATAAAGATGGTGGTGATTTTGAGGAAACAATTACACTTTAAAAGATCCAGGTCAGTTGGAGAGAGGGGCTGAAAAAATAGGGTGCTGTTCAGGCTGGAACAATGAACTGTGCAAATACAATGTGGGAACTTGATGAGGTAGAAATCTGTAGAAGATTAAGAGGCAGGTAGATCACAAGCTGAACAGGATTTAACGATGTTACAATTGTAAACAATGGCAAGTCCTAGCCTAGGATATATAAACCAGAAGTATAAGTTACTATGCTCCCACATAATCCTTCTTTTCTACTTAGTAGTCCTCGTGTGGAGGAGAAATGCCTAGATGTCGGTACTGTACTTTAAGAAGGATGTTTATGAACAGGAAAGGATCCAGATGAGAGATCAAGATCTAGAAAATAAATTGTAGGAGAAAAAGGTTAATGATCTGGGTTGCTTAGCATACAAAAAGAAGACTGAAAGAGGAGAGAACAGGACATGGTGACATAAGAATTGATGCTAAATACCTCAGAGACAGTGATTAATTATAGGGAATAGTTTGGTTTTGATGCCTGTGGTGAAGTTGATAAGAAAAATTAGCTTAAATTGCAGCAGGAAAATTTGTTAGACCTTAAAAAAAAAACCTTTCTAATAATAAAGATAGTGAAGCGCAAGAATTGACAAACGAAGAAAATACTGAGGACTCCACCACTGAAGTGGTGGCCCAGGAGTCCCAGGCCCAGGAGTCCCAGGCCTTGGA
>VYZM01015053.1:79381-103240 GCA_013398915.1 Dromas ardeola | reverse complement strand
ATCCTGTTGTCCACCAGAACTCCTAGATGATGTGCATCTGGTTGACACGGCCACCAAAGCAGGCCAAATGGCAAATTTTCTGCCATCTCTTTCTACAATAGCAGGAATAAAAAAAAATGGATCACGTCCTCACGTTTCAGATACATCCCGCACGTTTATGGTCTCTGACAAAGTTTATTGCTTTTTTTTTAAATAGTCTCTTAAGTCTGCATGTAAATGCACAGAATTGTAAAATAATTGAACAACTTCAAAATTAATAAAAGTAGAACAAGCACAACAGTAAAAAGTTTGTAATATGGAAGCTTATTAAAAATAATTAAATGTCTAATTGTATAACTTTTTTAGTAACAGCCATTGTAAAATAAATTTGAGTAAAATAATAATATCTAAACCAGTTCTTTATACCAAAAAAAAGTGCTCATATACTACCAGTTATGGGCAAAAAGAGACAACTAGATTATAGTTTAAAAACATAAATGGAGAACAAAAGGAAACTAGAATTTCTGAACTCCTACATAAAGACACATGAAAACTTAGGATGCATCATATTTGAGAGCTTTTCCCATTGGAAAATGGTGGT
Organism: Dromas ardeola; assembly: GCA_013398915.1. Taxonomy (NCBI): domain Eukaryota; kingdom Metazoa; phylum Chordata; class Aves; order Charadriiformes; family Dromadidae; genus Dromas; species Dromas ardeola. The sequence continues at coordinate 102,660 of VYZM01015053.1, read as the reverse complement.
GGTCAAACTTTCAAGGGGTTCTGAAGTTACAGTTAAGTGGTTAAAAAAACCTGGCAGAATAAACATGTGTGGCTGAACTGAATGAAAACATAACTCAAATTTCTCTCAGGTAATTTGTTTGGGAGTATCCTGTATAACTCTGGACTTCCATAATGTGGACATCTACATCTCGGTTCCTTTCCAGGATTCTATTATAGTCAGTGGGAAATAACAGGCACTTTAAGGGTGTATTTTTCTTATGAAAGGTCAAAGTGGTTCGTTAAGAGGCAATGGCATCTTAAAAAAACGTATTTCTCTATAAAGTTAATCGAAACAGCTAAAATCAGATTTAAACACCTACATTGTAAAACATAAAGGGTGTTCACTCTTCTGAAATGACTAGGGCTTTTTAACCTGACAAAATTTAAAATAAACTGTACTGTCCAGTGGTGGTTCAAACTTCCAAATGGCTACGAAACACTTTTTGGTGATAATTACAAGGCATATAATTCTCAGTCACTGTCATCAGCTACACTCTCAGATTTACTCCTCAACCTGGATTCAGTTTGCAAATGTGGTTAGCTGTCTCCCAACTGTAAACTTATAAGGTTTCTTCAATTTTTATTTCTGTTTGGTTATTATGGGAATTGATATGCTAATGAAAATGCCTTTTCAAATCCATTTACTGTCCTAGCCATAAAACAGGTGGGTTGTTCCCGATATAAAATAATTTTTAGAGGGAGGAAGGAGGAGGATGGGAAGGTGAGGCATAGCAGTGAGACAGATGGGTTTGGTTATGTTTATAGATTTCTGATTTTATGGTTCATTTAGCTAATCCACATAGGAGTTAAAACAACAAAAGGTCTGTTCAAAATTCAACATTAGAATGTAGATTCTAAGAAACCATATTATAGTAAAAGGCTGGAACAACCCACTAAATCAGTAGGGTTTCTGATCTGTCTTGATCAGAGATGTCTGATCTCTCCTCAGACCAAGAACAACACCCATACAGGGTTTGGCTCTGCCTTTTTAAGCCGACAAAGTCTCCTTTTTTTGGCTGGGAGAATAATCAGGTAGAAAATTAAGACCAGAATCTAGAAATCTGACTGAGCAACTGAAAGGACAAACTTCACAAAGAGTCTGTCACCATAGGGATGGAAACTGCTGGGAAAATTAGAAGCTATGCAGTTTATCCTGACTTCTCCAATTTTTGTTTTGGGCAAAGGTTAAGTTATTGCAGTGCTTTAAAGTAAAAAGGACCTAACAAAGGGACATTCTGGAAGTCAAACTGGATGGAGAGTTTGGTAAGAACTGAAAAGACCTGCACAATGGATGTAATCTGAAGTTAAGCTGAAAATTATGTTTCAGTAATGGGGCTAGATTTTGAACACACAGAGATAGCATTTGTCAGTAATGGAAACTTTCACTAACTGGATATAAAGGCAGGTAATCATTACAAATAATACACAAAAAACCCTTTTAATGAGTGATTTCTACATTCAAGGATGATGATGTGATCTGGGGTAATGTGTGTGCAGCAGACAGACCAAATAAAATTGATGAAAGGAGATATTAAGACACAATATATTCAAACAGAAAAAAGGTGCCTTTATAGGTATAATAATAACTACCTTAAAAGTGCATCACAGCAAAGCTGTTACAATTTTTTTCCAGATGAAATTCCTCATTATGTAGGTAAACAGAAATTAACTATACTACAAGTACACTAGAGTAGAATTGAGGTTACTTATATATTTATATGTTCTACAAACACAGGTACTTAGCCATCAGATTATTTTCACTATTAAACTGTACTTACTATGTTTAAGTAGTCTTCTCTACAGACAATGATTTTATATTATCTTTTTAAAATTATTTTATTGTGAATAAACAAACATCAAGCAATGTGAGTTTATTTTTCATTTTGTCTAGATAACATGGAAGTTCATGGTCATTCTGATGTGTTCCAGGTACAAGCCATAAAGCTGTATAAAAAAAAAAAATCAGTGTATACCTGATCATAAATTCTTGTAAGTGTGAGATTTTAATTTCCATAACTTTCTATTCTTCTGCTTCTGTTTTTATTAACTATGGAAAGAAAAAAAGCTGTTTGATCTACCACAGTGTTGCTAACAGAAGGTACTGTATCTAAACCCAAGTACATGTAAAGGCTTGATTTTATTTGTAATAATGAACTTAAATATTTTACTTCCAGAATTTATCCTGGTGTTTTGACGATGGATTTATATCAGAGCAAATAGCATCAATCATCATCCACTACATTTAATGACAAGATGTAGATAAAGCTACAGAGCTACAGAAAGTGAACAGGATAACTGATAATTACACAATTAGAGAAGCTTTGCACAAAACATGTCAAGTAATGAATTATCTTTTTTTTTTTTTCAGTGAAAAATGAAAGCAGATATTGACATTTCATATGGAAAAGTGAACTTTTACTTAAAGAACCAGATAGCATTACCTTAATGTACACATTCACAGAAAGTTAGCGGGCGCATATATAATGTATTCATGTCAGTAGGTATTAATAGCTGCGGTAATTTCTAGCTGAAGAATACATTTACTAGCTGTCATTTCAAAATATCCTGTCTTGACATAGTTATGTTCTAGGACAAGTTTTGCCACTGTCTTTAAAAGGATGAATGGCCTTCAAAGTCCCCCCAGAAACTTACTCAATACCTAACAATGCCAGTTAGGGCCGCTACATTTCTGACTGTATTTTGGGATTTTCATCCCTCTCTCTTATTTCTGTTCCATAAGAAACAAACTGGCCTTGTGGCTGCAGCAGAGAACCAGACCTGAACAAAACAAGAGAGGCCTGAAACTTCCAAAGAACATGATCTTGGGAGAAAGTACTACGCAGACAAAATTCCAAGTTTATTCCCTGTCAGTCAAAAAAAAAATTATTCTACATGAGTCATTGCAATTTGTCACAACAGCTCTCAAACTCTGCTTTCCTTCCGCTGACATCATGAATTCATGTTGGCTCCATAGCAATGTCAAGTCAGCTCTTCACTGCTGCTGGTCCAGTAGTACATGACAGGGAAGTCAGATGCACACCCTCACTGCTACAAGGGCAGCTTAATCCTGCTCGGCGTATTCACTCACAAAAACTGCAGAATATGAAGACAGGCAGCCAAAACTAGAGGATTCTACAGACCTCTCTCTTTAACCCTTGAGTTATTATGTTTTTCACAGTTAATATCACCTATCTTCAGAAAAACCTCCTCACTCTTGAAAAGATTTTGCAGCGTTCACGTGCCTTGTTATTAGTTCACCAATAAATAGTCATGAATCATAGTTCAGAAAGTGGCAGAAATACAGACAGAAACTCTTCCTGCACAACTGTAAGAGGACCACTCATTCATTCAGGGGTATATAGATGGGAGGACACTGATCAGGTGATCACAGTCAGACAAATAGCTCTTACAGCTGCACCTCACAGCTCTCCTCTGAGATGGAAGAAATTGTTCAACTATTTATAATCAACTCAAAAGTTCTAAGAGCTAAGTGAAGATTAGCACTTAACAAAAAAGTGTCTGTATATTTGGTTTGGAAGGCTCTGTTGTAGGCTAAATGTATCAGAGGACCCCAACATGACTCATAAGAGAAAACTAAAAATCCTTGATGGTAGGAAACACGTTACAGCACTGTAAATGTAAGTACATATCAACATTTCAAAACCTGTGTTGGTTATTTTGATCAGTTAACATATATATTCTGTGGATTCAGAGGAGGAAAAATACCCCCTCGTGACCAAAACAGTCATTATCCCAAAGGACGGGTTACCTATTTTACATAAATTTAATATGTAAATGATATTTTCTATAAATACATATTTTTAAAATAAAATAAATTAGATCCTGCATATTTCATGCTCTAGGTAACACTGGAAAATATCATTACTCTGTATTACTAGGAAAAAAACAGATGAACAGCCACCCTTATCAGACAAAAAAGCAACCCTCAGAGTCTGCTTGTGCAGCAAAATCTTTCTACATCAGTTCTACGTGCCAGAATAAAATATATACCTTAATATAAAATACATTGTATTTCTTTATGACTTGTAGAGGAAATTTTCTTAGTTTTCCCTGTGATGAATCTGAAACCATATATTTTGGAATTTTATTTTGCAGAACATTAATTTTTTTATTTGCAAATTTTAATATCTGGGGAAGCTCTTAAACCAGATTTTCAATTCTGCACACAGGTCCATTGAGCAGGAGCTATAATTCCATTCAGGCTTTAGATTAGCATGGAGAACTAACTACTAATAAGTCCATTGCCTATCCCTTCTCATTCTGTTGAAAAACTGACTGTAAACAGGTCACTGTTGTCTGAAATGGAATTTTTATATTGAGATGAATCATCAGATCACTTCTGTCAGTAATTGTGGTACATGAATTGTTCACATGCAATTCACTGCAAACATCTGATAGTCAAATTTTCACCTGCAAACAGTGATGTTTTGAACCATAGTTTTCACTGATGTATTTGTCCCTGGAGTTTAATGGTGGAATTATTTGAGTGTAGCTTTCAGGTTTCAGGGTCAGAAAAATCCAGTTTCAAAGGCAACATCAATTTTTCTCTTTCTTTAAAATTGTCTAGCAACAACTTAGTATTTTTGAATCTGTAGAAATTCCTGCTGAAATGGTCATTAGTATACTAAAAATCAAATATAATAATACAAATTATTAATAATCTCATAATAAAGTTGTGAGAATGCATGTAAAAGAAAATTTATTTACCAGTACAAACAAACTCAAAAGAGTTGTTAGATTATTACTAAGCTCTAGCTGAGATTTACCCAGGACATTTGGCTTTTGAAAAGCGAGACACATCAAGCCATGCTTTGTTGGTAATAGTAACAATTACATCATCCATCTCCTTTCAAGCATCAGGCTTCTTTAATATAGTAACTAACAGTTTTTATTCAAGGGTGAAATAGTCAACCTATTAGTTTTGCTTTAGATATGCAGCTGCAATAGCAACTCAGGCATGAATTTTATTAAGTCTGGTATATTTTCTGTCGCTTTCTATAGCTGTAGATTTATACCCATCTTTGTATTCAGGCCCATTTAAAAATGAAACATCATTTAAAAACGAATACCAGAAAAAACATTTTATTCCTGAAATATGCAATGAATATATTAACCAATATACTCTGGTCTTGCAAGGATAGAAAAATTGCAAGAATCACTCAACAACTAAAAGTAAAATAAATCTTAAATAGTCTCTCCTTACTGCTTATGTGCCTGAGTGGGCTTGCTTTCAATAAATGTTTAATACTTAACATGCTATGAAAGCAAAGAGAAATGTTTTCCTGATTTATATCCTTTGCTATCAGTTTAATTAAAATGGTGCTTTTCTTTTCATATCATTATTCCAACATAAAGTGGGATTGGGTGATGCTTGTGGCTGCTCATGGGAAGTGAGGTGTCGGTCTAAAATGTATTTCTGTACTTCACTGTGAACTAACTGATTTGCTAATAAAACCTGAAAACAAAGCATAGAGGCAGATAATTTATTAAGGAACTGTAAAAAGAGGTAATCTAATCAATGAATAAGGTATATGTTTTCTTTTCGGATAAAACAGAATAACTCATGATGTATTCTATATCTTAATTTTTAAGGTAGGACAATATCTTTTGACACTGTGATACATTTTAAGGTAAAAACTTTATTACCAAATAATAATCATAACCAAAAACTAGTTCAATCACAACCTAAAGAATGGCTACTGAATCTGGGTTACTTTGTTAAAATTTTGCAACCCCCTACTCAAAGAAAAATTACAAACCCCAGTACGTTTACTTTCTCAATGTTCAGAACATAATGGCTCAATTATTAACTATGAAATTGTATTTGAGACTTAATTTATGTCAGTTTAATTTAAAAAGGGGAGAATAAATAAAGAAAATATTTAGTTTGTGAACCAAAGTTTGAGAGCTTTTTGAACATTGGCTTTGTTCTGTTAAGTTAAAAAAAGAAAACTTTTCATTTCATATTATTCCATTCCCTCCATTTTTTGATTAAGCCATTGATTTGCCTCTATCTAAACTTTCTGGTCAGCTGAACTACTGCTGAAACTGTAAAACCAAATTCTGACTCTGCTGCCTAGAATTTCACTGCAGATCTACCCAGTCACAACAGATACATCACGGTGATGTTCTCTGCATTAAATAATTAAAAAAAAAAAAAAAATGCTAATTGGCTTATTGTACTGCTTTGGTGAAAGGAATTGCCCTCTTTGATCTGCAGCATAATGAGATTTATTTTCAACATCAAAGTAATCTATAAAACTGAACAAGGAGATGAGCAGCTACATATTTTCATGTCCTCTGAGAAGCAGGGTAGGAATCAGCAATGCAAATGCCATAGGATGAAGGGACAGTCTGAAAGAAAATGAATCCTCGAAAAAAGTAGCTGAACTTTGCATTCTGTCACAGTGCACTGAAAGACCTTGAACCACATTTTTTTTTCTTACACTGCTATAAATCTGATGGAAATCCATTGACTGCCTTGGACTTGCTCTGAATTCATGTTGGTGAGCATTGGGTCAGAATCTAGTCCCTGACCTTATTTTTTTCTGGCTATATGATAGAAAATTTCAACAGCTACACTAGGATCCATGTAACAGACTCCTAATGCCCTTCCCATACCTATACCAAAAGAACCCAATATTGGGAAATAAACTTTTGAGTCTCTCACTGTCCTCAGTCATCCCACACAGCTCTTCGCACAGCTTTGCCATTGGCTCTTCGCAACTCTCTTTACAAAGGCTTTCTAACCAGACATCTTTAAGCGTGAACCATTTCAATCAAGCATGGGAAGAGACTTATAGGTAAAAAGCTGAACTGAACAGTATTTCAGCAGCAGTGTCATTTGACATTAAGGGGAAACAGGGCAAATTCATGGCATTTATTCCATCTGCCTGTAAAAGACACTCTAGGAAAGGAATAACTGAAAGATAGAGCAATCCGATCTTCCAACATTGGAGAGATTTATTTTCTTAGAACACAAAGAAAGAAGTTTGATTATTTTAAATATCAAAATTTGGAGGTTTTAGAATGTATTTCAAATTTATAGAGTGATGTCTTCAGTTTCAAACAGAATAGCATAATACAGCAATATTTCAGCTAGCAATTTCTAAAGGAAAGTATGCTCCTTATTTTAGATTCAGATGTTCAAATTGACACTATTTAAACAAATTCATGTGCCCTTAATTGAATCTTTTTAGCATGGCAAATGGAGAAAAGTGTTATGTAGCACAGCAGAGATGACAAATTTGTAGATAAGCTTATCACAAGGGCATGATGTTCACATAGAAATATCCTGTGTTTTCTTCCTCTTAAGTATTACTTTTCAATGGAACCTCTTGTGATTTCCAAAAAGCATCAAGTACCCTGTTCCCACAGATAGATAATGCTGAGTGTGCAGCACTTGTGCAAATCAGGCTATTCATATGTATCCCTAAAAATAAAATGCTGCATGGTGGAAATGCTTTGGTTTGTTTTTTGGTAGGGGAAAGTAATTTGATTTTTTGATCTCTCTAAAACACTGTAGCAAAATGTCTTTGAGATAGAACAGATCAAAAGCTTATGACAAAGGTCATTCACAAGAGAAAGTTAATAGAAATGTGTCAATTTTCAGTAATTTCCAGGGGGAGAGAAGACACATGGCATATTGTAAGGGTATTAAAAACGATGTTGAAAAAGTCCATGTTGATTTTTTTAGGAAAAGAATTTTCTAACATCCATACTGATATGACTCTTTTCCAGTTTACATCATAAATTTTTAAACATCAACATCAAAATTCATTACTTCTGCTTTACTGAAAGATAATATTTGAATTAACTAATTTTTAAAATACTTTTGTTTCAAAGGAAATATCAGTATTGTTTCCCTTTCCTTCCTTTCTCTTCCCTTCCCTGGAAGGAAAAACACAAATAAGCTCAGTACGTTTCCACATACAGAGGAAATCTGGTTCCCACCCAGCTCTGTTATGAACCATATAAATTTTAAAATCAAAATGAAACAATGTATATACACAAAAACAGTGTAGAAGGACCACAAAACTTGTTTTGACAGCATTTTGCAAAAATATATAAGGGTTTTTTGTTAAGAGGGCACAATCTGGGCATGCTTGTTTATCTTCTCATATTTGATTTGTCTTTAACTCTCATTAACATAGACATCTAGTCAAAATTTATTTACTAAGGTGGAAACATCTTGTATAATTAAACATGTTTAATCATTTAAGTAGTAAAAGTGACATTTAGAACTGAGAAAAGTGGAATAGAGGCAGCTTGCAGGGCTAGCTTATCTTGAACGTGAATATATATATATATATATAAAAAATTCATTTCAGTTCTGGAGCACCTTTTTTGAACATAATACTAGTGTAGCCCTTTTTTTTTAAAGGCAGGGGTTAAGAACGGCCATTAGTTATTCTTACCCTGGTGAACTACTCATAAAGACCCATCTAAATATCTTACTTAATCAAGAACTTAACACCAGTTCCAAAACTCAGTGCAAGCGTCAACTGGGATTATAGACGGATATGTCAAAATTCATACATATAAGATAATTTCAGTTAATGTGTATACATTCATTAATGTAAGGATGATTAAAGATTACTCTAAAAACTATCACAATAAGCCAGCCACCAGACCTTATACCTAGAATTAGTTACTAAAATGACTGTTTTCAGACTCCATATTTTAATGTCTGGCTTTAACGGTCTACCACCCACTTCACCCACTTCATGAACCAGCAGTGTGATGCTTAATGTTATGAAGGAACCACTATTGTATTTCTTGATAAAACTCCTACTTCTTTACAAGTCCATAATGATCCTATCCTAAGAATTAAGCTTGACCATTTAAGGAGGCTGCTGTCTTTTGGACTGCTGACTCTTTTGTTCTAACTTCAAAAGACATGTTTCAATGAAAAAATTAGCTGGAGGAAAACAAATAATTGTTCCTTTGTAGCTGATAGTTGAAATACACCGAATATTTGGTTTCTAGCCCAGCTCCCGCAGCTGATTCATACATGGTGACAGAGAACTGACTCACTTAAAAATTCACTTCCTTGCAAATGTTCCCATCATAGTGACCATTAAAGATAACAGAAACTTTGCCATGAAGAATGAAGATAATAAAAACTCTCAATGACTTCAGATCAAGCACTTCTTGCAGGAAAAAAACCCTAGTTTTGGAGGAAATATTTATTTTTCTCACTAAAGGAATGGCTGGAAGGAGGTATCTAAGGCCTTTTCTCTTGGAGAGCTGTCTAGGCTACTGCCCCTGAGAAGCCAGATGCCTGTAGGCCCAGAGGACAATCATAGAATCATTGAATGGTTCAGGTTGGAAGGGACCTTAAAGATCATCTAGTTCCAACCCCCCTCCCATGGGCAGGGACACCTCCCACTAGACCAGGCTGATCACAGCCTCATCCAACTTGGTCTTGAACACTTCCAGGGATGGGGCATCCACAGCTTCCCTGGGCAATCGGTTCCAGTGCCTCACCACACTCACAGTAAAGAATTTCTTCTAATATCCAATCTAAATCTCCCCTCTTTCAGTTTAAAACCGTTACCCCATGTCCTATCGTTACACTCCCTGATAAAGAGTCCCTCCTCATCTTTCCTATAGGCCCCCTTTAGGTACTGGAAGGCTGTGTCCTATCCCAACACAAATGTCAGTCTTAAAGGCATAAAGTAGTCTTAAAAGCTAAGTTAAACTGATATCTATCTCCAATGGCTAATGCTATCAGAGAGTCATTCTAGCTGAAAGGTGGCATGTAATAAAGTATTAAGCAAAATTCAAGAAGTGAGGCCATCCTTCAGTTCCTATTGAATGTAATGGTAGCTCCACAGTCTTACATTGGTATTGGTGGTGTTAGGTTATGTGTGAGGGTAAAGGAAGCCCAAGAAGAGTCAGGCACGTCCCGTGTGTAGTATGTACTTTACACTTGTCCCAGCTCAGATGCTTCTTGCTCACCTCACTCGGTGGGGGGTCCTCACAGTGCATGTCAGGGCCCATGGGCTGTGATTTCCCAGCCACCCCACCCTGTTCCCACCCACCACACACCCTCCCACCCCATCCCAGGGCTCCATTTTGGGCCAGTTCTGGCCTGACACGTGATATGGGCCAATACAGGGTCACAGTTTGTGCCAAATTAAAACCTGAGGTAAGTAGGTGCAAATCTGTAACTGGTGGATTTGGTCTATTGCACCTTTAGTTCAAAAGTGAGCCTGGGCAAGCAAAGAGAAAAGAAGACTCAGCAGACAGAAAAAGAAGTCATCGAAGTTTGTAGATGTTTTGGCAAATCTAACAGTTGAGAAAAGGAAAAGCAATTGAGAATTAAATGCACGTTGAAAGGAAGTGAGGAAAAGCACATTATTTACTTATGTGATTAACTGTGCCCTTGCTATTCATTTCGAGTTTTGTGAAACATTCCAAAAAATGTTCCCAAATCAAGTGAAATGCTTGCAAAGGATTTAGAATCATGTAAAATAAGAAGTTCTTTGTATTTCTCTTTCTCTCATTATTAATACTAATTACAGAAAGTCACATCAAACCTCTCAAGAGATATTTTTCTTTTCCTCATGTGGAATGAGTACTGCATCCCATTAGAAATGCATTTCTACTCGATATGTCAAAATGGACATTTCAGATGTTTTCTAGCTGCCAAGATAAAGATGTCCTCATAAGTGTGGGCAAATGTCTGGGAATTACATTTGGCAGAGAGTTGCTGTAATAGAAACACAAGCATAATTGAGACATTTAAGCTGCCCCAGTGCAAGAAATCCTCTCTGTACATCTGTGCTTCCTGGAACCTTAAACACCAGGGGCTTCACTTTAATTTGTCTAATACCATGTTCCTGTCAGTAATGATGTCTAAGAATTATCCTGTTAATCTTTCCAATGTCAATTTCACAGAGAGTGGTCATCACAACTCTATTAAATTTCTCCAGGTAAATTCACTTTGCAGGAAGATCTTACATCAAATAGACACTTCTGTGAGCAGGCATTGCACACGGCTAAGAAACTCTTCTGGGGCAAGTGCCATGGCACCTCCCTTACAGCCACGTTCCTCTGTCACACAGGGACGTGTGGGTGAGCCGAAGGATCCATGTGGTGGCTCTGTACTGTTTCTTAGGCAAAGTCACACTGAAACAAGTCATGTTGTAGGACTGAGATTTGTCAGACCTGGTTGGATTCAGTGGCCAACAGAATCAGCTCTGGTTCTGAAAACTAAACCTAGGGAATCCAAGGAGTCCAATGTGGTTATACTAAAGAGGTAGGACTACCTTCTAGATGTCCAGAGGCTACACTTGTTTTTAGCAATGATCATGCAATCCCAAGAAGAACAAATAGTTTCCCCGTTGCCAGTAGCTAACTTGCTTGTTGGTGTTATAAAACATGAGCTACAGGCAACAAAACTATACTGAAATTTTCTGGTTTCATAGAAATAAAATTGTGAAACTTCTTGCTCTCTTATAGGTATGATACAGAGAATACAAACCTTTCTAGCCATGAAGTGGGAGCAGTGATCAGAAAAACTCAAAAATTTTGATAAAAGAATGTTTTCCACCTGTCCTTCTTCAGTCTTCAAATTTGTGGATACCTCACACACTTTCTCATTCAAGAGAAATACAAATTATTCTATTACTAATAATCATTCTGGACAATTGAAATAATTTTTTATTAGACCTTCTGTCATTCCTTCAAACTTGTCTTCCTTATTTTGCTTGTAGGGTCTACCAGTGGTGCAATGGAAGAACCAGGATTTCGCTGGATGTTTTAAAACTGCCCTTTTCATTACATTTTCTGTCTTTACACATGCATTAGGGCTCCAAGTATGCAGAAGGACAGGAGCAGTCTTTAACTGTGACACTTAAAAATAGTAATTTAATAACATATGTAATTTAATAGCAACATAATGCCGTTTAAAAAAAATATGTTGGCCTCTAATACAGTTTAGGAGGTCCTCTGTTATTTAAACTATGCAATTTCATGTAATTTCTCACTTCCTCATAGCAAAATTAACACAGTTAATTTTGTTTTACTGGGCATAGAGCTGGGCATAGAGGGAGGGAGAGGAATTGTTTTTGCTTTGTTAAGAACTTTAAAATGTCATTAATTTTCAAAATGTTATTTTCACAATGTATTATTGTGAGGGGATGCAAAACAAAATGAAACTTTCATTTAAAAGAAAAGATTTTAGCTAAATTAAAAAATAAGGTAGACATTGAAAACTATAGGCAGGCTCAAGGCAGTAGCAATTAGGTGACAGTCTTTGACACTGCGTAAATCCTGTAATTAAAACTTTCAGGAAAGGAACAAACGCTGAAGAAGAGACAATTAAATCATTGAGGAAAGTTTGGCTTTCTCTATGTTGCTGTAACTACTTGAAGTGACTGGACTTTTGTGTTTGGGATCTGAGTTCTGAAAGGCAATGAAAGATTTGAGAAGCACATATTTGGTATTGATTATAATTTTCTTCTGCACAAAGTGTCATGTTTGTACATTTGGAGGATTCACTCTTAAAAAACCGAGCAGTGTATGCAAGAAGAATCTCCAGAAAGTATTATGTCAACAATTTTTAGAGAGGTGAGAAACTGGCCTGCAGGGTTTGTGAGAAAGCGTGATGGACATAGCTAACACAGAGTTGCTCAAAGTGTTGGGGAGAACTACAGAAAACTCCACCATTTGAACCGAACCAGTGTTTTGATAACAGCCGCAATTATCAGAAAAAAACCAGATGCAAAATCTACAAATCCTGCAGTGACAAGCCATGAAAGAAAAATCTAAATTTTTGCAGCAGAGAAGCAGACACTCTACCTTCTATCTAACTACTGGAGTCCAACAGCAAATGAGGTTTCGACGTGACACATACTGCCATCAGCAATGGAAGTGCTGTCCTGCCTCAGTTAAGACTCAGTGATCTGGGTCTGTAGACCTAATGGTGCAAATCATTTGGGCACACGCCTGATTTCAAATGCATCGAACTTAACAGAACCACTCATTCACATCCTTTGGGACCTGATGATAACAAATTGACATTATTATTAGTTTCTCCTTAGATATTAAAATTACTGAGAACACCTTTTTTTTGAGGTTTGGTTTTTTTTAGAGCAAAGATGTTAGTTTCCATTTTTCTGGTCAGGTTCCAATTTGTTTCATTAAAATTTCCCCTGAAATATCATTGTATACAATACTTCCGTTCACTTTTGCACTGAATTGTGGAATACTGCTGTGTTCCACGAAACCACTGTTATTTTCTACCCACAGGGGATATATTTCTGGTGGAGGAATGAGATCACAGTCACCACAAGGGGTTTTCTTTGTCAGATAAAATTCTTTGGCTGTAAAGTTTCTATGTATATGTATCATCAGTTGTCATTACAGCCCATTTTAAAGCAGTCAAGATTTTTTAAATTTAGTCTTCCCTTTAAAAAATATTGTAAGTGATTAATTGTGTATATATATATATACACCTCACACATAAATGTGACTGCGACTACTCAACACAAGCGTGCCCGTTTATTTTCTGTCTTTTGTTCCAGTGACATCTCATAACAAAGCTCTCTTTGTTATACAGGAAAGCTTTTGAGAAGTAGAAAATGGAAACGTGTGGAAGAAATTAACTGGCTGACATGAACCTGGCAATGAACAAGCATCAACTACATAGTACCAGCATGAGCACTTAACCTGACAATATCTGTTTGCTGTCAGTCACATAAATAAACTGAAATGTTATTGCACTTGTATTTGCACAGAGATGTTTTTATTAATGCTGCTAGCCAGTCCTCTGCTTTGGGTCTCTGAAAGACAGAGTGATGCAGGGAGACCTGATAACTCCATCTCACGTGAACCAGTTGGCAGCAACCTCATCCCCAGCTGCTGGGGGAAAGAGGATGGATGGGTAACTCATGAGGTCATATATTGCATTTTGTTCCATTAAACTGATGAATGAATGCCTGGATACAGGCCATTCCATGGGTATTACTTAGCTTTTTCTGCCCAAAATTATACTGGGTTTTGTAACATTTGGCTTCTCCTAGTGCTGTTCATTCAGAATACCTTCCGGTTTCCCCACTGGAGGAGCTAAAACCTGTCAGTAGTTCAGCTTTGCCTCCATTTAAATTGTAATGCTGGAGCACACACAGTAGGATCCTAAGAAAGGTGCTCTGATAGACTTTTAAAACAAAAATACTGTTTGGGCACGCACACACCTGCATCACTGTGTGTGTGGCCATCAAAATAACTGCAAGCTTGACAATAAATTATTCAGCAATTTCACATAAAGTGAAAGCATACAAATACTGAATTGATTTTGTTATGGACAGATGTATTTGCAAAGTCTTTTCTGTAAAGTTCTTTCAAAGGCAAACAAGATAGCCCTACCCAATACCAAAATAAACTCCTAATTCCTGTATTGGATTCAGTGAGAACATGGTTATCTTCACAGCTTCTTCACAGCCTTTCCTGCTGTGAATCAGGTTTGTCATAACCTGTCTGCCTGGGATGGAAACAGCCAGATCTAGGCTGTAAAATATATAGTAATTTTCTACTGAGAAGTGCTGTATGTGTAGCTCACTGCTTGTCACAAGGGAAGAAACAGTTGAAGTAATTCACTGCTCTGAAGACTTACAACCAAGTTTGCCTACTACGATCTTTTGTATTTTGGGAACGTGCAACTTAACCATACTTCAGACCACTAGTTACAAGACTTGCATGAAATGATGAGCTGCAATTCTCTATTAAAACACAGCTTAATTTTCCTGCAACCACAATCTTCACAATATTAGCCTGGGAGAGGATCAGCCCAGAAATGGCCTCTTGATACTTTTAAAGCCATACAATTAATGTTGTATAATGTTTTGATTTAAGACCTAGGATAGTACTCTTTTCTCAGCAGAGAAATGTAGATTATTAGCAAGTGTCAATCTAATTTGTTATTACTATTTAGAATTTATTCTTGGCTACATTTCTTCATATTTTTATCAGTAATCTGTGACAAAATATAAAATCTTTTTTTTTATTAGAAAGAAGTTTACTCAATAAAAATAAGTGATTGAGAAAGACAATATATGGATTGATTCTTATTCCATGGAAAACTGTACAAACAACATTTATTTTGATGAGCAAATGTAAAGCCAGACTGTAGGAATGAAGAGCCTGAGCTAAGTACACAGGACAGAAAGCTTCATCCATGGAAGGAATAAGTCTGAAAAATGATGACATGAGATAAAGGGTTTTTATATCTGAAAACCAGGCAGGGCCAAAAAGTAATTAGAAAGTGAGAGATTGCATAATACACATGCAAAATCTGTTAAATTTCCTCCTTTTCTTCAATCCTCCACCACAGCTAAGTGTGGTAGCATCCCTTCCAGACTATATGGAAGAATTAGAGATGTTTCACAGAAGAAAGACAGGAGGAAAAAATTAAAAAAGAAAAAAAAAAAAGAAAAATCCACCTTAGCATGAAAGACAATGCTAGAGATTTCATTTCTGAAAAGAAAGGTTAAAATTTTAGTTAGTAGTTATGAAATAAATGTTGAAAAGAGTGTTTTTTTCAACCTAATACATCATTGTAAAAAGATACAAAAGGTGGAAGTTAGACAAATGCAGACGAGACATTAGATTCACATGTAAGAAGAAGAAAAGTCAGTCACCAATACAATTTGAAAGGATTTTAGTGAATTTTTTGCACTGAATACTTTTTATAACAAATGCTGGATATTTCTTCTAAAAGAAAATAGCTGTAACTCAACTCCAGCTATTAGACCTGCAGCAAGTATCAGCCTGCTCATTAGTTGCCCAGCTTAAATTTCCAGCAAACCAATCTATAATGAGTCTAGTCATCTCCTTTAATGCTTTAATTCTGACAAAGTATTGAATTTCCTCCTTGGCTTTGCAATGTCTCCAGTTTTCAAGTTTTTTATTAAAATTAATATCAATGATATGGATACATTCTTAGGAATTTTTTTTTTGTTTTAAATGAGGTGAAATTATTTTAAAATATTTAATCTCATATAGTTATCAATTTTATGACTCTGCTTTTGTACTACTTTTAGCAAAGAAGTCATAAACACCATCAACAGATAGGAAGAGACTATGTCTCGATTGTCTTTGCATTTAAGATGGACAGATGTCATAAATTTTTGCAATATTGTGAACACTTCTTGTATTTCTGATACATTAAAAATAATGTTTAATCCTATTCGATATTCATTACATTCTCTTATCAGTAAGTTGTTTTTCACAAGTTCCAGTTAGACAGCTGCATTCCCACAACTGTTCCATTATCAATGAATAATATTAATTGTTATTTGTGCTACTTCTACAATGCTGAAGCTCAGGAAAAAAATTCATATCAACCATATTTTATTTTTCTTTTTGTTGTGGCAAGCTGACAGACACTTGAAATACATGTCATGGAAAAGATGTGGACACTGTATTGTTAGTTCTCACTTTTCAAATGCGTGGGTCGAATGGATAGCTACCGCCAGATAAGATCAAACAAAAATAGCTTGGTGCTAATAATGTTTAGTTTCATGGCAAGATCCCTTTTATAATCTTTAGGGAGTAAGCATGAAGTCATCTGAGCAGAAACCAAAGACTCGTCATTTGTTTTTCACTTTGAACAGATCAACAATTCAAGTCAAATGTCATCAATCCAGCTACAGCAACAGAAAAAGCAGAACAGTTCACTAGTTATGCAACAATAAAAGAACACTGAGGTATTCTCTGACAGTGTAATTAACATCATGACATGACATTTGGGACAGAAGAAAACACATGAATTTATCAGTGTAAGTGAAATCTCCCATTCAATTAACAGGGAGTGACTCTGTTTCTAATTATGCATCAAAATCCAGTGCTTTTTAGATTACTGAAAAAATTCATTGCACAGAACTTTAATGCAAGTGAACTTAAAATTGTCAAGAAAGTACAATGAAACAAAAACGTATTGCCCATTATTATGTCACTGACATTAGCTACACTGAGATTCAGCCTAGAAGCATTTGTTATTAATACTTGGTAATACATTTTAGATATTTGGGAAAGGAATAATATCTAGAAAACATACCTAAGAAAAAGTGATTGTTAGCTTTAACAATAAACTTCAAGAAAAGTATCTTTTTTCCTGTGTGAATACATATGATTGAAAAAAAAGTATTAGCAGATGGCAGCATTGTAAGCAATCATTTATACTCCATTTAGCTGAAGGCGTATATGCTTAGATGGTGAAAATTACTCTTTTTTTTGGTTTTGTGGTTGTCTGTTTCTTTTATGAGAATAATACATGTATCAGGTAAGTATTTGATTTTAGCTGTCATCTGACCTGATATAACTTCTTAGAAAGGAGCTGGCACCTATCATATCTGCTCTCAATGACAGGAACAAAATAGATGCACATGTAGTGTCAAAACCTTTTCCAGTCACTTTGTTCCCTCTACTGGCCTTTTTGAAGGCTACTCCAGTTTCTGGGGTTCACTGGTAGAAGTAAAGTGTGGTGTTTTGGGTTTTGTTTTTGTTGTTTTTTTTGTGTTTTGTTTGTTTGGGTTTTTTTTCTGTAGATTATGAGCTTACTAACCTGGATTCACAAAGTGTAGAGAAGGTTTTGTTGCTCATCAAATTGGGGTTGCTTTGCTACACATAACTAATCAACCCCCCCGTCCTGATTGCCTCTTTATACCCTTGTATCTTTGTAGCTGCAGGAGCTATTTACTTTACTATATTAAAAAGTATGCTATTTTTAAAACAATCTTTGTGGCAGAGTACAAAATCTTTATATGAAATTATTTTTTAAATTGCTGAAATGAGAATTTTTTTTCCTTAGATTCTCAAGAAATTAATTTTTATCCAAGGCAATTTTAAAATTATTCAAATATCAATTATTCAGTTTCTCAACTGAAATCATGTGTGTTGGAATAAAAGCAAGTAGTCTGTACAGAGAACTTTATAATGAAGCAGTTAGTGTCCTGTAATGTGGACTGTGAAAGATCAGTACTGTCTCAAAGTCCAGTCTCTGAAATTATTCAGCCTTTGACCCACGTGCATTTCTGGTTTTTAGCTATGATTTATTATTTTAGATATTTCATTAGGTTTTAGTCAAAGTATTGGAGTCCTTCAGTCAGCTAGCTCCTAAATGTGAAGTAGAAGTTAATGAAGGGAAAGGAGAGTTGTATAATTCAGTTCACAAAGAATGACCCCATGTAAGATCTTTATTTCAGGTGAAGTCAGATCAGAAGACCCCCCACTCAGCCCTCTTCTGCTGAGAACTGGTACTGGGAAAGTCAGCAAGAGAATCCATGTTTCTGAAAGACACCTTACATACGTTTCTCCATCAGGTTGATACGGCTTACCAGAAAAGTGACATTTGTTATCATAAAACCTGTATTTTCAGAAACATAAATGTAACTTCAACTATTAGATATTCTCATTTTAGACAAGCAAAGGCCTGAAGGATCTAAACTTTGGATTTCGGCAGCCAGGTAAGTTAACCCTGCCTACTTTCAGTGGTGTCTCTCTGCACCTCTTTGAAATGGTTATAATTTTAATTCCAAGGGATGTTGCAACGGCAACTGTCTGGAAGACTGAAAGTTTGATAAATAATTAAATGGTAAGTAGCTTTTGCCATTTTTATTTTCACTGGTTGCCCTGTTCCCTAAAACTGCTAATACTTTATTTTCAGTGTACTGGAAACGGTCTTCCAGAAATCAAACTGAAGCTGTCATACACACGCATACAGTCATGCCTGCCCTATTCTCCCATCAGTCTTGAATAGATGTGGTTTCTAAAAGATTGTTATTGCAGTTAAAAGGATTATAAATTTCATAAATTCTGATTATGGACTTGTATTTCTTTTTATTGATCCTTTTGGGGAGACTAATTCAATAACCTAGATGAGGACGTATCCGCATTTGTTGGGAAAATTTGTTCAGAGCTATGAAAATGACATTGTGAAATGGCTTGACTGGTCCTTTGCCAACATGCTTCCCATCAGGATATAAGCAGCAGCATAAGAAAGACCTCAGAATTGTTCCACAATGACAAAACAGCAGGTAATCATGCTGCATAGTTTTGCCCTTTAAAAGATTGTCAGTATAGAGTAAGGTGTTTTTTTTTCCTAATGCTATCATAATTATACGTTATGGAGCTAATGTTTCACAATTTTGGTTTCAGGAAGATCTCAGCATCCAAGGACATTGACTCTGTAGTTTGCTTCGTTGCAGGTTATATTGAGTTTTATGCAATACAGCACATGAGAGGATATATTGCCAAAATACGAAAAAGTTCTGGAAACAAATATCTCTGGGAGAGAGTGTGCCCTGCTGAAATCCATCTTTTGATCCCTGTTTTGCCATTTGAGCTCCATCTGACCTTTGGCAAGTCACTTAAATGCAGAGCCACAAATTACGTAGCTGTTTAGATCCAAAACCAATATTCTCAAAGCCCTCAGCCAGGGCTCATTGTAATGTCAAAATTTCCAAAGATGCTTCAATCCGTCCCTCTGGACAAGCCTAGCAACACATCAGTTTTGCCACAGTTGAGCAGCTAAAGCTATACATTCCCCTTCTTCAAAGGTAATGCAACAAGCTCCCTTGAAAAACAGTCTGAAGCAACAGCAGGAAAGATTGAGACACTAGTGTTTCTACCCAGACACCCAGTTTCTACCCAGAGAGTAAGTCTGTCAGGATGACGTGAGTTTAGAATCAGGCAAAGAGGGAACTGAATCCACGTATTGATTATCTGCACAAGTGATCCAACAGTAAGGCTACTGCAGAAGAAGAAACAAAGCCACTGTTCTCTGCTGACAGTCCCTGCGCACTGTTCCAGACTGGAAAGGCTTAGGAACCTTGCAAGGAGAAGAAACCATCAGTCCTACTCACAGAGCACCAGACTGTGAGGTGCTCTATGAACTACAAAGGCTATAGGCCAGGTTCATGCATTCCTCCTTGATTATCTGGCTTATTAAAACAAAGAACTCTCTCTAATTATGAATTCCTGTAGATCACAAATAAAGAAATTTAAAGCATTCATCTTTGTCCAGAATAACTTTTTTATTTTCTCTCCTAATAGAAGTCATTTAAAATTATAAGTTACCAAAACTGGAAGCTTTGGTTCAATAAAATGAGCTGCTACTTATCTTAAAGTACCCATCACTCACACTCATGAAGTAATGCATTTCAGCAGTTCTCGTGGGTGAAAGGCACCAGGCAGAGGTATCTCTCACTGAGCCCTGCACTGTCTTTGTTACTCAATGGGAATCTTGTACATTATTGTACATCTTGTACATAATTACCCAGTTAACTTCTAGAGACACATCTAGAATTTAATGTCTAAGTTGACACGCTTCATCCTTCTACTCCTCAAAACAACCTTAATGTGGACCAGCTTTGAGGGCAAATTAAAGTTTTTTATGTCATGAGTGGAAATTTTCACAAAGCTATTCAAAACTACTTCCCCTCCTCCAACCCTTCTCCCGGAGTATTTGTTTCTAACCACTTTTCAGGTTTTCCTGTTTGGTTAAATGTTTCATGGATAAAGGTGAGTGTCAGTATCTGCAACAAAAAAAATTAAGGGCTCTAAGGAAGGCTGAGGAAAAACTGCGATATTTACATGCAAAAGTTTACTGTATAAAACCTAGCTGCAACTCGATACTTATCTTGCTTCTGACTTTGACATACCAGAAGTGCTTAGAGTTATGCATTTTTATGGACCCCCACATTTCCAAATCTAAGGAGCTAATAAGGTCCTTACTAAATTCACACTTCAACCGTTTACGGCTTAGAACTCCAATATTCTTACCTCTAGATTTCATAGTGGCCTAGAACTGATTCCATTTAAAAAAAAAGGTTGGGCATTTGTCAAAGGATGCTTAGCAATCACAGCAGGCTGAACCACCTTCAAAATCGTTGTCATGAATGAAGGAGGTTTTTGGGGGTAGTTCGCTTTTAAACCAATAGCAATGATACCTCTTTTTATATAAACTTGACTAGAATGAATGTTTTCACCTGAGAGGGAGATTTAATCCCCCTTCTCCTAACTTGAGCTGGGTGGCTCTAAGCCTGTGTTTCTCACTTTGTATATATTCACAGATTTTTTCAGCAGAGCAGTTCCAAAATTAGCCAGTAGTTTGAATGGTTGTCTTAAGAATTACTAAATTCTAAGATCTACTAAATTCTGCTTATTATTACAAACGGCTTTGTACCCCTTAGCTTTTTCCTACAGTAGCAAGCTCAAATGTGAAGCCATTCTTTTCCTTGAACTTCTGATTCACCAACCCTCTCCCCCCCATTTAAATACATTGCATTCCCATTCCATTAAATAATAGATCCTCTTTTTTTTTTTTTTTGGTAGGAATACAAGCAACTTTCCTCTTTATCCTTACATTCTTCTTTCAGTGTCCTCTGTCAGAATTTTCTAAGCACAGCATATTTTGATACATAAAATATTGTGGGCATACATAGGTAAAAAGTCATATTATGAAGAACTATGAAACAGAGTTTCCTAGATTTTGCCCAGAGAAATGTTAATTGCCTCCCTAGCTCAGGCAATATTTATTTACAAGGGCAGAGCTGCTCAATTATTTTATTTTGGAAGAAATATGCTCTATGTCTGCTGCAGGAAGACTTTACGTTGATTCTAGCTGCTTTTTTTAGCTGTCAGCCAGCTGCTTTGCTTTTACCTTGCAAAGATGCAGCAAATCCTTACAAATCTGATTAAAAATTAGTTTGGTCGCAGCTGTCAGACCTGTAAAAAGGGATGTGTATTAAAAATCCAGCGGTTTAAATATAAGTGCACTTAGTCCTTGGAATGAATGAGATAACATGGGTAATATTACATATCGGGTTGCATTTGCATTCCAGACTTAAATGAGGTCTATCCATTTCACACAGATGTGAAACTCTGTATGTTAGTATTTCTAATGTTTACAGTCATTCCATTCGTCAAAACCTTCTTTGGAGCAAGGAAATCTTCATTGTGTTCCAAATTTGGGGGGGGGGAATACCTAGAAGCTCTATCATTTCCAGCATATTTTCTTAGTTCTCTTTCCTGGCATCATTATATCAGACTGATCCATGGGACAAGCTGTATCACCAAGGGCTCAATATTGTATTTACAGAGTTAATGGGGTGGAAATGACCAAAGTACCGGGTTCATAAACTTACAAACAATTGATTTGCCCACTCTCAATGATAAGACTATGTCCCCACTCAAAGACAATGAAAATCCTATACATTTGTATCCTTTCTAAAAAATGGTTTAACTTTCCAAGTCCCTTATACATCTTACACATTTCAAAAAACTTTACCTTTAACCTAAATAAATGCAATGTATTTTATAGGGCATTCCACAACAGCCAGAAAGAGATTAATATAACAAAATTACTTCCTCATCTATAATTTCTATGACAATGTTATAGATATGTATTACAGTAAATTAATAAACGAAGAGATACCAGTATGCAAGTCCCTTGATGCACACATATCATTCCAATAACTGCTAATGAAAGTTGCGTCCTCCACCCAGAGATAAAAGAAAAAAAAACAAACAACACTCTTGTTCTGAAAGATTTTAGTCCACAGTAAACCTTGAGATATTTACATGCAAAACCAGGTTCAGGCTTTGCTGGATAGCTGACCATAGCAGTTCTTAAACACAGCAGGCAAACAGTCTGTTGATAGCACTTGTTAGTTCTGAGACAGTGTGCAATTTCAAAATAAGGGTGTGATTACTCAGTGCTTTATGAAATTTGCAATAAACAATTACGGAGTGATTCAGCCACATTTTTAATACCTCTCTACTAAGCACATTATAAGGTTCTATATAATTTAATTTTTCTGAATGGATCATTTATAATTTGAATACAGCACATAGCCTTTTTGTTCTTTATAAAAGTAATGCAATCAAACCCAATCACCATTTACAAGAGGTGGTATCGATAATAATATTAAGTCTGGGGTTTTTATTACAATTATTGCATTCAAGCTGAGACCAAAAGGTTAACTCTGAATGTGTTTCCCAGTTATTCACAATTTCAGCCTATTGACTGAGCTATAGATCAAGGTAGCAGCATCTCTCTGGCTAAAAAGAAGAGAACCTTACTTATTTCCTCATCATTGATTAATCCCGAGTGAAATTAATGCTTAATAGCTGCATTATTCCAGTACATATACATTTTGACCTTCTTGTTAAAATAAACATGTTCTTCAATGGCATTATCAATATCATTTACTTGAAGAATCTTCTGGT
>VYZM01015053.1:19325-67753 GCA_013398915.1 Dromas ardeola | reverse complement strand
AAGAAGGCAAAAAAAAAAAAAATGCAGAACTCAGGCCATTTTCAATCTCAACAAAAATATCAAATTAATTTTCCTGTGTCCAGCATTGTTCACAAATGTCTGTATTGTCCCTCAGCAGTGTCCATTGCTGAAATCACATTTAACACAGCTCTGAAAAGTAACGCTCCAAGACTCTACATCCTCACACAAGGCAGCTGAAGTAAAGCAAATCTCATTCGTCTGAAATCACAGAAAGAATTCCTCCTGTACTTCAGTCCCTGCTGATAAATGCTGACATTCTGAGTTAATCCTCCTCTTCTTCATGTTACTCAATCACAATACTGAAGATTGAAGGATGTCTTCCCCAGGCAGCCCAGCATCCTCCTATTGCCCAGATCCTCATAGGAATCTAGTGCTCATCTGAGGAAGTCTGCCACAAATGAGGCTTCTCTGGTGGTCCGAAATCCATTACTGTATTTTCTTGTCTTCCTTTATTTTTCCATGCTGTGACTGATCTACTTGAGTAGTATTCACAGTTGCACATAGAAAGAACAGTTTTTTGTCCCTGAGATCTGTTCTTTTTTGTGGCTTTGGAAATCATTTGCAACTCAGACAGGTCATTTAATATCTCAACAGTCTATTCAGCTGTGCTTGTAGGACTCACGGAGCCACCAAATGTCTCCAGAGAGAAGCCAGAAAAGACAAAGTGAGACAGCAGGAGATAAGCAGGCCCAGGACTTTGAAAGTCTTCTTTACTGAAGAAAGAGTACTCCTAGTATCACAAGGACTCAGGAATACTTTTTTTTTCTTTCTTGTGTGAAAGAGGGGGAATGGAATAGTCCAGAGTGATTAGTTACAAGGCAGATTTTGCATTCGAGTCTCTCTTGTCTTATGGAATTCCACATTGAGGTTCGTAGATGACCAGTTATGTGGTAGGGAAAGCCCAGTATGCACACATCAACATCTAAATGGAACCAATAAGAGTTTTATTATTGCTAAATACTTATTTGCATAATATGCTAGTTCATGGATAGATAAATGCTCTTTTCTAGAAGCATATACCATTGTTTTGCACAACAGAATCAGCATCAGATTCTGATTTGACAAGAATAATCATCAGTTTGGATAAGCAAAACTGGAAACATGATCCATAGAAAAAGGGATCGACATGCCAATATGTACAAAGTTGGACTGCACAGTAATTCGGGTCTGAGAGTTTGCTTATTTCCAGGCTTGCCTACAGACTTCTCATGTTTTACCTAATATGCCCAAGACTGATTTAGACCTGCTGCTCCACCATCATCACATCACTCTTCTTTGACATAACATCTCCTCACAGCGTGGGACCCTCATGACTCAACATAGCATCCTGACATGTAGGGTAATACAGGAGAACATTTATTCATGTGTCCCTCTGCATATCTTCACATAAGCTAGAAATTAAAAGGGCAGACAAAAGGGTGTAAGAGTGTTGTGTCCTATGAGAACACTCAGAGTCAGGTTTTACACCATTGAATTTTATTTCCAAAGCCCTTGGGAGCTCAAAGGTTTCATTTATTTACCCAATGAAATAAAACAATCCAAGGACAATCCTGATGCCATGTGTCATGGCTAGGCTCACAACCACGTGTCTGCATTTTCCACTCCCAGAACTGAGTGGCCATATTCAAACTGCACAGTAGGAGTAGCAATTGACACAAGCTATCCCATGAAATGAACCTGATCGTGGTCTATGAGGATAACAGTTGGCACGAGCCAAGACCATCCCAGGGAATCTGTGTAGGCAGTGATTAGGCAATATGCATGGCTGTGTATCAGGGCTTCAGTCTGATAACTGGCCCTCTTTGCTTAGTAGTACTAAGCCCATTAGAAATCTTGAGGCCATTTGGGTTGAAATTCCCAACACTCTGAACCCCAAGGTACAGAATAACAGATTTCTAATTTCTACAGGAGAACCTTTAACCCACAAACAAGATATAAAAGTACTGTTATCTGGAAGGAATTATAATGCTCTTGAGCAAAATACTACACCTCTTGAGGAAGTGAGTTCTATAAACAGTTTTATAACTTGTAAGTCCTGTCTACTGAGGTTTTGTTATACCACGTGGACATCCAAGTTTGAAAGTCTTGGGAGAACTGTATTCTTATTCTATCATCTCATCAACAGTCTACTGTGCCTTTGGATTTTTCCTCTTCTTTTGCTACTAGTCTTATTTTGGGAACTTTTGTCAAAAATCCCCTTTGTAAAAAACAAACAAACAAACAAACAAAACCAACAAAAATCACTAAACCCACAAACAAGCCCAAAAATGAAAACAGAAGACTGAACTCAGTTTGTGCCCAAAAAATTTTACAATAGTGTAACTGCATTGACCTGAGTGGAGCTAAATAACAATCAAGCCCAGGCAGTCATGTTCTGGTATCTAAATCTCCCTGCTTGTTGTGTTACTGTCAGTTTTCTTTTGCTTATTTATACGACATTCTTTATCTTTCCAGAGTATTGAGAAATTTCTTGTTTGTGTGCAACTCACTATTGTATTAAAATATTGTTCCCTAAAAAGTAAGTGTGTGACTAATCCATTGAGGATGCTGCAATAGTGTGGAAATAGATTGGATATTAGTACAAGGATATAGCAAGGACAGTTTAATGCATGTGTCACAGACGAAAAATGTTATATTCGTATGGTTATGGTCAAAGCAAAAAAATGAAACAGGAAAAACACAGCTCCATAGTGAAACACTAAGGTCACACTGGGGATTAGACACTCCCTTCTAGAGGCAGAATTGCCCACCAGAGATCTGAGGTTTTGTGGTATACAAATGACATTCCTCAAGGTATTTTCCGCTCTGTTTCTCAAAAGAGCTCTACTGGCTTTTCTGATGCCAAAGGCATATGATGCAGTATAGTCATTCAGTCTGATGTTCTCACTCAGGAGTCATTACCTCTTTGTAAATAATCTGTGCTCTTCTCTGGGACAAGTTTATCCAGAATTTGCTCTTCACTCATGATAACACATGATTATATATTTAATATACAGACAAGCAATATGCCCTTGATAATTGTAGTGTCGCATTAAATTATATAAATAAAATTCATCTGTTGAGGATTAACATATCACCTGATCACTCTGCAAAAATCTGTTGACTTTTCCTTCATGCTTTCTCATTATTTAAGTTTTTATTTCCTTAATTTACATCATTTTTATAACTCGTTTATTTTACAAATGTTCCTTGTTCCTTCATTTGATGATTATTAACTGGTGATAGCACAACAAAACAAAGCTGGGGAAGTTACATTGTCAAATGCTTTTGATTCAGCCCAAGATCAAGCAAGACGATGCTTCATTTAATGAGAATGACTCCACTCAGAAAGAGACAGGAGGACAGATTGTGACACCAGGAGGGAAAAGAGCTGTCAGTTATAGTGCAGGAGGTAAATGAAATGTTTTCCTAGTTTACTGGTAAGACAGTCTGCAGGTATGGTTCTGGGATGAATAGAGCCTAATTGCAGACAAATTTGTTCTTACTATGCCCCTATATTCACTCTGCTTTTGGAGATTCTGCTCTGGTGAGACCCAATTCTCTAAAATGCTTGAAAGTGAGGGACACAGACAGAATTGCTCTGTTACGAGTATAGGTATACATTAGTAACTTTTTCTAGATCCGTTTATGAGCCTTTGTATATATTGTACATGCCTATTTATGTCTGCATACGTGTGTGCTTGTGTGTTCAAGATCTTGGAAGATCCTTTGAGTATTTGTATGAATGTTTGTGTTTTCATACTTTGGAAATAACCTATGAAACTTAGTTTTTCATCATGTTCACTTCCTTTTTTAATCTCTTGGAAACTTGTCTCCTATGAGGCAACCAAAATCTTCTTCAAGGACTGTGCCTTGCAATGTTTCACACCATAATTCACCTCAGTCAACCTCCAAAAGTAACAGTAAGTAGGCTGTATTTCACAATGCAATGCATGTGCCCAGTATCCATTCGACTGCTGTCTCTGTTGCTCCGAATAATGGAACTGTTTTACATTTCCATTGCCCCCGTGGCTTCATTTTCAACATGAGTTCAGAAGCTCTTTGAAAGATCGATATATAGGTATGCATGTAAATAACAAATAAAAATCAGAGGGCTGGAGCACCTGTGCTGTGGGGACAGGCTGAGAGATTTGGGGTTGTTCAGGCTGGAGAAGAGAAGGCTCCGGGGAGACCTTATAGCGGCCTTCCAGTACCTAAAAGGGGCCTACAGGAAAGATGGGGAGGGACTCTTTATGAGGGAGTGAAGCGATAGAATAAGTGGTAACGGTTTTAAACTGAAAGAGGGGAGATTTAGATTAGATATTAGGAAGAAATTCTTTACTGTGAGGGCTGGGGCATCTCGGGCCTGGTCAATGAGCGGTGGTTCCGTACATTCCTCTGTCCATGTTATTGTTGTTGTTTTCCTGTTCCCTTTGCTGTTCTGTTAAACTGCCTTTGTCTCCGCCCACGGGTTTTGCCTTTTTCTTCCAATTCTTCCCGGGGTGGGGGGTGGGGACGGAAGTTCGAGAGAGCGGCACATGGTTCCTTGTTGCCGTTAGGCTGAACAGGC
Source organism: Dromas ardeola (assembly GCA_013398915.1). NCBI lineage: Eukaryota > Metazoa > Chordata > Aves > Charadriiformes > Dromadidae > Dromas > Dromas ardeola. The sequence continues at coordinate 63,183 of VYZM01015053.1, read as the reverse complement.
TGAGAGAGCTGGGGTTGTTCAGCCTGGAGAAGAGAAGGCTCCAGGGAGACCTTATAGCAGCCTTCCAGTACCTGAAGGGGGCCTACAGGAAAGACGGGGAGGGGCTGTTTGCAAAGGCATGGAGCCATAGGACGAGGGGCAATGGTTTTAAACTAGAGCAGGGTAGGTTTAGATTAGACATTAGGAAGAAGTACTTTACAATGAGGGTGGTGAGACACTGGAACAGGTTGCCCAGAGAGGTGGTGGAGGCCCCATCCCTGGAGACATTCAAGATCAGTCTTGATGAGGCTCTGAGCAATCCGATCTAGTTAAAGATGTCCCTGCTTACTGCAGGGAGGTTGGACTAGATGACCTTTAAAGGTCCCTTCTAACCCAACACATTCTATGATTCTCTGATTCTAAACCACCACAGGCGACAAATGGGCAGCCAGCTATCTCCATCCCTAGGCATATGTCTCAGACGCTTGTACTGTCACCGTAAGACGGCAATTAAGGACTCTCTAAGACTCAATTTTGGAGTGTTAGAAAGCAGGCATTCTTTATTGCAGCGCTGGGCGCACAGGGGATCACTCCACCTAGTGTGTGTGCTGAGTTGCTCAACTACAAAGGTTATAAGCAATCAGAATATACATATTCATTACCTTTTCTCAGAAATGATTAACATATTCATACTATCACATAGAACTCATTAATATATGTAAATGTCCTTGACGCATGCACATCCATGTCCACTGGTGGTCTTCCAGGGTCCTCTGGTGGTCGTCGATAGTCTTCCTCACATGTCCACTGATTGAACTCGGTCTTCATGCATACTCAGTTCATCTTTTGGCTGAGTTTGCAACTCTTGTTTTCACAAAACTAGTTTATTCCAGCATCTCTCCCTATCTATTCTACTCAAGAATACAATGTCTCAAGACTTCCTTTTACTCAACTAAACCTAGCAGATGTTTAACCCATCCGCTTACAAAGCATTTCAAGCTTAGCTACATTATTCCAGTAAGGAGGGAACCATATGTTCTTTTTAACTCGGTATCAGTAAGGCCTGAGGGGCCTTCCACCCCAGCGTTTCATGCTGTTCAAGGCTACTGTATCACCGGCTACTGTATCAGTACCATACAGACACTGATAATAAAAAGGTAATACGTGCACAGTAAAACAGCCCAATCACACATACAACTAATACAGATTATCACTGGGACAAGAGTTGTAGCCCTAGACCACGATCACTGCCTAACGTGGCAGTAGGCACTTTGTCGTATGACGCAGCAGTGCCTGTAGTCTACATGATTCCTATTCTGTGTGAATATATCTAACATTTACCCATCTAAATGTTGTTCATCCAGAGAATGCAAAGCTGTTTTACCCGTACGCATGAACACACGGTAAAATTGCACAGTAAAGCAGTGTGCAGAGCAGCCCACAGAGCTTGCACCCAAAAAGCACAGAAAGGTATAGCATCCTGGGGAGACACACACGTCACATGCAGGCAAAGAACTGGCATTCTCACAAACTTTTGAAGGACTCATTCTCCTCAGTTCACAGCTCTGGTAAATGAGCTGCTGCAGCCATACCTTAAAATCTATTTATTATCTTACGCACACACTGTTTTCTTTTAAAAGGTGCTGTGCAGATGAAGGGGGCTATTCATGTGTCTTTCTCAGTTAATTCTTTTTTTTTTTTCAATTTTTTCCAACGCATTTTTGATTGTTTGCTATTCCTCAAAGGCCAAAATTCAATATGTAAAAATGCTTTTAAAAAGATGAATCAACTTCTAATGTCAAATTCAATAACCTTAGCTACCACATTCACATCCCATTATTATATGAAGAGAAAAGGCAATGATGCCCCAAATTTCTACTCTTTTCAGAGACACTCCGAGTTGAAAATTAAGTATAAGTTATTGAAGTGCTTAGAAACCAAATTGATATTCAGAAAATGGACCTCACATAATGATTTTTCCATCCAGTTTATTTATTCTGAGACCAATAGCCATTAATACACTCTGAACTCCAGGGAAATGAAGGCACAAATGTAAAGTTATTTTCCTTATCTTGTTTGCAGGGAAAAGCTGAATTTCAGGTTCTCGGAAAGTAGCATAATTAGTTATTGTAGAACGGCTTCTTCCCATCGCCTTGGTGCATTGTGTGCCTGCAGGCCTGGTATGGAGTGAGGGTCTGCTTGCAGGTGGCACTGCTGGGAAGCACCATCTCCAGTAGGAAAAGCTCCTCCTCAGGTTCTCCATAGCTCAGAAGATGGCTCCGACATCCCCAACCCCATGAGGACTGCAGGCCTGCTCTGTGGTTGGCAATGTCACACACCAGAGATGGCTGGTGAAATGATCCGTGCAGTGTCAATACTACTACTCAATCCCTGCCAGTAAACATGGGAAAGCAATGGATAAAAACCCCTCAGAGCGAACTGGAAAGGATTGTGGGTGGAAAGACTGAGGGAAGGGATTTTGATAAAATGAGGATGGATTCATTTGAGTTTACAACAAATTATTCTGTTTCATTTTCAGAGTTAATTAATTTTTTTAATTTAAGAAAAATATTGCCCTTTAAACAACAAAAAAAATCTCATCTGGAAAAGAAAAAGCAACACTTCTTTCTTTTTTTCTTTTTTTTTTTTTTTACCCTGTGTTTCTAAAATGAAATTTTCCAGGAAGGATTAAATTCCCTCCACTTTAGACATTACAAGATAGGTGTTGAATCCTAAGCTTATAAACGTGCTTATCCTGGGACCAGGAGGATTTGTGAATAAAGGAAGTACTGTCTGCCAAAAACCAAAAGGAATTCTTTTCAAATGTCGAAGGGCAGGATTCATCTAAGTCCAAGTTAGTCTAGAGAAACAGGCACTTTAGATACCTAATTTAAAAGGTGATGGATTATTCCCTAGAATTCCCTATTTCTTTCTTCAGTGTCTGTAAAGGGAGCCTAGAGTGATCAGCTTACTCTCAAATGTGGAGCTTTAAGACATCTAGGTTAGGACAGGTGTTTTCCACTCCTCAAGATTTAAATACTCTTTCCCCCTTTTTTTCAGGCATATATTATTTGCAGAATTTAAGGATTACTTTGCTCCCCCAAATCCCATTTGTACTATATTTCACTTCAGTCAAAAAAATTCCTCTGCTGAGTTCATTTTCTCATCTGATGCAGTGAAGCATTAAGCATCTGCTTAAGTAAAACCTTGTGAATATTTCTACTGGAGACCAAGAACTATGCCACATAAAGTTTACATTTGTAATTTCTTTGCTGAATGATGTTCAGAGCATGGATCTTATTAAGAAGCCAGTCCAGACAGTTCACCTGTTGTTTATGCATGCTTTATTCAGCTCTTGCTCTGGTAGTCCTTATTAATAATCCAATGTGTGTAGCTTCTTTACGTGTACTGCACTTTCCAATAGTGGATATATATCTATAAAGTGTCCTGAAGCAGGATGAAGATTCAATCTGAGAATGAATCATGACGTGTGAGTTTTGTAAAAAATGTCCTGTTAACATTATTGGAAACTGGTTTTATTTCGCACTCTCTGTATAAGCGATACTCCAAATTTCAGTGGTCCTGGTTCTGAGTTGTATGAATGTGAGGAGTACAAAAAGAATGAGATGTGAACTATTGTATGCCAGTACAGTAATCGAATTAATGTTTCATCATAGAAGAATCTCCACCAGTCATTTGAGGCTGTCCACTGTATATATTTCTTCAACAATTTTTCAGACTGTTTATGTGAAATAATCAACATTACAGAATTATGTCCAGTCCTTGGGAAATTGCTGTTTCCATACCAGTACATTTGAGATCAGGTAGAAGAAGTTGCCCCTCCCCTTCCTTTTGATTTTAGTGTCTTAACAGAGGTGCCTTGATAAAAGTAAAGAATTGTACAGAGAAAGATCAGGTGCTATCGGCAATCCATAAAATACCAGTTTGATTGTTTAAGAGAACATAAACTAAGGCTGAATAATTATGCAAAAGATAAATCATCTAGCCATGTAGTTAAATCAGAATTACAATGACAATAAAGGTACAGTTAAATTCTTTTTGATACATTAAAATTGTGAGAAATTTTAATATATTTAATTGAAATTTAACAAGGTAGCTATAGCAAGTTAATTAGATATCAATTTACATACTTCATAAATGTCAGCATTTTTAACAATTAAGCCCACATTTAGAATACAGTTCAGCCATGGGTATTGCTGGATACAACAGGTGTGTCTGGGAGCACTAGCTGTATTAAGTTTGTGGACACTTCTGCTTGTAAGACTTTCCCTTCAGATACTTAGATCATGGTCAGGATGAAATTAGAGTGAAATTCCCTTTCCCCTTTCCTTCCCTTTCCATGTTAACTATCAGTACTTAATAAATATAAAGTACTTGGTCCCCAGATCTGACAAACTAGACACTGATAGCTACTGGATAATTTTAATGTAACTATCTCTGTGCCTCACCTTGACATCTCTAAAATACTCATAACATTTAGGCTGATGGTTTACAAATGAAAAAGGTCTATACTCAACATGAATATCACTTGCCCTGCTAAATTTGTTAACTGATGGTGCTACAAAGTAGGGAAATTAAACCCGGAAGTTCTCTAAGCCTTTAACTAACTACCACACATTAAAAAAGCAAGAAATCAAGAAGTTATGCATAGCAACTTAACGGAGTCACTTTTAAAAGTCAATTGCAAGCAGAAAATGTCAAAATAGTTTGCCAAGTAAATTTATAACACTTTTTCATTTTCAATAGAGTTTCTTAATTATAAGGTTGCATTAAAATTTCTATGAAGATAAGTGGATCTGCTTCCCCCCTTCCCCCCCTTTCTTTTTTCTCCCAGACACTAAGATAAAAGAAAAGACCGGCAAGGTTTTTCAAGATACCATTAAATGAAGAGTGACGATGGTTCTCTTAGATTTGCTTTGATGAAAGTGTTATATAACTTCTGGAATTACAGTGAGAAAGATAGACACACTGAGACAGGAAAAGCGGGAGATAGAATGGGAGACAAGGAACAGAGGAAGGCTGAGATGGGTGAAAATTCTCCATTAGTCCCATGTATTTTCTTCTGATTTATTCTCATGTGCCCTATTTGGAGACTGTTTGCTACAAGAGATGTTCAATATTACAAGCAGGATTTCCAGCGCTGTAAGCAGCTAGATCTATTTGAGATTTTAGTTAAAAGATGGCTAAAAATGTTAAAATAGTGTCATGAAAACATGCAAAGTAGCAGTCTGCATGTTTCCAATAAGAAAGCTTTTTCATTTATTCTGATATTTTATCTAACACAATCAGAGAATGCTTTCATGGTGTTTGGCTGATCTGCTCTGGGAAGACAGTGATCTCCCACCCACGAGAGTGCACTGGGCTCCTCTCTGGAGTTACCAGGAGCTGGCCTCTTGGAGTCAGTGTCCTACTTGGCCAGCAGTTAATGCTGAGGAGTGCCCAGGCATATGTGATTAAATTGATTTACTTTGGGTTACAGGTGACTCACCCGAAGTCTGCAATAAAGCCCGCATCTTTTCTAGTAAAGATTTCAGTGGTTTCCACTGGTTTTAGCATATAGAGTACTTTGCACCTATTTGGCAACCAAAGCAATAGTACAGGATTTATGAGACTAGGAAGACAAACCATCACATATGTAAACTTGCTATATATATATATACACACACACCAAGTAGACCACCATATATAATACAAAGTATTCATCTCAGTAGTTCTTTTAAAAGCAAAGAGAATGACAACATTCTACTGAAAGTTTCCCAAAGTTGTTTTGGTTTTGCAGGTATTTCTAAACGCAGATAAACAAAATTCAACAACAGCAACACACTGGCAGTTAGTATGCTATGCTCTTACTTTCTGCTTCTTTCTCAGTCAGGTTTTAGTCCCTAGTGGCTCAATGGCTATTTCACCACTTCCCTTTAGAAAGCATTCAACACACATACAAATTCCAGGTTTAAGACGTTTCGCCTGATATTTCTTGTATATTTTCCCACTGTTAAGTTTACTCAAAGTGATGAACCAATTTCTACTTGGAACATTTACTGCACCCTTCCTCTACTAAACATTTAGAGATCAAAAATTTTAGCAAATAAGCATCATCCTTTCCAGCAGCTGTGTTGTAATAACACCAAACATGTTGATTTCTGTTAATCTTTCTTTAAGGGTTCCTTCGGGCTCATAATAATTCTTTATGTCCTTTCCCAGATTTTCCTGTTTTTTCAGTATCATTTGGATGCCAGAGAAATTATAGAAATTGTTATTAGTGTTTTAGAAAGTGGAATAAATTCTACTTCCACTTGGAAATCTATAAATCTGGACAATAAGTTTTTGCTAATTGACTACTGACATACATGGATTTAGTCCTAATTAAAGCCAATGTAACTGAGAGCAGAACTCTGTCCCTTAAAACACAACCCAAGTAATCGAGGACTAAATGTACTGTATTTAGATTATTTTATGAACTACTGTACCATTTTCATGTTCTAAGTCAAACTCAAAAACAGTAAAATCAGTAAAACTTAAACATGGGAAGTTTTTTTCCATAAGAAACACCTAAAAATGCCTAGAATAAAAAGAATTGTGTAGGGTCACAAAAAATAATCAGTATGGGCACTGCAATTTATACCTAATTCATAAAAGTGACATAAACATATACATTTTATACATATACATTTTGATTTTTCTAATCCATGGTCATACTTCAAGGGACCTGTGATCAGTGCAGATAACAATTAGACAATAATCTGCACAGGGAATGGACATTTTCAGCTCCAGATTTCTCAGGTAGGCATGCTCATGTGCTGTCACAGTGTTACTTGAGCAAGTCTAACACTTGCTGGAGGGAAAGTATTGGAACTCAAATGCACAAATGGTTCATTGGAGTCTGATGTATTTTTAGAGCACTTCAGAAGTAATTTGCTAATGAAAATTGTATGCAACACAAAGTTGTAATTTAATGCATTAAAAAAAATGTGATATTGTCACTGGACTTGATGTTTGGTTTAGCTATATATTTCCCTGTACTTTAGGAACAGTTGGTACTTTTGATTACAGGGTTTTCTGTAAATTCAGAGGACAATAAGAAAAAGAAACCCAAAAGATAATCTATAGAGAGAGGACAGTTTGTAAGTGTCTCCTGAGCTTATCTATCATGAGAACTAAAATACCTTCTGAAACAAATCCTGGGATGGAAGTCATTAGGACTCTTCCTATTCATTATGCTGGACCTGTAGGTTGACTCTGCATTCTGATCAGTAAGAGTGTTTAGAAATGTAGAGATTGCTACATGGGAAGCAGAATTGTAGTATACTGTGGTTTGTTCCTGTGTGGATTCGCTGCTGTGTGATAATAAGACACACATTTGACTGCTGCCTTTCAAACATGAGTTTTGGTTGATTATCTTGGCCCTTGAGAGAATCTATCTTACAGCTGAAATTGTCCAATAGACTAAAAAAGTCATTAAGCCAGGGAAGAATCTGGCAGATGGGTACACAGAAGGATGATTTCAAAGGCTTTGTCTGCTTAGAGATAGGAGGAACCAACATTTTTGTTCCTGACCAGTTGTAAAAAAGCAGAAAATATACTTTTCTGGACACTTATCTAGGACATTCACTGAATCTAAATATTTCACAAGATCACACTGACTGAGGAAATTCTTCCTTAAAGAGAAAGTTTGTTCACTTAATTTTCTGTTAGCCTGTGTGGCAAAGAAGTTCACGTTACAGCCCAGGTGTCATAAGCTTTCTCTTTAGTTAGTGGAGAAAGTTCAATGTCTTAAGAGAGTGAGCAACATCTTGGGGAGGTGGATTCATCTGCTAGGATGCTTTGTTCCGTTAGCAGTACAGGGAGATAATAACCAACGAACATCCTAATTAATTTTTTTCAGCTAAGGAACTAAGGTGAGAAGGGATGAGCCTGGACCAGAAAGCCTAGAAGCCACAAGACTCATGGCGTCTCAAGAGCTTGTGCTCCAAAAAGTTCCTGGCTCCACTTCAGTTTTACAGGTTCGTGGCCCACAGGTCTAGGCAAAAAGAAATCATTCCACTTTGCAGCAATTCTTTTAGTTTTCTTTCTAAAGCAAAATGATTAAACCTCTTCATAATTCTCTCAGACAACAGTCATCATCCAGCAGCTTCATCCTAGTCAGCTTATGGTAGTGGTCAAGATTCAGAAGGGTCATTGTTAAGGGCTGGTTGAAAGAATCATTCAAAATTCTGGGAGTTTTCGGAGACTACTGAAATTAGCCAGGGCTCTGATGTGATATGGTTATCATAAAAGTGTTCACTAGTACATTTTTCCTCTCAGATAGCAAGCACTAGCTGCACAGAAATATTGAGAAAGCTTCCTCTAAACATATTAACCCAAAGAAGACCTTTCATTCTTTATTTTGAATACTAATTTGGTGGAGAAACATTATTTTTTTCAAACCAGGTTCCTTAATCCCTGTTATGAAACATTTGCATATAGATCAGAAAAGGTATTCTTATGAGAGAGGGAAAAATACACCTAAGAACTGTTACTCTTGTACAGTTCAACTCCGTTCTTATTAAATTTTTCTAATTTGTTTCTAGATTTTTATTTACCATTATTCTGGTCATAACATATTAGTAAGTAGAGAGAATCATCCACATTCCAACTCTAATTGGTAAGTTAACTAAGAGTTTTTGATCTGGTGCCATCAGCATAATTTGAAACCAGGTGGTATTAAACCAATTAGATTTTTTAATTGATTTTTGCATTTTATGCAGTAAGGGAAATTCATTGATGTTCGTTTTGGAAATGAAGTAACAATGACTTTTGAAACATTGCCAGCTCACAAAAAATAAAGTCAATATCAATTCATTAGCAAATTAATGGGACTGATTTTATTGTAAATAGCTAACAACTGTGCAGCTGGCAGCCCTGAGTTAGTAGTCATTCGAAGAGAATCAGATGTAAGTTCTGAAAGTAATGGAAGAGTTCAGAAATAAATAGATCTTTTTAATCAAGATTTTTATACTCTCCTTGTGCGTTAAATATTTTTCACCTTTAAAAAAGTGTGTTACAATGACCTTATGATATAAGTATGAAAGAGTTTATATTAGACCTAGACTGTATCTTTAAACACAGGCCTAAATACAGTTGAGTGAGCAATCATATTTCAAATTAAAAAAAAAAAAGCAAATTATTTCAGGGTTCTGCCAAAAAAAATGTTCTTCTCTTTTTTTCATACAAGAAGAAAAGGTTCTGAAATAAAATGTTTGAAGGAACTGGGGTTTTTTTCAGGTTGATAAATAATGTTTTGGTTTGAGCTCTTTTTGTTTGTCTTTTGCAAGCAAGGACTTTTTTCTCCTTATTAAACAGATATATTTTGAATTGAAACATCATTTTGAAACAGCAAGTGGAAACTCCTAGCATTTTTTCTGGTTTCCACCAATTTTTCTAGCTTAAACACTATGAAAAATTCAAAATGAATTTGTGAACTGTTTCAGGCAGATGCGTTTTTCACTAAGAAAAGCTTTTGCCTGAAGAGTTTCCCACAGCTACAGTCCTGAATAATGCATTGCAGGTAGCTTTGCCCATGAGAGCACAGAGGCAATTGTACATTTCACAGATGTTCTTCAGGATATAATCCCTCCAGAGCTCTCTTCAGAAGGAAATCCAACTTTAGTCCTTAGAAAACCCAGCACGTTCTGTTTCATCACTCTGTCCAGCTGCTGCACTGGGGAATAACTGAAACCAAGGCTCCATCTATTCCCTGGTGCTTCTTACCCTTTTTTCAGTAGGACACATTAGCTGGAACAAAATGCAACAGAGCCATTCAGCCATTCTGAATTGCTTTAGTCAAAACCAACATTGAAATGCTTGCAGGACTAATATTTTTTGATCTATTAGGATTTGGATAAAGGGCAAAGTTATCATTAATATTTTACATTCTTCCATTTATCAATTTTCAGTTCTTAGATATGAAAATGTACAGTATATCTAGATATTCATTCAGCGACCAGTACCAAACCACCATACTTGGAGGACCTTTGCTACTAGGACAATAGAAAATACTTTGTTGTGCCTAAATTTCCTTTAACAGACTCTAGAGAGTCCACTAGGTCAGCTTAACCTTAAAACAAAACATAAAAACCAGATCCTCAGAAGCATTTATGTTGCTATTTCAGATTAACATTGAAATATTTTCAAGGATATGAGCCCATACGCTCAACATCTTGACTACTGCTAAATAAGGCAGCACATGAAACAAGCTCTCTGATTCATTTAGAAAGGCTGTTGTAGAGCTGCATGGAAAGGGTTACTCCTGAAAGCTGATGGGTAATAGGCAATTCAAGATTTTCCAGGCACACCACGAATATTGACTTTGTGAAGCTGACTGGATGGTGCAAGCTACTTCCAACAATTCAATCTACTCCATTCAGAGTGCAGCCAGTTTATAAAGGCATGCAATCTGTGGAGGACTGTTTCAGGGTCACTGTGCTACAGCCCTCTTGACACAGCCAAAAGAAAGTCCTGAATAGAGGATGAGAAGTCTGATTACTGATTAGCTTCAGTGTTATTGCAATCAATTCCCAGAAGGAAGTTAGCAATCTGCCCAGCATCTAATAAAAGATTGCTATTAAAGGGCCATTATGATGGGAACACTCAACTCAGAAAGGTTTGGGGGTTTTTTTTAGTTCTTGATAAATCTGGTTTTTGGGGTTGTTTTTTTTCATCATCTCAAGTTCTATTTAAGGAGTTCTTGATTATAAGACTCTTTTACTGAATTTATGTCTGCAAAGTACCTTTGTTTCATTTACTTTTACTGTGGCCAAGCTGCATGGATTATTTAAAACTTTGTACTCAAAGGAATTTCCTCAGAGGCGGTCCTCCTTACACAGATCAAGTGCTTCTAAATTCAATTAATTAATGAGAATGTTACTGGTTTCTTTTTAAGCTAAACAGATTAAAAGGATATTTTATCTATTTTCATAATAACACAAAATGTCTTTAAGTGGACCTTCCCAAAACAGTCCAGGTGTTCCTCACCATCTAAATACACAAAGAACAAAACCTTGCTTCACTGGGATTCAAAATGAAAACTGTTTTGTTTTTCTTTTTTGCCACGAATAAGGGAAAAACTAACAATCAGACTATCAATATGGAACATGGGAGAGAAGTTAGTATCCTGCAACATATTTTCTGTTTAACTTTAAGGAAAACATTTAGTATTTCAGTCTTGCTTTTATTGCCCCAGAAAAGCAAAGAGCTATTACCTTCCTTCCCAGGAGCGTGAGGAAGATTAACACATTAATACATCAATACACTGAGGCATTCAGATGCTGTGCTAACATAAGAAATAGAAATATCTTGCATGATTACAAAGATTTATAACTTCAAAAGTATAAGGAAACCTACTAAAAATGCAGATGCATTCAGTGTGTGCGCAGTCTTAAATGTGTTAATTTGTACAGTTCAATATTCAATCCCTCCTAGTTGCTATTGGATCAGATTCACGCTTTTCAGAAGTAAAAAGCTGAACTTTCTAGTTATCAGTGTTGCAGGCCTGGCCAATGGAATCTGAATATCTATCACACTGGTGCTGAGCCTAAAATCATTACTGGTAGTGTAGACCCCCCAGCTGAAACACAGCAAACTATTTCATTAATGATGTCTATAGCAACTTCAACAGGTGTAAGGTCTCTGAGCTTCAAAAAAATTTCCAAAATAGTTTTTTGCCAGTACAGGTAGTAAATGATTTGAAAATATGGGAGCGAATTATATTGAGCTAGAAAGTGGTCTTTTTCTGTTACTTGTCTGTTTCAATTTTTATTGCATATAGCAAGGAATAAAAATACATGGTCAAACAAGAAAAGTCAAGAGCACACTGCATGGGGAAAAAGGAGTTTAAGGGGAGCTGCAGCATAAATGTTAATGTAATGCAGAAGAGTTATGCTCAGAATTAGGTATCGTTAGGTATAAATACCATCACTGAGCCTCAGTGTCTTTTGAAGCGATCAGTGAGAGAGGAATGCTGCCTTGGGGTGGCTGCCTGGCTGCAGGCAGGTGCAGGCTCTGCAGAGCCTTGCCCAACTCTAAGTGTGGTCAGAAGTGATATTTGTGTGCTAAGCGAGTTTTACCAGTGGAAAGGTAAGCGTGATGAGATTCTACACGTATCCAACACCAGGCAAGAGTTTTGAGGACCTAAATTACAGATTTAAGTGCCCAGAATGGCTGGTAACCTTTAGGTGTATCTTCTGCTGTTCATGCACAGCACATGTTAATTTGCATCTGGGCTCTAACTGGGGCTTTCTGGGGGGAAACTGAGGTACAATCACAATAGTTTCAGTGATGCTGCACCCTATTGGCAATAGAGCCATGACTTTGTCAATCTAGCTCCAAAAATCTCCCTGTTCCAGTTTTCTCACCTGTCATATAAGTAAAAAAGAGGTATTACTGTAAGACCATAATTAAGTTTGAGTCATTAATATTTGCGCAATCTGGTTAGATGCTAAGAATAAAAGCACTAAAAATGTTCCAAAAATTTAGAGTGCATGTAAAAATATTTTACTATAAACCTTTTACAAATAGTCTTATATTGTTATGGTGAAAGTATCACTTAACAACTGCATTTAACAGCTAAATGTTAACCAACAGAAAAATATCTCCCTGAGGCTCGTCATACCTGGGTTTGCGTCAAACCAACACAAAATGCGGGTATCAAAGCTGTGGGGTCTCTGCTTGCAGATGGGTATGGGAGCAGGGGGCGGGAGGGGGGAACGTTCAGAGACATTTTCCATTATTAATGCTTATTCAACAGGAACTGCCAGAAGTCTACATATCGGGTGCATTATGAACAAGCCAGCAAATGAGAAGACAAAAGCTTTTCTTTGTTAATAGTTCAGGTAAGTTATTCCACTAGAGGTAAAGGGTTTGGGAAGGTATTGAAGGCCAATTGTGAATTATGCAGAAGATTATGTAAAAATAAGAATAAAACCACAATTGAAAGTACAATTGAGCAATATGTTCAAACTGTTTGAACATCACAGAATTGGTTTAATTACTGTCATTTATGTTCAAATGTAGGATGGCTTATGAAGCAGGAAACCATTACAGTGTCTTTGGATTATTGATTTCGATAAAAAAAAATGCGACAGGCAGGGGTGGAGGGGAGCGAGAGCTGTTTCTTCTGTATCTTGCTGTTTCTGATTACACTTACAATTATGCCACCACAGAATTAAACTGCTCAGACTCCTCATTGTAAGAAAGACATGGCTCTGGTGTGTGACCATTGCTTTCAGAGGAGGAACTTTTGAAACAGGGGATTTTCAGATTTGGGAAAGTGAACTACTATGCTGCTGTCTAGAACTGAGTGCAGTGTAGCAAACAGAGGAAATAACTCTGCCAGTGCACCAGAAGATCTCAGGTGTTATCTCTCCTTAGAGAGCAGCAGGTCAACCCTTTTGTAAAGCCATTCTGTCATTCATCTGGAGAGGAGTTTTAAAGATCAAGGTCACACTTTTTATCCAGTCCTGTCAGCCTTTCAATAAGCTTTTTCTGTCCATCTTCATCCTGAATTACACCATGGCACCTTTAGGAGCTCCATTAAAGATCTCAACAGATCTCTGCAAACATATTCTATTATCTCACCATACTTAAAAAAATCTTTCTGGGATATTTAAAGTCAAATAAAAAAAAATAAACTTAATGGTCAGGGTTACATCATGCATTCCTTGGTACTGTGGGAGATGTAATCTCCCCACTGAGCAAAAGCAATAGAAATAATTGAGATCATAAGGACTCAGACTGCAATTCTAATATGGAATAAAACTTTTCTTTATTTGCAGTTATGCTGAAAATCTAAGTCCTCAATGGGAAACATATCCAATCATATTTATCTATTTATTTGACAACATATTCCATAATGAGAAGAAATATTTCTGAACAACTCTAACAAATAAAGGACTGTCACTGCACTTGCTTACGAGGCAGCTTTCATTAAGGTAGAATTCAGCCAAGGGATGTTAAATCCAGATGAAAATGGAAAAGGAGAATTCACTAACAGGTGAGTTTTTCCCCAATTCCTATGTTTACCTTCCAAAACTTAGTGAAAGAAACAAGGATTACTTCTGTGGAAGAAGATTCAAATAATTTATGGAAATAAGCTCTGTTTCACTTACGGCTTAGCATTGCTAGATTTACAACAAGTAATTGTCACTGAATTCAAAGAGTTGCAGGTTCATAGGTGCCAGAATGGTCAGACCAAGATTTGGTATCTAATGGAAGTTCTTAGGTTTTGAGCTTTTACACCGTACAATTTCAATTTTCAAGTGTTCACTATATGAAATTAATCTTGATGTTTAAAGCAAAAGGTATGTTAGGCAGAAAGATGAAAAACTGAATAAAATATTCCATGTGAAACACTAAGGTGTTCAGTGATTTCCTTTGAAGTGATTTTGTGTTTATTGAACTTTTTGTTCCTCTGGGATTTAACACCTTGACTATTTTTGAAACAGAAACAAGAAAGATGAAATGTTTAATTTTCGAGTACTTTTGCTGTTTGTGATTGCCATCATCTTAACCGAGAAGCTAGATCATCTCCACAATGAAATATGACTATGAGGAAAATTTTAGGATGTGATATCACATCTAGAAACTCATGAGGAATTGTTACTAAGAAACACCAAGAAAATACTATTATGGACAAAGCTGTCTTAAATTTCATTGAAGAAGCTGATAGCAACTCACTGTTTAGAACATTTAGAAATTTTTACAAATAATTATTTAGAAATAATAATTAAAAGCTTTGGGCAAAACAATGGCCAAATCAAAGTTTGTCTAAATCAGCTTTCAACATTGGTCAACACTGTTTTAAAGTGGTCAAAAGTGGTATTTTATATAGGGAGTGGGCACTATTTCATAGAAACAAAACTTCAAGCAGTAGCACACAGAAGAATGAGAAATAAGTAATCAAAAAGACAAAATGGCAGATTTTTGCCAACTAAAAAGATAAAGGTGAGAGAAAGCAAAGAATGGGACTTGTCTGGGCTGACATCTGGCAGAAAAGAAGGTTACAACTGTGGGAAAATTAACTGAATCATGCTGGTTTATTTCTTCTGTGTTTACAGAAACTGCATTTTGTACGTTCTTTGAAAATAAATAGGAGGATGCCAGATGTATCCCTGACTCTATCATCACGTTGTTCTCCCAAAGTGACCAGTCGGTAAGACATCTACTGTTGTTTAGCCGTTACAGTCAAAAGGGTAAGCGATACTAAACAAACTCCATGTAGACAGCTTATCCATTATACATGCTTCTTTCTCTGGCTAAATTCATGTAGGTGACATTTTAAAAATTGAGTTTTAATAAGAACATTTTAAATAAAAATATTCTATTAATGAAAATAATCAAATCTTACTATAAATGAACAGCTGTATCAGATATTTTTCCACATTTAGCTGTTGAAACTTCAGTAATAAAGCCAATTTGCCAACATTATACATTGAGACACTATCCCATTTGACAGAAAGTCAATATGTGGATGACCAGATGGTTTTCTTTATCTAACACTTGACAAGTGTGTGTGGACACTTTCAGTTAAGGGATAACTTATGTGTTCAGCAGTGTTTCCCTGGTATTCTTATTGAGAAACCATTATGTCTGTCAATGTTTTTCTTCACTGATGAAAATGGGGATGTGAGCATTGAGTTGCCTTCATTAATAAATCAATGTCCTTTCCCAGTTCCTTTTTGTTTGTCTCTCTATGTAGTAAACATACGGTGTAACTAGAAAGCGCCTGCTCAGGTTTGGATGTAAAATTCTCAGTAATAATAAAGCTGAGGAAAATGCAGTTTGGCAAAATTCCTGAACTCTTTTCTGAGACAGTGACTTTGCTATTATGTCCTTCTCATCCATGAGATGTATATGAAAAATGATGTATACTCTTACTCATTTACAGCGATAGGGCAAGTCATTAAAATAAATCCAAATACTTAGTTCGCTTTCTGGAAATCAAAGTGTGTTTGTATCCTTGTGCGTATTTTTATCTTAAGTCTAGTGATAGAGGAAAAAATATTAGGCCTTTTTTGGGTTTGTATAAAGAACAGACACACTGAGGTTTTTGTTTTGATTTGTTTTTTTAAGGATTCATTAATTAATATTTGTTGAGATTAGTTATGAGGATCTGAAGTTTCATAAGGTGTTTTACATGGCCTTTAAATGGTATTCAGTTAAATACAAATAACTGGAATGTCAAATGTTGTTCCTTAGTATAATTTGTTTGTCAGCCATTAAAATATTAAATTAATCTTACAAGAAAGCAAAAGCACATTCCATGTGATTTAGGTGACAAATTCCACAGCTTACATACTATCTGAAGTACATATTTAATGAATAACTGTCAATGCAATAGCTCAGTGAATATTCAGGAATTAAATATGCATATAAAAATTAGATTCATTTGTGAATAATTCATAAATAAAAGAGTGAGAAAAACAGAAAACAAATGTGATTTGTGTTAGTTCATACAGATCAACGTGATAAATGGAAAAAAGGAATTAGAAAGGAATATTTGGGAACTACCAGGAGACTATAACAGGACTCGATATCAACAAGTTGCTTTAATAAAACTACTGTCATCTAGTGAAATTACACAGAAAGTAATGATGTGAGAGGGACTAATGATTTTGCTGGATATCAGTATTAAGTTTCCTTTAAGCGAGGAAAAGTCTGGTTTACATACAAATAATTTCTGAAGTATCGGTGCTACATTACATACTCAGTTTGTCATGAACACCTAGCTAAGGAAGTACTTGCATCCTCAGGTACGGATATACTTGCATCTAGTTCTTAACATTCATTCCAAGTTATTGTTCATAAAGCCTGCTCACAAGATTGACTACATTGATATACTACTGTGTCAGGGCAATACTGATGAGTACTCTACAGATTGTGTAGTATCTGTGATGTCTCCCTCTCACAGATAAAATGAAAAATTATGAAACAGCTCTATCTTACTACAGGGAAACAGAAGTGGTAATTCTGACACCTACTATTCTATTAAAACCAAACCAAATATTCTCATGAATATTTAAGTATTCAAAAGCAAACTGCTGTAGTAGATCTGTCTATTTCCACATGTATTTCAATGTTAAACTTGGGCAAATAAAATAAAAGCAAGCAGTGTTATAATCATTTTATACTTCAGATAATTGAGTCCCTGAATTAAAGCAATTTGCACTAATTTTTTTCATCTTTTGCCTATGCGATATAGAAAGCCTATTCCAAGGGTTCACATTCTGCTGCTTCTTTCCCAAAGAACACTTGCCTCTCTCAACACATAAAACAGAGCTATTATTCCAGAATATATTTTATCATTCTGCAACCTTGAGTTCTGTTTACAGTGTGCTACGATGATAGAATTTTTAATCTCTACATGGATTTCTTTCTAGTTCTCCCTAGAAGCTTCATAAGTTTTTGCTGATCTCCTGCAACTCTAGAAGAAAGTATGAGCGTGTCTTTGTGTATCTTCATCCTCTGCATGAAGCCTGGACTTATATCCTGGCCTTGCCTTGGCCTGCATAATGATTCATATTTACATTATCTGATGATGACCTCAGTTTGAGTATGACTTTCTTCTCCTTCCCTCTGTTCCCAGATCCTACATCAACCAAATAAAGGTCTGAAACCACAGCTGGGGAAAGAAACCCTCACAGCTATAGCAAGAGAAAATATTTGTTCTTCTCTCCATTCCTGCCCTTCTGCTGCATTTCCTAGGTGGGGGTTCAGAAATAGCCTTCTCAGACTGCATTTCAGCTGCGACTTATATCATTGTCTGTTCAAATTGAAAAATTGAGCAGACCTGCCTTCAGTTTTTAATCCAGAACTTTCCCAGCTGACAAGACCAACTCAAAGGTAATGATAGCCTAATATTTGGGCTCCCAGAATTTGAACAGAAATGAGTCAGGGATCATCCAAAGGGTTCAGACCCATATACAGTGTAAACATAACCACCGGTTACATTTATGGATGAAGACACAAGATCGAGGTGTACTCGCAACTACCTGATATGTTTTGAACCTCATTTTTTGTTGTACACAACAATATGTATCACTTTATATGTGAAAAGTACTATTGATTTTGGGGTGTATTTCTGACAGTTCAGCTCTAAATCTCTATTTGTATTCCCAGAACTTCATAATGTGCCACAGGAAATCCTTGAATGAAAAATATTTCGATTTAAGCAACCTTCACAGTGGTGGACAGTTGAGGCGGGACAGTCTTTCACTGTGGGATGCTCTTTGCAATCCCTTGTCTCAGTGTCACCAAAGCAGGTGGTGACCAGCCACCCACCTACTGTCCACTGAATGTGTAAGGAGTCCTTGGAAAAGCAAAGTAGTTTTTTTTTAAAGGGACAGATGTTGAAAGTAGATTTTTGGACTTGAGGGAGAAGGAATTTAGGCATAACCCATCATTTTAAAAAGGAATAAATATGAAAAAGATCCATTTCTAGCATCAGACTGGCACTTATACAAATCAGTAGTGTAGCTTTAACTTATCCTTCTAAGAGTCTTGGAAAGAAAAACAACACCTGTAAAGCACTGAATAAAAATAGTAGTTACTTTTTGCCAGAGATATTAGGCAACTTGAACGAAGTGTATAGACACTTCCCCTGTCCCTCCTTCCGAGTGCTCTACTTTACAGTTATAGCTTGCTGTTACATTAAGAATAAAACATAGTGATAAATTCTGGTTCAGAGTTGTCAGTAATAATCCCTCAAGAGCACTACAGCCAGCAGGCTAGAACCTTTAGACTCACTGTAAAGTGGTAGCTTTGCCAGCTTTTTTTGTGCTTTTTTTTTTTTTAAGAAAAGTACAAAAGCAGGTAAGACACACATTTTTCCAGTGGGTTTCACAGTGCACTGGCAGCCAAAAAAAAAAAAAATAAATCAGAAGATTCAGTAAGATATTTCATACTGAGTTGGAAATAGTTTATATCTTTGTCACAGTTTTCAGGATGATACACAAGGTTCTAGATTCATTCATATGTTGGCACCACCCACTCTTAGTCTTTATTCTGACTTTTCACCTCTCTTACAATTTAGTCACATTATACACTGGAAGCTCAGAGCAAAGGACTTTCCTCTTTGTCTTCCAAAGAGGAAAAAATGTCAGCAAAATAAAACCATTCGATTCAGTGTTTTGGTTATCTGTCCATTACTCCCCAGGAATGGCTAATAGGTGGGTTCTGTGTTCAGAGCCACCCACAGCCTCAGTTCCACAGCTGTCTGCTTGAAAACCAAACTTTAGTGTACCTGTGGGAGACCTGCACCAATCTGTTCCTTTCCCTTCCCAACCTGACATGCTCAGCATCTGCTGCACTCTTGGTTCTGATATAATATTTTTCCATGATAAAGCACTTGCAAAGCAGAAAGTTAAATGCTGTTTTTATAAGCACCTGTACAGGTAATTCTACAGGTAGCAGAAGGCTTCCCTTAGAAATGGTTCAAGGTCCAACAGGTAACTGAAGAATATCATGTATAATTCAAACCTAAGGAAAAATTAGGGAGGAAAATTGTAACTACCTATATGATAACCTAACAGTTAACCTGTTACCATTGAGAAAAATATCTTGGGATCTTCTGAAACCGTACACTGGGTCATCATTTTTATGATGCAGGCAAAATTTCCTCTGCAGAGGAAATATGGAACTATGGAAAGGAAATATGGAACACTTAGATTAAACCAGAATGAAATAAACATAAGGAAGTACTTTAGCTAATAACTCCTTTGCTCCTATTTCCTGTTTGTGATGTCATTCAAGTATTTGCCATGTTTAACATGGCTGTCTTTTGATGTCAGAAAGACCCAACACCTTTGACAGGTTGGCAAACTTGGAAGACACTAATATATTTAAAATAGTATAGAGGTTGTTTTCTACTTCTGTTTCAGCAGGTTCAAACTGTTTTTTTTATCATTAACCATTATGCTCATAAGAGATACTTGAGAATATTAATGAATATTTAAGATTTCAGATTACTTTACTGAGTGACTCTGACAAATGATTAGAAGCATTAAAGGGTTTCCTTTTGTGTGACCTTTTCATATTCACAAACCTCAATCCATTTTTTGTTTAACACGTGAAAACTCAGGTCAGCTTTAATGCATTTCATAGGACTTGCAGTCTTAAAATTATCTCAGTCAACATACTTTTTCCTGACAGCTGAAGGAAATAAAGCACTAACTTCAGTGCAAATAGTATGTATTTTTATTTTAATTCTCACCACAGCCACAGTAAACGGTAATCAGTAGGGATGTAGAAAGCAGAGTAGACCATCTCCTCTCGACCTGTGACATTTTCTTTCAATACATCAGATGCTTCTCCCAGCACTACCGTGTGCCTTTATGACTTCACAAGATTGCCTGAATTTAAGTTAAATTGTTCTGTTTCAGTCAAAAAAGTTTCAGAATGCAAACACTTTGATGCAAAGGAGAGATTGCTTTGCCTAAACTTCTATTTTTAATTTTTGTTCTTTCCTTCCTTTTAACAAAGTTTCTTTATAATTGGCAATTAACCTTCAAAACCTCTCTGGGTTGGAATAATCTGTCCAATGGTGCTCTCTCTAAAAGAGTTAAGAGTTAATCGCACACAGAAAGAAGGAAGAGAGGAAATGCCCTCTCTTTGAGGCTATTGAAACCATTCACTGTGTGAGTAATTAAAACTTCTGATAATGCACCTATATTAAGACAGGTTCAGTGGAATGTGTCAGAAAGACACCAGGGTAGATGGGATCTTATTCTCCAGTGTTTCACCTGCAGAGCTTGGATAAGGTCACTGACTTTCTCAGTCATTCTCTGGCTGCATGCTGGAACCAGCAAAGTTGATTAAAGCGTCTACAGAATTCAAGTCTCCATCAAAAGATTCTCATATCTACAGGATATGGAGAAGGCTGAGGTACTTAATGACTTTTTTACCTTGGTCTTCACCAGCAAGGGCTCTAACCACACCGCTCAAGCTTCAGAAGGCAAAAACAGGGGCTATGACAATGAAAAACCTCCCACTATAGGAGAAGATCAGGTTCGAGACCGCCTAAGGAACCTGAAGGTACATAAGTCTATGGGACCTGATGAAATCCATCCACAGGTCCTGAGGGAGCTGTCAGCTGAAGTTGCTAAGCCACTTTCCATTATATTCAAAAAGTCATGGTCACAGCAGTCTGGTGAAGTTCCCGCTGACTGGAAAAGGGTAAACATAACCCCCATTTTCAAAAAGGGAAAAAAGGAAGACCCAGGGAACTATAGGCCAGTCAGTCTCACCTGTGTGCCCAGCAAGATCATGGAGTAGATCCTCCTGGAATCTCTGCTAAGGCACATGGAAAATAAGAGTGTGATTGGAGACAGCCAACATGGCTTCACTGAGGGCAAGTCATGCCTGAACAATTTGGTGGCCTTCTATGACAATGTTACAGCGTTGTTAGATAAGGGGAGAGTAACAGACGTCATTTACTTGGACTTATGCAAAGTGTTTGACACTGTCCTGCATGACATCCGGTCTCTAAATTGGAAAGACATGGATTTGATGGATGATCCGCTTGGTGGATAAAGAACTGGCTAGATGTCCACAAGCAAAGGGTTACGGCTCAATGTCCAAGTGGAAACCAGTGACAACTGGTGTTCCTCAGGGGTCACTACTGGGACCAGTGGTGTTTAACATCTTTGTCGGTGACAAGGACAGTGGGATTGAGTGAACCCTCAGCAAGTTTGCTGGCAACACCAAGCTGCGTGGCGTGGCCAACATGCTGGAGGGAAGGGATGCCATCCAGAGGGACCTTGACATCCTTAAGATGTGGGCCCGTGCGAACCTCATGAAGTTCAAGTCCAAAGTCCTGCACCTGGGTCATGGCAATCCCAAGCACAAATACAGACTGGGTGGAGAATGCTTGAGAGCAGCCCTGAGGAGAAGGACTTGAGGGTGTTAGTGGAATCTCAACATGAGCCAGCAATGTGCGCTTGCAGTCCAGAAAGCCAACCACATCCTGGGCTGCATCAAAAGAAGCGTGGCCAGGAGGTCAAGAGAGGTGATTCTGCCCCTCTACTCTGCTCTCGTGACACCCCACCTGGAGTACTGTGTCCAGCTTTGGAGTCCTCAGCACAGGAAGGACATGGACCTGTTGGAACAGATCCAGAGGAGGGCCACGAAGATGATCAGAGGGCTGGAACACCTACACTATAAGGACAGGCTGAGAGAGTTGGGGTTACTCAACCTGGAGAAGAGAAGGCTCCAGGGAGACCTTATAGCAGCCTTCCAGTACGTAAAGAGGGCCTACAGGAAAGATGGGGAGGGACTTTTTATCAGGGAGTGTAGCGAAAGGATGAGGGGCAACGGTTTTAAACTGAAAGAGTTTAGATATTAGGAAGAAATTCTTTACTGTGAGAGTGGTGAGACACTGGAACACATTGCCCAGAGAAGTTGTGGATGGTCCTTCCCTGTAAGTGTTCAAGGCCAGGCTGGATGGGGATTTGAGCAGCCTGGTCTAGTGGGAGGTGTCCCTGCCCATGGCAGGGGGGTTGGAACTACATGATCCTTAAAGACCCTTCCAACCCAAATCATTCTATGATTTTATGAAAATCACTAGGATATGACATAGTTTATTAGAAAAGGTCATAAACCAAACAAAAAAAGGAGTGACCAGACCATAACAATCCAACCAGGATAATGTAGTATAGATGGCATCTATATTATTCCAAGACACTACAGTCTGTTAAAGAAGTCTGAGCATATCTTGGCACATCACCTATTCACTGAGACCAGGCAGCAAAGAAGCAAAACCCAGAGCTAGTAAATCACAGTTCCTCCCACATTTTTCCTCTATCTGCCAGGTCGCATTGAGTTAATCCCACAGTCATGTGGACTGATTTTTCAGTTAATCAGCAATTTTGGGAAATAAGAAAGAATATCATGTTTAGGGGCAAGTTGTTTTTCAGAATAGTGAACAGGTCAAAACATCAAAAATAATTTACGTCAAGCCACAGAACGAGTTTGTTTTATACACAGCCTTGCTCAAGTTTCTTTTAAGAGAACTGAAGGACATTTTGAAACAAAGTCAGCTTGAATTAAAAAAAACATAAAATGTTTCAATTAGCAAATGCTATGAGAAAAAAGAGCCCCCCCCCCTTTTTTTTTTCCTGAAAGAAGCAATTTGGAAAACCTACAATGAACTTACAAAGTATTTTGGTTATGAAAAATGTCCAACAGCAAATATTTGATGCAGGTTTTCAGTTCTAATAATCGCTGCTTTCTGGATCTTCACTGAGAAACCTAGCATTGATGTTGGCTCTCATATGTATCTTAACCTTCCATTTGGCCACTAAACTGCATGAAAACAGGTAATCATTCTTTCTTACCTGAGAGATTGTTATGTCTCTAAAAAACCCTTTTCTGTGTTCTGTATCTAGTTGTCTATTTGTCTACACTGGCATGATGATACAAAATGAGGTTTAGAGAGTCAAAACATAAGAACTGCCCAGGAAAACGCATTTACTATCATAACATCTCTTAGTGACCAGACATTAACCAGAATATTATTAGCAATTGGATCACTACTGATGACTGGACTTGAGTAAGGCTCTGTGTATGCATACAATGAAAGATGTCTAATTCTTGCCTCTGTGTGCAGTGTATTACCCCACAGGAACTTGAAGCCTGATTTCCTAAGGGCTTGGTCTTGCGGTTCACTGACCGTACCAAACCTGCACTATGAATGAAGTTGTTACCAGATATTACAGAATATGTGTGAGAAACGTGATCTTACTGCGGAAAATGTTTCAGCATTCACCTTATTATACACCCAAAAATCCATAAAGGGGGAAAATGACCATGCAGTGAACTCTGACCAGTATTTATCCAACAGTTGAGGTATTTACTGCATTTTGTTCTTTTTCCCACCCCTGCATTGATTCTCTATTGTCTAATAAAGGCTGAGGTCATACTGAAGCTTTTGTCTTACTGTAAGCACTAACAAGCTCTCTTCCCTCTCTACAGACACCTTTTTATGAGAGGTATAGGAAAACAGCATTCTGGGATTGACAGCCCTGTGTCTGACTGAATTGAAACAGGATAACGGGTTCCAGATTTAACTGTGTGAGGCTGAGACAGTTATGCGTACAAATACAGAAACACATTCCATCCATGTGGTATCTTAAACTCTGTTTACTTAGGAAAGCAGAAAAAATACTGCAGAGGCTGAATTAAGTGACTGACAGCATATCAAGATGAACCAACTTAAGATGCAGAGAACAAGACAAATATTAATTCAATATTTAGCCCATTGGAGAGCTATTGACATCACAAAAAAATAGTGTTTTACAGACTATCATCAGCACAGATGAAAACACAGTCAGACTACAGTACATTGATTTCAATTCCTGATTTGATAATAGTGTAAGAGAGAAGAATCAGACCCCACTATAAATTCCCTTATATCCCATCTGACCATTAATTACAGCATAAAATATGTAACTAAACTGCAAGAGGAAAGGATTGTTCTCCATATCATACAGATTAAAAGGGAAGCTTACTAAGGAACAATCAACTAATGGAGCTGTGCCACTTTCCACCAGGATCTTGCTCATGCTCTTTATTTATTCTCTGTATTTTCAGCAGCAGGTCCTTCTGGGAATGGGGTTTGCCTTTACAGCTCATAGTAAGTGAAATGTCATTAGTCCCATCCTGTCACCAAGACTGATTAGTACCTCTGAATATTCTCTGCACTGCACATTGGGAATTATACATATTCATCCTCTGGTAAATATTTACCAAACCCATACAACATACCTTCATAAACATTTGTCTCCTTTCCATTGGAAAGGTAACCCCTTGCATATGGTAATAGCATCTCTTGAATTAATCCTCCATAAACAAAAATGATTTATAATTATACAAAACTATAATTATGCCAAGCTCCCTGCAATTTTGCACATGGGTGAAGAGTGGCTCAGGGGGGTCGCTAGAGTGGAACCCCCTGTACCACTGCTGTATGCTAATTGGGCTCCTGAAAAGTTCAGAGAAATGATTCTGTATGCCAGCATTCATCTGCCAAGTAACAATTATGTGTCCCAGCAGGGAGCAAAAAGGCTATCACACACAGCAAATACACACACACATTCATACACAGCAATAGGATAAAGATCACAAGGAGGAAAAAAAGCCAAGAATACACTAATGAATGAAATAAGAAAATCACTTGACAGAAAAACAGATTTAAGAAAACAATGACACTAAGGAAAAATGCTGACAGAAACCTCAGCTGACTTACAGCAATTGGCTACTGGATACAGAGACTTTTGTATCCTGTTCACAGGGCCAATTATTTGAGTACAAGTGAAAAATGTTTGTCTCTACCTAATATAATCCTTGGGTGGGTAGTGACTTCTATCCCCCAAATCTTAGGGTGTGACTGAAGCTTTCATCAAGTCAATGAATCGAATGAGGCTGCTAATAGCAGCAACAAAGGCTTTGCTTTTTAACCCAAGATCAGATTTGATTTCCTGTAAAGCCATCTATCTCATTTTTTATCTGTACAGGTGATACGTATTTGGCTTTGAGTGGCTTCTTTCACATATGTGTAAATGGAATCTCACCCTAATCTAATTTTTTGTATCCGAAGAAAATTCACGTTCTTTATTTCAGTATGTTTCTTCCTGTTACTTTCACTGTTCTTGCATTGCTTCCCTAATTCACACTGGAGCCTGTAAAAGTATTTCACACTTTACCTTCAAACTACCAAAGCACTTGAGCAGATGCACAAATGTAAGCACCAAAGTTGTCCCATCCCATTCTGTGGGATTGTTTACCAGAAGAAAGTTGCGTACATGCCTGTCTGACTGGATGGATGACGTTCTGACGTTCAGCAAGGAACCTCAATGTGCTTGAAGCTATTGAGCTGTGTATGGTGTAAGCTTTATTAAAACCAGTTGTACAGCCTGACCTATCCAAGTAGTTACAGTTGGAGTGAGAAGGATACAAATGACCATAGAGTGTCATCACCTAAGCCTTAGAAAAAAAAAACCAAACACCTCTTTCAGGAGTAGCTCTTTTATAGTGATAACCCCTAATGGCTTTTCTGTCTCTTCATTTTTGAGATGATACAAAAGAACAGTAATGTAATTATTAATGCTTTGACAGATTTTGCTGGGTGAGGAGCATATTGTTAGAAAGATTACAGAGGGCTGAAGGCAACAGTGAAATAGGCAAGGCTCTGCTTGATCTGTTCTTTACTTCACTGTTCACCATCAACACTTTTGCCTGGCACCAGCACTGTAGCTGTGCAATGGCCAGACACGGCCTGAAAAAATCAGGTCCCTTTTCTCGTTAACCTTTCCTTTACCCACCTTGTCCTTTTCTTCCCCAAATTCCATGCAAAGGAAAGCATCACGGTTTTAACCTGTTGGATCTCTACTTAATGTGTCAAAGGACACAACTAGCCCTTGAATTAAATAATCCTATACATTGACTTCTTCAGTGAAAGGACTGAACTGGATCATTGGCCAAATACTGCAAGCAGACATAACAACAGTGAAATTTGGGGATTGGGCCAGGATATAATTTGCATGATATCTTAATAATAATTTTTAAAAAATAATGTTCTAATTACTAAACATTAATTGTTGGGGTTTTTTAAACAAATCTGCTGCCTTTGACTAAAATAACACTGTTTTAATTTGCTTATCAAAGTAGTTTATTCTTAATGAAGGGTGATTATTTCCGGATTACCACAGGCCTATATTCACATCTGCTATTAAACTTGTGACCGGTTCATCAAATTGGACTGGTTCCAATGACAGAGATACAGCCATAGTTCAGCTACCTTTGCTCATCCATTGATGGTTAGCAAACCACCATGGATATGTCAGTGCGAAATGACATTTAAGTATTCTGCTGTATTTAAAATTTTTTTTCTACAGTCACTTGAATTTAAGACAGAGTTAAATGTGCTCTCCAAGACAGGAAATACAAAATAAGCTTATTAAATCTCTCATTAAAATGCCTCATCAAAAAGTCTTTTTCACTCAGGACATAACTGTGGTTCTCCACGTCATCTTGCTCTCTCTGGCTTTCTTTTTTGCAAAAACTTTAGGGTTTACCACAAAATAAATTGATAAAATTAATTGATAAAATGATAATTTAATTCCCATTCCTTTGTTTTTCTTTAGATACAGCGCTGCCTAGAATAAACAGTCATAAGCGAACAAAAAAATTATTAATACTATTACCTAGCATTTATACATTATTTTATACCCTTTAATTCTACTGCAAATTTTAATGAAGTCTCAATTAACCACTGTAGTATGATCATCCATAATTTATGGAGGCCTACAAGCTAGGTGTACTTCCAAGATTTGCTGTAGGAACAGCAATAAGCACATTGTACTTCTTAAGCCTTATTTTGCCTTCAGGTGTCCTAGGGTGCTAAGTGTTGACAGAAACAACCCTGGACAGGCTGCTTCCACATGCATGCAAAAGGTACTATGTCAACAAATAGGTAGAGGCACATAGGGTTTTCTGCAATGTCTTATTTAGTCTGGAAGGTAGCCTCTGTTTGCTGTTTTGCTCCACGTGAGGAGGGCAAATATGATCACAAATCACCTAAAAATTCAATAGAGACAAGATATGAAAAGGCTTATTGAGATTAAATGAACTAATTGGTAACCAAGAAAAAGTGATTCCTGTCTCTGCATTTCTCTCGTGCTAGATACAGAGTGGTTTCTCATATTAATATTGCCACAGCTCCTCTAGGGTATCGGTTGGGGTTTTTAATTTGTTTGAGGTTTTTTGCAAATGCCTCTAGGCTTCATGTCCTGTTATTGCTGGTTTCCCAGACAGCTGCCAATGCTGTACCGATGTCCTCCTTAATATCAAACAGTCTTGCATTGCTTCTGTCCCTGATTTGCTCGCCACTGGAGGGCTTGTCTGAAAAATCTCCTGGAACGGCAGATTGTTTCTTTCCTTTGAAGCCTATAGAAAACCACATCCTCTGATGTTAGAACCTGAATAATGTGAATGCTGTTCTGCTCCCCCTCCATGCTTAGTGTATCATCACTAGTAGTCAGGTGAAAGCAAGCTAGCTGACAGGTACCTAGAGGTGTAGTCATTTTCTCTTGAAAAATTCCATCTGTTTTAGTAACCTGGTATTTGCCAAGGAGTCATGCTAATAAAGATGGGCCTCAAAAAATAATGTGACTTATGCTCCAAACACCACCAACCTGTTAAAATGTAAGCCAAGACAGAATCTCTCTTCATTTGCCGTGTGTGTGTGTGTTTGTGATTTCCAAAAGCCTTACCCACATTCTGTCACTTTTTTCCTTAAGGGCCTCAGCCTTTCTTCTGCCACCACTTCAGATGTACTGCAGGACACAAGACAGGACAAGACAGAAACAAGGGGATTAAGAAGGACCTGTGCTTGCCAGTTACTTTGATTAATGAAATTCAATAGGATTACACAAAACAAGTGGTATATGGGAATCATTTACTACTTCAGGGACCAATTATGTGAAATGGGAAAATGTCTTTGTTCCTTGATTTTGCTAATGGTGTAGTCAGAAGAACAAAGAACGGTTGGTCATTACTTGCCAGAGTAGAATAGTCTTGGATTGACAATATGCCAACGTTGAATGGAAATCTGTACATCTTTGCAGGAAACCATGGTTTCCAGGCTTGCGTGTCAGCAGAAAGCAGAACTCTGTCTATCCCTGCTGAGAGAATTTGTTGCCAGCACACACA
This sequence comes from Dromas ardeola, assembly GCA_013398915.1. Taxonomy (NCBI): domain Eukaryota; kingdom Metazoa; phylum Chordata; class Aves; order Charadriiformes; family Dromadidae; genus Dromas; species Dromas ardeola. The sequence goes on along the minus strand of VYZM01015053.1, from coordinate 34,446 downwards.
AACTGTCTATGTGCACCTATGTGTATAAGACCTGTCCCAGAATAAGAAATAGAGAAAGCAAAAGCAAGACTATGATCTAAATAACAAAGGTAAGGAAAAGAGGGTGAAGAAATAAATTACTAATGAAAAAATGGATGAAAACAGTAACCCGTTAGAAATTAGTTACCCAGAACTTGAAATTTCCCAGCCATTGCCTGCTACACACAGGGAAATGTAAAAATTCTCCTACCACTTGGTTTTGAACTATTTCGATGCTAGGAGAAGATATGTGGGAATAATTCATCTTTCCCCATTCTCTTTGTATTCCTTCTCTCTTTTTTCTCTGTTACAAGAACCACTAAATATATGACATGTATTAGAAAACCTAACATGCCACTCTGCAGTGGTTCTGGTTACTTTTAAAACAATGAAATTCTAATGAAACTGAAATTTTTTCCAGGAATATTGATAAGGGAAAAATCTTAAAGTTTTAAAATTGAATATTATGTTTTCCCCTTTGAACCCTTTACCTCTTCATGTATACAAAACCACTGGAAAAAAAACACAGCATATACTCATTCAAGGAACAACATAAGAGTAGAATACCTCTCTATTAAAATTGGGTACACCACACAGAAATTAAAAAAAAAAAAAAAAATTGCACACTCATTTTCTCTAACTTTCTAAGCTTTGATAGGGTCTTTGTCTACCTGTGAAGTTGCTGAGCTCTAGAAACACAAGTGGGATTTAAGTCATTGCCGCTTTTTTAGACATCAAAATCCAGTTTTAAGATGAATAGCCTGCCTGGTGATCACCTTCCTGCATGCCAAAAGTGGAATCATTCTTAAGAAAAGAGGTTGGGGACCATTTTAAAAGTTTACTCTGATGTTCTAAATATATAACATTACAAACATGAAAGAGGTAGAAGACTGATAACTGTACATGAACATGCTGCTTCAATATGTATGTTTTATTTACGTATTACATTATTAACTGAGTAAATTTAATACTTAATATTTGGTTACATTTTTGATTAATTTTTTGCCTCTTGTTTTTCTTTTCTTTAATCTACTTAATAAGGTTGCATTTCTTGAAGACCCTATAGCCACTGGAGAGGCATTACAGTCACTAAAGACTGAGATCTCACACCACTAAATGAGGCTTTTGGCATACTAACTAACAGAGGATTCCTACAAAACTTTTGATTTTGAATTGAAATTCTCCCTAGAGTTAAGTCTGACCAGACTAGTAATTTCTTGAAATAAAGAGCTGGTTGTATGAAAACAGTGAAGCAAAATAAGAGATTCTAAGACTCTTCTACTTCCTAGCTGGTGTTTTGCCTTTCAATGCCTTGCTAACAAACAGCAGTAATTGACAGTTTCTATGGTAATCTATCTTCTAAAATGAATGCTTAAAAGGAGTGATGAAGAATCAGTAACCAAATATAAAGCAAAATCACAATGTGCTTTCATAAACAGGTCAAATTTTAACAGAGAAACCAGTTGTTATGCTGGTATTTATTCATATTCTTGTCTTTTTAAACACTTCTGCAGGTTAGATAAAACTTAAGTGAAAGAATACAAAGACTCCAATGGAGACATCAAAAAGTTGAAGGTGCTGGAGCACATTTGAAAAAAAAATAGGCCACAGCAATTCAACACCTTCAAACTCATGTAGAAGAGCTGTACAGGGAACTGCTACCTGTAAGAGTCAGCATATGCACATAAACCTGAGTGTGTTCAGACCAAGGGTGCATGTTCAATCACTCTTTAATAAGCCTGTTATGATATTAATTTGTTAAGTTGTTCAAAATTGAGGTCTTGGTATTTCATTTCAGTTAAGAATTTTCTTACCATTTATTAAAATTTTATTTTTCCAGGCCAGTTTCAGTGCTACACTGTACAACCTTCTAAAAAAATAAGCTACAGTGTTTAGTCTATCAGCTTGTCCATTCCTACACATCACGCTTGCATGACTGAATGAATGCAGAACCCGGCCTGTTGATATCAATCTCATGACAGTACACCCAGCACTCTGTTTCAATAAAACACTTATATGCTGATACTTTGAGCCATGCTGTATCAGTATCGTATTAGCTACAGCAAAACAGGGTTTACAACATATCTGCATGTTATTAATGATTCAAGGACATACATCAAAGTAGTCCTGTGATATACTTAAATGGTATGTCAGCAACAGGTAGTCAGTTGAAAGCTTTACTTCAACATAAGTTTGCGCTGCACTATCTGTGATTAGATTGAGGAATTGCATCTACAGGACCCACTGGCTCATACTTCCACAGACCTAAAACAACCTAAAAATGCTGAAGAAAATGAGGGAAGAAAAGTAAATACAGTAATTTAGATCAACTGATACAAAATCACTTTTGTTTAACACAGTTCATGGCTTTCATTTCCTTTCTTACACCCCAATAAATCTAGGTAAAGTAGGTATCTATGCTAGACGTACATAAATAAAGTCTATTTAATTTTTCCTCAAAGATAAATAAATTATTAGGTGTTTAGATTTGGTTTTTTTATTAAATTAAAAAAAAAAAAAAAAAAAAGAGGGAGAGAGAGATAGTTGCTTTAGAAACTCCATGAAGGAGCGCAATAAAAACATCATTGTCTCTCTTTATAGAAAATGTGTATCATCATCAGAAGAGTGAAAGGGATGGATTTGTTATTTTGGAAACATCATGAAGAAAACTGTTTCTTAGTTCAACACAACCACTGCATCTCTGAGGTTTACTATGGACAAAATCCCTAAGTTCTTGTTAAAGTCAATGGGCCTTTGCTGTCATGACTAAATAAATCTGTCAGCTAGCTCACTCTGAGACAGCAAATTTATTACAAGGTTTAAAGAACCTATAGCAACTCCCCCTGTCCCACAGTTTGCACAACTAATGCATCAGATGTTCAGCAGCTGCTGTGTGAAACTAATAGCATCCATCATGATAATGCATAAGACTTCTTCTTTTCCTTTATTATTCTCACAAAAGATAACACAGATTCAGAAAAAGCAGTATGCCATACCCTTAGCGTGGGTAAAATGGCATATCTCCTCTGAAGTAAATTGTGTTACACTGAATTGCATCATCTGAGATCAATAAACTGACTTTAAAAAAAGTTGCCAGACAGTGCCTTCCTGGGGAGATTTTTGGTTGTTACTGAGTTCTGGGTTTTTTTCATTCGATTTTTTTTTCCTCCATGGTGGAATTAGGTCATTCATCTCATTAGAATTTTACTTGGGTCTTAAATCTCATTCTGAAGAGCCTGCAAACAGCTACCAGATCACTGCAGGTTTTGATCATTTTTCAGTTGGCTAGAGCAATAACCAAGCAGAAGGAAGTTCGTCTATTTTGTTGCCTCTGACTCTCCACTGATCAGCTTCTAGAAAGTTGTCATTGCTAAACTAATTTTTCCTTCTGGATCTCCTTGTAGTTAGGAAGTGTTGTCATGAAGCTTTCAGGTTTATAGCTTTATAAGTACAAAGTCAGAAAACCAAGACCCATTATGATTAATAAAAAAGTTATGCCTGAAACTCCGTAACCCACATGCTAAGTATTTACATTTCAAAGTGCTCTTTGCTTTCCAAAAGAGGAATTATTGAAAATTGTAGGGGTTTGCCACATTGTTTTTATTTCACTGCATTCCTGTTACATGGGCTTTCATTAGCACTGCAGTCCTATGAATAAACAAATTTCAGTAACATTTTGAAAGGCCGTAGGTAGGGTGACTTGCTCCAAAACCATGAATGACCATCTCAAGTGATTAGATTAATCTACAACTGATGACATGGTGGTCTGCTTAACACCTAAATAAATGCTTAAATCCTATCCCAAGTTAAAAGACAGTGATGTCTTAAGCTACTCATTATGATTAATGAACCTCTAACCAATACACTGTGAACATGTTTCTCTCTAATAAACCTGCCCTAATTAATTAGTACCTGTCATCTTTATTCCTTTCTTCCCCACTTCAGTCAGTTCTAGGAGAAAGAACAAAAACTGTAGACAAGGAGTCACAGCATGGCATTTTCAGCCTGGAAGCAAGCTTTCCAGATCAAACTATAAAGTGCACCAAGATGACTGGTGCAGTAATATTGCATTAAGGTTATGATATGGACATATATACAAGAGAAGGTGGCATTTTAAGCACACAGCTTTTGTTCCCAAGGCAGCCAGTTGTTAACTTTTCAAAAGTAACATGGTCTTCAGAGCTGTTGATTTCCTAGAGGTCCTGTCAAATTCTGGGCCATAAATACAACATAGAGTACTCTCAGCACTTCAAGCTAAGATAATGTGCATATTACACAGCTGCAAAACCCTTTTTCCTGGCCTTTTGGAATATATTTCCTTTGGCATTTTAAGTTATCTTTCCAAGTAGAACAAAAACTATTGTGAAAATTAGAATTTCTTATTTCATCTAACAAATCTGATAGGATTCCTCACCACCTTCCCAAAATTCTAATTGAAATGATTGTGCAGCAGTTCCTAATGTGAACAACGTCATTCGATGATGACAGTTGAATTGCCCATAAACCCTGAATTATACAATAGTGATTTTAGAAAATGACTTCATCATCACAATTAGACATATAATAAGGCCTTTAGTAATCACTTTTTGATTCATGCATTTCAAAGTAAATTAAAAAATAATATGGATTCTTATGCTCAAGGTTGGGAAAGAGACAAAAAAAGGCAATGCAACACACCAAAGACCACTAAACTGGTCACTAACAAGTCAGGAATAAAACTGAGTTCACCTGGGCAATAGCCTAGCATGCTCATCTACTAGGCTGTCCTTCCCCTCTCTTCGATGTACATATGCCAGCATTAGTTGTTATGAAAGAAAACCAGCTTTCATAAAGTCTTGAATGTCCTTTTATCTAATTAGATAAGTCCCTGCTTTGCTGCCATTGAGACCAGGAATAATCCTATTAGAAATAAGAGAGTTTAAAGAGCTGATGTGAAGGCATATGAAATCCTTATGAAGGGCATTGGTAAACCTGTCCTATCATCCTCTTTTAACCCTGTTCCTCCAACAGAATAAGAGAGAATTTCAGGTTTAAAAGAGGATAATCGTAAAGCAAGCAAAAAGCCTGTTTCACTTGACATAACATAAGCCTTTGTAGTTTAGTACTGAAGAAGTCCTTTGAGATGGGTAGAATGGCTGTCTTCGAAAATGCAGGAGGTAATTTAACAAATTTAGCAAAGTTTTATGGAAAAAAGAAAAGAAAAAGAAAAAGAAAAAGAAAAAGAAAAAGAAAAAGAAAAAGAAAAAGAAAAAGAAAAAGAAAAAGAAAAAGAAAAAGAAAAAGAAAAAGAAAAGAAAAAGAAAAAGAAAAAGAAAAAGAAAAAGAAAAAGAAAAAGAAAAAGAAAAAGAAAAAAGAGCCAGTGTACATAAGGATCAATTTCAGCAAATTTATGGACTGGCATGGATGCGATTCAGATCAGAGCTTAACACGCTTGTTAAAAGCTCATGATTCAGGACCAGTTCTAGCTGGAGGAATAGGAAGAAATGCTTAGAATGGAACATTTTCCAAACTGGAGGGCAGTATTATTCATACAGGGAAGTAATTCACCTTCCTCTGAAATTCCAAGTAACAGCCACTGGTGGAGGCAGAATGCCTGATGCATATAGTGATAGATTGGTGTCAAATACTATGTCCTCAGATTCTTATTAGTGTAATGTACTTTAAACTAGAAACCTCACTAATATAGTAAATAAGTTTCACTCACATTTTCTTCATTCATATTCAGGAGAAATAAGGTGTTGAGGCCTCAGGAAGTGAGAAAAGGAAGGGGGAGTTAAATCCATCCAAATTAACTCAGCTAGTACATGTTGGACAGCCTAAGGTTATTAAGAATTGTCACTGTATTGTCTGTTCCCTCTTAATTGATGAGATTTCATAAAACTTAGGTTAAGGGCATTCTCAGTCTATCCCTTTTCTTCTGCTTGAATGTCAATTTACAAAGTGTCACATATGCATAAGGTGGCATGCAGAAAAATTGAGTGAGACCAAACTAATGTGAACAGGCACCAAACATGAATGTTTTCTATTTCCTTATTGGGAAATAATAGGACAGCTCTTTCATAAGTACATTTTTGCACATTGAAGTTGATTTGTCCCTTACTAAGGATGCATGTCCTGAAAAAAATCATGCTTCTCATATTTTCTGTCTGGTTTATATTGGTTGTTGCATCTAGATGATCTGTCAGTGGCAAGTATGAGATTATGCTGATGTGCTTTGCTCTTGGCAAAACTTTCAAGAAAAAGACTCACATGGGAGTTATTGTGGATAACTTACTGGAAATGTCCACTCAAGGTGAAGCAAGGAAAAAGTAAGCAGAATATGAAATAAAAGAGAGGCACAAAACAGTAGACAAAACACTGCAATCAGACATCTTGAGTAACAGGACCCCCAGTCACGTCACCTTTAAAAAAGATGGAATGAAATTAGGAAAAAAAAACCAAGTAATAAAGATGACTAGAGATATTAGAATAAAATGTATAAGTTTTCCTGTTAATTGACTTTGAACTCTGTAAAATTCTTAGTGCTTTTGCATGACCTCAGAAGAAATCAGAGAAAAGACTACATAACTCAAAATTGTAGTTCCCCTGCATGGTCTTCTCTTGCTCTTGAAGTGAAACACTCTTCCATATGCCCAAGTCAATAGCCCACATTTCATTTCTTGCATTGTTGGAAGCTTTCCATCCTTCCAGTCTACCTTTGAGACTGGCATGCTGGAGTAACTGGAGTCAAAACGGGATGCATTCATGGCATTTCTTCCATTGTTCATCCGTCTGCTAAAGACAGAAAGGAACAGTGGTCTTTCAAATCCCAAAGAAACCAGAGGTACCAAAGAGGTATAACTAATCTTTTACTCCCCTTTACCAACATATAGACCTAGCTAAAGTTAAGCACTTCTTTAGTTTTCCTTCATTCATGTTTTCTCCCCCTCCTCAGGTTTACTGACATGAGCGTGTGTGAAATGTTTTATTTTGTATTTTTTGGTCTATTTTCACCATATTCTCTGACCACTTCTTTTTCTCTAAGTCTTTAGCAACAGATCTGCAACATACAGGCAGGAACATCCTAACATACAGGTTTGTGCAAAGTGAATGCATATATTGCTTTATGAGCTTCCCCAGTCAATTATTTCTTTCAAGAAATAAAAGGAAAGAAGATTATGTCACAATCTTTAAATCACGGCTTTTTAGTCACAGTTGTTAAAAGTTCTTTGATAATACATTGATATTTATTTGGTATGTTATAACAAATATTCAGTGCCTCCATGCCTCCATCTTTGGAATACATTATTAAGCATGGAATAATCCTTTAGTCCAGCTTTTTTGAAATATTCTTTCATTTCTTCTCAAAGCTCTAGATATTATTACAGAAAAACACTCTAGCCTTAGATAAATAAAGAAAAGTCACTCCATTCTTTACCAACCACTATCAGCACTTCAAAATTTGTAAAAATGTGTGGTGATTATAAAAAGGGGTCACTTTTTCAATGGTGGCCACAGTGTTAACCTGGCTTATCCCAAAAAAAAAAAGCTTATCCCAAAGCTTTTCATACAAACAACATTCGTACATGGGATGGTCAAGTTGAAAAAGACTTATCTACGCGAGCAGACTTTCTAAACTATTAACCCTTCAGTCTGTTGTACCTTACTGAACAATAATCCAAATAAAATAGCAAACATTGAAATTAAGATTGTAGGGGTTTTATTATTTATTTAAACATCATATCTCTTGTCCTTGCAACACTAAAGATGTACTTTTTAAAGACATTCAGAGTCACAGTTTTGGGCATATAGTCTTTATTTATCCACAGATTATCAGGACAACTGGGAGTGTCTCTGAAAACTGCCTGACTTTTCCCAAAAGTTTTGAGGAAGCTTCTTCCGGAGGACGAGAACTGTTTAAACACCGTGTCTCTAGTAACAGAAAATTCTTGGAAAGTTTGCCCAGAACAGTTTCTGTTTCTCTGTTTATTTTGCTACAGTAGGACTTAAAGGAGCTTTGGTCAAGCCCCATCTCTACCAGTGACTTTTTGTGTTGTCTGGCAGAGCTGTTTTATCTTTACTGTCCCTTTATGAATAAAGCTAGTCAGCACATTTTTTTTTCATTATTTTTTTCCCTCATGGAAAATGCCATTATAATAATGATCAGTCATGTTAATTTTTGCTTGGCCAAAAGATTTAGTGGACTATTCTATCTTTCCTTCAAAATTAAATTTTTTCAGATGAAAAATTCTAAGCAAAGAAATTTTAAATTAAAAAATATATTATAAGTTTTTACTTGCTTATGAAAAGCTTTCATTTATAGAGCATGTTATTGCTTTCTGCAGCAGTGGTCATTCAGCCGGAAGTCCCCTTCACTTCAAGAAAAATAAAATCTTAATGGAAGTTTTAAAGTAATCTTTTTATATTTCTTTTCCATTTAGGACTGTAAGTTTTCTGGAGTACAGGCTTCGCACCTTGTGTTTGTGCTGCACCAAACACACTGACATTGAAATCTTGTTTTGAAATTTCCGGTGCTTTTCTAAAAAAAAATCTTTCTCAAGGCCAGAGAACTGCAAGGACATCTGAACTGGAATCACTAGCTAACCACTCAAGGCGTATTAAGCATGGTTTGCGCCACTAGTACTACACTCTTCAAAATCATGCAAGTCGGATAATAATGGCATCCTTGCTGAGTTGCTGGGAGTTTTTTTGTTGGGTTTTCTTTCTTGATTTGTTTTTAAATGAAAACCCCAGCACAAAATGATCATTGCAGAAGCTAAAAGCAAGTCTGACATAAGAATGAACATGTCCACTTATGATTTAGAAATTATAGGCTTTTCTTCCTTTTTTATTTGTCTCTTGCGGTAACATTCTCATTTGCTTGAATCGTAACAAATGTGATTATGTAAACAAATCCTCTGCAGAATATCTTACAGGTTGTCACTCCTTTCTTCTTTCCTCAGTAACCTTTTTCCTTCTTAACAGCTTCAGAAAACTTAAGTTTGGGATAGAGAGAAATACTAACCTTTTCCAACTGTTCTTGCAATCACAGAGCTTAAGGCAGACAGAAAGGCTAAATTGTGGGTTGGCCAGCTTTTTTTTTGCCATGGGTCCCATCTGGAGGTTCACATAGCTTGTACAATGTATGAAATACAATCTGTTAATTTAAATTATCTTTAGAAAGAGTTATCCTGAGTGACAGCATATTACATTTTCTTAAGACAAGGTCTAAACCAGGAAATTGTTACTTGGATTACTTTACATCTTACCAGTGGAAAGCAAGGTAAATTGCTTATCTCACTGCCACAAAAACAGTGAATTCAAAGGTGAACAGGGAAATAACATTTGCAAATTTTTCATGTAGTATCCTAAAATTAAACGTATGGTAAGAAAATACCTGGATTAAATTTTTTATCACTTACCAATCTTCACAGCCTTGAAGAAAGGAAATAGACTCTCCTACTCCCCACCTCTTCAGCACGAGGGTCACATTGCTGGGACATTGTAGATTTTCCTTAGTTAATATCTGACTCCATATATAAGCAAGCAGGAAATCAGAAAGTCATATCATGTGCAGTAGCAAGTTAATAAATTTCTTTTATAAGAATACAAGAGTTCACTTGCATCTCTTCCTGGCCAGCTTGGTCACTTCTTTGAGCAAAAGGTCCCAGCACAAAATGACTTCTTGTTTTGTTAAAATAGTATGTGATATTAGCCAAGAGACCAATTACTAGCAAAACTGCCTCCTAAGTATTGCTGTTTCTTTACTCCAAGATGTGTGTAATCATTTTGTGTCTTCCATGCATCAATTTCCATACTTGTGACAGGGGACACTATACATTTTTTTTAAGTGTCTTGGAACGAAAACAGAAGTTTTGATACTGTTCAAGTAAATCCTAGATAATATTAAGAGAAATTACTTTTGGGTTTATTAATTGTGCAGTATCAGAAAATACCTCCCAAGAGCAAATGGCACTCTCTTAAGAAGCAGTATTCTATCCAAGCTCAAATTTTGCTGAGTTCAGGTTCTCCATGAAGAGACAGGTTGGGGTGAAGGCATCAAAAAACAGTGAAAAGGAAAGCCTTCTGATGCAAAAATCACGTAGTGAAAAATGAAGAAAAAGAAAATAAAAAATGAATGTAAGGAGAGGGAGAATGAAGACTAAGGAGTAAAGTGAAGTGAAAAAATAAACGAATACAGTTGTCCAAACTTGAGAGTGACAGAAATAGTGCTGTATGTTCCATGCTGCATGTACATGAGAAATTAACAAATTTCACAGTAGATTTTATATTCACTACCACAGCATAATTGTAAATTGGGTTTGCTAAATGAGATGGCAGAATGCAGATTAGTTGAATGTCTCGTGATTCCATATCTTCAGCTTTTCATGCCAAACTGCTGTGAGTTTTGTTGAATGCACTCATTTAAGGACACTGTTAAAGAACTGTCTAAACAAATAAAACCCCAGTTACCCAGAGATAACTAAGCCAAGACAAAATCTACACATACTTCTATACAAATATGATAAATCTGAAATTAATACTTGCAAACAATGATGTTGTTGAGGAGAAGCAGCAGTTGTCTGTTCCGCAAGAGAAAGGGAGCTGAGAGTGACAGCAAGGCAAGGCAGTGGCCCCACAACACTCCAGCAAGGGAAGAAGAGCCAGACCAGTTTCAAGCACAGTCCAGAGATCACCAGACAAGACCAAAAGGAAGTCCAAGGTCAAGCCAGGAAGTCCGTAAGGCAAGCAAAAGGTCTAAAAAATTATATATACCTAACACAAGCCAAAAATGTCATCAATTTTATGTCATCAAATGATGACATAAAAAGCGTTTTAAAAGAATTTAGAACCATGATTTTAAAGGAGTCAACAAGCATATAGGCTAGGATGATATAGCCTGGGTTTTCCAAAAGCTCTGACATTTTCCTTGGCCAAACACTCCTAAAGAACTTTTAGATCAGGGGACATGAGAGAAGGTCTGCCGATAACTACATCGCTGAATAAAAGACAACAATGAGGCAAATAGACAATTTCACACAACCTGATAGCTAACACTGGCTTCCTACTGCACAATTCAACATCTTAAAAATTACTGAGAAAAGCACTCTAATAAAATGTCATAATCTATAGATTATATAAAATTATTCAGAATAGTAAAAACTACAGCTGTCAAATAGCTGAGGAGGACCTCCTAATGCTAAGGGACGGTTCAATAAAATGGGAAATTAAATTCAAAGTTGATAAACCCACAGCATATAATACTGGAAAATAATGGGAAAATAACTATACGTACACAATGGTAGTCTCCAAAATAGCTGTAATTGAGAAAAATATGTTCAATTTAATAATGACAACTCTAATTTCTCCATTGTACAAGGCAGTCCATAAACTCAAGATACTGGACAATTTTGGCCCTCCACTGATTCCTGAGATATAATTCTTTTCTTCATGACAGTGGGCAGTTCAATACCAATCAAAACAATTCTGTTGGCAAAACAACAGAATTGATAATTGGCAGAGAGAAAAAATCTTGATTGCATTGCTGAGGGGGTTAAGCTTCACCAGACTGCCCACTATGTCACTGTAGAAAAACCATAATAAAGGCAAATAAGATAGCTTTCACAGAACCTCACACCCCAGTCAACTCTGACCAGAGTAAATCATTTGAGATCTGTTTGAAGACTGAATGTCTTCTATTAGGTTAAGTTAGCCCAGTTCACAGATTTTGGACATAAATCAGAAAATGAGGAGAGAGGGAGGGAGGGAAAGCAATCTGCATAGCAAGCATATGGAAGAAAACAATCTAGTAGGAAAATTAGTAGGAAGACCATACGCATGTGGCTTCTTTGTAAACGTATTTTTCAATAAATAATCTATTTAACTGTACAAAGCTGTACTTTTCTACAGTTTTTAGAATTTGGAATTGACCTGATAGTAAAGTAAAACGCTCTTCAAAAGCATGGTTTTGGGTAATGGGAGAAAGTATATTCTGAGTTCTGACGGAAAAAATCCTAGGAAAATAGGACTTAATTCATAAGTAACTTGCAACTTTATAAAAGCATATTTGAAAATATGTAGGTCGAAGTATTTTATACCCAGGGTTCTGAAATGGGCTTACAAGCAGTAATTATATGTTTCTCATGTGAACTGAAAATCCATCTCCTCAGTTACTTTTAATTAGAAAAAATATCCCGACACCATATTTGTTTCCTGGGCTACAACAAAGATAGTGCTGCCTCTTCACTAAATGGCCGTCTTGAATGGCATCTTAATTTCAGAAGTTAGAGAGAAGAGAAGCAGAATAGCCTAAAAAAGTAGTCCATATCTCAAAGGCAGTAAAGATTTTTGACGCCACTGGACTTGAAATGTTAAAATAAGCAAGACAGCTTGATAGAAGGCATAACGAACAGAAAACTGTGCTACTTCTTAGATGACAAAGAGCTTTAATCTCCTCTGCTGGCCATTAAATGAACAAAAAGGAATGTTTTAATGTTTGACAATGCAATGAAAATCCACAGGCAATAAAAAACAAAAGGCAGCTACAAGGAGCATCAGCTGCCAAAAAGAATCTGTACAGGGCACATGAATGAGATTTCACCGGGGACAAGATACCATATATTTAAGTGATATTTAATCTCTTCACCCCTCCATTAAGGCAATTTTTATGTTTTCAAAAGCAGCAGGATGTTATGTTTTACATGATATTCAGGATGGTAGACAAATAAAAGCAGTCCTGCCTATAATAAAGGCTTAGTTCCAGTCACAATAATTTCGTTCTTGTCAGAGTTAATGCACAAGCATTCACTTTACTGCTTACAAGCAAACATTAACACATTATGAAACTGGAATATTGGCTTGAAACCTAAATAAATAAAGCAAAATTGCAGCCGTTATGGAGAAAGGGATGTTACTATGTGTCAATCAAATGAATGATGCCAATACACACTGGTAGGTAATAAAAACCAAAGTATTTCATTGTTGGGTCATTTCTCACATATTGTTACTGCCTGGCTCCCAGGCTTAGGGGTCTGACGATGCAGAAGACGACTGTGAGATAAACTCAGTTTCTTTTGTTAAGGCTCAGTATGAAGAGGATTTTTAAAATTCTAATTCACTTGAGTGTGCTTCTTAAGAAATTTGACTGTAATTAAAATCTGAAGTGAAATTTAGTCCATTGACTTTAAGCCTCACTGTCTGGAAAATGACTAGGGAACAGAAACAGATTTTTATACCCTGAAAATTATTTTCCCAGTCTTCATCAGAATTAACCTGAAGTGGGTCAATTCCTCTTGTGAAAAAGCAGAAAAAATTCCTGTTCCAGCAACTACTCAGACAGTCTCTTGCATAATACAGAAGAGCTCAAATTTCTCAGACATCTGCTTTTTCATGACGAAAAGTATTTCTTAGTATCTTGTATTTACATATAACTGGAGGGCAAAATAAAATCTTTTCAGAAAATTTCTAACTACTTGGATCTGAAACTGTCTTCTGATTGTATTCAAACTTCCTTACTTGGTCTGTTGAGCTGTGCCCCATACACAATCAGATTTGATCTGGACTCATTCAAAAGCCATTTACTTCAAAAACCAGCCTGGATAGCTGACCATAAAATCATCTCCAGGCTGATCAAAAATCCAAACTAAGGTTTTGGAAAACTCCACTAAGATTCTGCCAGAATACAGCTGATGTTTTCTTCCAACTCTGATTACATTTGACCTGGTCAGCGGTCAATCAATTCAATTCAGGTCAAATTATTAGTAATACCTTTTAAAAGACTGTCAGAAGGTATTAAAGATTAAGAGAAACCTAGAAACAGGAAAATTAAACACTACTGTTGTGTCTTGGGTAGATACACAGATATCTTGGCCTCCTCTCAGGGAGGATTTGAAAGACCCTGCTGCCTGTACATTATGCAAATGTGAGCTCACTGTCTAAATTACCTGTGGCGATCTTCAGCCAACAGTGAATAAAATCTGGTAATTATATCATATTGATATGCACACTCCAAGAGCAAGAGTTATTTTCAAAGGTTAATTATTTACATAACCCCTCTCTCTTCATCTTTCATTTTCACACAAACTCAATCTCTGCAAAAAAAAAAAAAAAAAACATGGAAAAAGGTTTTCTTTTTTTACTAATAAAGTTACTCAATCAAAGAATATGGGGGTTGCATTCCACAAAACAGGTACTAAAAGTATAAGGATGACTTTTGAACATGCATGAAATACATTCAAATAATGCAGGCTAGAACAGTAGTCCAATCTGCACATAGCCTAGTAAAATTAGATACTGGAATGATCTGATTTTTTAAACTATCAAATACTGTATCTGTGAATGCATGTCCAGTTTTGCATGCACTTTTCTGACACTATTTTGAAACAGTATTTAGGAAAATGGTGACAGGAATGCTGCTGTTTAGGAAACTAGAATTCAGAATTTAATTAAGACAAGTATCAGAACTTTATTTCCACAAATGAAGGTTTAATATTCGTTATTTTCAGTCAAGACTGTGCTTAATCTTATGAATTAATGTTCTTGTGAGTGTTCTGTGTCATAGCACATAGAATCATAGAATGGTTTGGGTTGGAAGGGACCTTTAAAGGTCATCTAGTCCAAACCCGCTGCAATCAGCAGGGACATCTTCAGCTACCTCAGGCTGCTCAAAGCCCTGTCCAACCTGAGCTTGAATGTTTCCAGGGATGGCGCATCTACTACCACCTCCCTGGGCAACCCGTGCCAGTGTTTCACCACCCTCATTGTAAAAAATTTCTCCCTTATATCTAGTCTGAATCTACCCTCCTTTAGTTTAAAACCATTACCCCTTGTCCTATTGCAACAGACCCTATTAAAAAGTCTGTCCCCATCTTGTGTAAGGGCTACAAAGATGATTAGGGGACTGGAACACCTCTTTTATGAAGAAAGGCTGAGGGATTTGGGTCTCTTTAGTCTAGAAAAAAGACAGCTGAGGGGGGACCTTATCAACACTTACAAATACTTAAAGGTGGGTGTCAGGAGGATGGGGCCAGGCTCTTTTCAGTGGTGCCCAGTGACAGGACAAGAGGTAATGGGCACAAAATTGAGTATAGGAAGTTCCACCTAAACATGAGGAGGAACTTCTTT
>VYZM01015053.1:0-19245 GCA_013398915.1 Dromas ardeola | reverse complement strand
TAAGGTGGCCCTGCTCTGGCAGGGGGGTTGGACTAGATGATCTCCAGAGGTCCCTTCCAATCCTATGATTCTATGATCTTTCCTATAAGCCCCCTTTAAGTACTGAAAGGCCGCATAATGTCTCCCTGGAGCCTTCTCTTCTCCAACTCTCTCAGCCTGTCCTCACAGGAGAGGTGCTCCAGCCCTCTGATCATCTTCGTGGCCCTCCTCTGGACTTGCTCCAACAGGTCCATGTCATTTTTATGTCGAGGGCCCCAAAGCTGGACACAGTGTTCCACGTGGGATCCCAGAAGAGCAGAGTAGAGGGGCAGAAACACCTCCCTCGATCCACTGGCCATGCCTCTTTTGATGCAGCCCAGGATACGGTTGGCTTTCTGGACTGTGAGTGCACATTGTCAGTTCATGCCCAGCTTTTCACCCACCAGCACCCCCAAGTCCTTCTCCGCAGGGCTGCTCTCAATCCCCTTATCCCCCAGCTGGCATTGATACTGGGGCTTGCCCTGACCCAGGTGCAAGACGCCGCAACATAGTTACATATGGGTCACAGAAGTGGATGAAATATGAGAGACAGACAGAAGACAACGGGGGAGGAAGTTTTGAAAGATTTTGGACCTATTGCTATGATATCCAGAGAATGGATGTACAAGAAATTTGTTTATCATGGAAAGTACAAACATGTAAACTGTACATACCTTCTTCAAGTTTCAGAGAAGGAAGAAAAAAATAGAGTTTTAATTCCCAGAATCTAAGAGAAAGCATTAAACCGTTCACAGTCTTTTTTACTTCTATTCCCAGAGGCTTACAAGAGTGAATCTGTTAGTAGTTTCAGGGGAAATAAATCATTTTTTCCTCTCTTTTGAGGACAGCATGTGGAAAGTCAAAAGTTTCTTTTCTATAATTCTATATCCTTTTTGGTCTCTTTGGGAGGAGTCAAAAGAATAGCTCTTCGGGACTTTTTCTCCTGACTCAGCATGGTTCCAATGTTCTTTAATATCTTTTTACAATTACTTTTCAAAGGAGAATATGTTTAAAATGTCTTCTTAGCCTTACAAGTATGTTGACAAAATGAGTTCTGAGATTCCGAAACTGAACCTCATGCTCGAATTTCAAAAGCAGGAGTAGCATTTAGACACTTCACTTTCATTGAAAGTCAATAGGAATTAGTTACCTAAGTGTCATTTGAATGTCCATCCTGAAATCTTAATAGAGAGAAACGATAGCATGGAACCTTTTTCTGACCACACAGATCATTTTTCTTCCAGGTCATTAAATTTAAACCTTGTAAGTACTACAGGTGGAATATACATTTGTGTGCAAAAACTGTGCCTTTTTTAAATTTCAGGCTGGATTTTGAAATGTTTTAATCATTTCTACTAAGTACAGCAAAATGCAAATAAGTGCATTGATATTTTATGAATTCTTTCTGAAGAATCCTAATTATTCTGAAGAATCCTAATCCCAATACAAATGAACTGACTTGCAGTTTTAGAAGTCATTTAGTGTAGTTTACACATTATCCATTTAAAAATGTGCATTTCTCTAGAGCAAAGTTACCTGATCAAACCATAAAGTCATAGAAATGCTGATTGGAAGAGACCTCTGTAAACCTCTCATCCAACCTTCCACTCAAAGTGTGACTACTGCCAACACTAGAACAGATCAGCCATGGCTTTGTCTAGCCAGGTCTAGAAAAGCTTTGAGGATAGAGGGAGATTATGGGTTTTATGCAAATTTCTGGGAGGAATCTCTTTTTTGTCTGAATAAATGTTTCCACTTTTCTAATTCTGGGCATGAAGGTTAGCAATTAATACTCCTCTTAAGAAATTTCATTTGTTTTTCACTTTTTAAGGAGACTAATTAGGTAGAAATTACGTAGAAAATCCAGGACAACATGACTTTGCATCTCTCATAACCAGGACTTGTTTTGACTCACTAAGAGAGACACCAAATACAAAAGTTTGAGAACATCTGAACTTTCTTAAAGCTGACGAAATGTACTAAAGAAATGGAATGCTAAATGTTATAATTTCCAGAAACCTAATAAACTGAGCTGCGTCAATTCAATGTGACTTGTTAGAGAAAGAAACATTCTGATGGGTGAAAAGACTCCAGAATAACTGATTCTAACTGTAACTAGTGATCTTTTTGATCAAGTTACTACGACTTATGTGGCTGATGAAGAAAAATGGTATTAAGTAGTTTTTAAAAGCTCATTTTGTTTCCTGAGTAGTTGTACAGGGGAGACTTCAAAATGTGAACAGAGTGCATAAGGATTTAAAAACCAATCTAGACCAATACTAGTTCATTTTCCTTAAACAGACAGGGCAAAGACTATACAGAGGCTTGCCAGGAGATAGTTACAGAAACTAGCAAAATGAAGTATAATAGTTTTGATTTTCAGAGAGATAAAAGCTTCCTCATTTAGTGTCTCAGGACCAAAGCCAGAATTAGAAGGGCACTGAATTCACCCTATAATGGCACCTGCAAGTAATAAGGAAAACCTTAATACCAAGACAGATCCTGGGGCCAGAGAACTAAATGAGAAGAACTGTTTCTGAACTTCAGTCATTATGGTAAAAGCATATAAGGACTTTATTAAGAGGCCTTTAGCCCAAAGAAGTAAAAGAATATATTTGTGAAAAGACTTTTATGTTGATGGATACTTGAAATATTGCTACTTCTGAATTTGCAAATCAGAAGGCGGCTACCAGAATAATTTGCTAATGATTAGCTTCTAAAGAATTAAACAAAATTAAAGATCTATTTAACGGATCTTCCATTATCATGACCTTTAGAGTTCAAGGATTTAAGCTTTTAATCATAAAAAATTCAGGAAAGAAACTTCTGTGGTTAAGTTGATGGTCAGTTACTCACAGAAGCAGCTGAATCTAAGTAATAAAGATTTAAGAATCTGGATTGCAACATCATACTAGGGCCATATCTACACAAGCAAACCCATACTTAAGATCCAGGGCTTAACTTTCCTTGTATCAAACACTGATCTCTGTAATGAAGATGTCCAAATACTCATGCATGTATATTAAGTACATTGACACTGCAAGTGACATTCACTGGTTTAGTGCTTCTGCCTTCCACCCACCCTCACAGTAATCTGCTGACAATTTTGTCTTCTGAGCTTTTAAAATTGGGGCAAATTGAATGTATTGAATATAGAATTACTGTTTTAAAATAATCACAGGCAACTCACAGAAAATTACCCCACAACATTGATGCAGGAAATGGGCTGCATCAGAGAGTCACGCTGTTGGCAACCACAATCAGACACTGCCTGTGCCAGGCCTGTGCCTGAGACACTTGCAAGCAATCTGGCTTTTTTTTTTTTGTTAGAAATAGAGAAGTCTGATGGACTTTACATGAGTAAAATACGGCCAGGGATGCTGATATTTCTAACTGAAGTCTTACTTTCTCTTCATATTAACGTGGCACTATGTACCATATTTCAGATCTTACCTGATCTGACCTAATATTCCTGGAAGAACGATGCTCAGGAACAAGATGTGACTACAGTGGTGCTAAGAAGAGCAGGAATATATAAAGTATGACTATTGTAGCTATGTGACTGAAGTAATATTGAGTGGCGAGATAATAAAGTAATGAGTAAGGTAGTTGCAGTCTCACAGTAGAATAACATGATTACATAGGACATCTGTGGAATTGCATGGAGAAAAAGAAAACATCTAAAAATTGCTCTGAAAGCCATTTCACTTTAAAGAAATATAGTGATGTTCATGGCCCCGATTTGCATACGTGTTTGATAAAAGGACAAAGATAACGCATGAAATAAAAATGCATAATTGATAAATGGTATCCATCAGGCATGATACAATAGATACAGAACAGATGAGCAACCACAGTAAAGAGTAAAACTGCAGAACAGATATGGGCTCTTAGGTAACTGTTACACTCCGATACACTTGATACTTATCTGAGTAACCAAACAAAGAAATGTTTTGGACAAATGCTGAATAAAATCAAGAGAATGGTTAGAAAGGATGAGTGAGACTAGTTCCTTAAAGTCATAAAAACAGTCTAGGGAAGCAGCGAGCAGGGAGTCAAAGTCTACAGCTCCAAGTGGAGGTGGGGCCAAAAAAAGAAAGAGTGGACTGCACCAAGAATTCTTTCCTGACAGCTGCTTCCTCAAGGGTATGGAAAGGGATCTCAGGCTAAATTTCAGTTAGGGTTAGCATTAAGGTTAGGCCTAGGGGACAGAAAGAGACAAAGCCTAGAGCTCCAGGCACAGTGACACTGAAAAAGCAATGCCAGAAGAAGGGTGAGCTGTACCAAAAACGCTCCCTGACAACTTCTTCCCCTAGGTTATGGAAAGGGGTTTTGGACTAAGCCTCAGCTCACTTGAAGCCTTGGAGTTAAAATTAGCATTAGTAGAGAGACAAAGCCAAAAGCTGTAGGTGTGGCAGGGCTGCAAGGCAGCTGCCAAAGGAAGGATTAGACTGCATCAAGAATTCTCCCCAACAGCTTCTGCATCACGGCTTGTCTCGTGGCTTAAGTCTCAGCCCACAGCTAAATTTGGAATAAGGTTTAGGGTTAGGAGAGAGACAAAGCCTAGAATTCCAGGTGGATTGGTGCTGCAAAGAGGCTGCTAGAGGGTTAGGTAGCATTATATTCTCCGTTGACAACTTGCTTCTCTAGGAAATCACTTTGGTTATCTTTAGAGTTAGGTTTAGAGCTAAGAGTAAGAAAAATTTAGAATTTCAGGTGAAACGAAGCTGGAAAGGTGCTGGCAGAAACCCTAACCTGGCTTGGCTTCCAACCTGCCTCTTCAATGTGGACTTGCTGGGGCTTCACTGGACTCTTTGTAACCCTGGCTTCTATCGCCAGGGTGGGAGTTCCTGCCTTGCCTACTGGTGTATTGTGGGTCTGGGCTCCAGCTGGCAATGTTAATTCTTCTGCTGCCTTGTTACTTGGCTTCTGGCTCCCTTTAACTTAATTAGCTGCTGCTCAATGCAGCTCCATGAATGTTTTGAGGTTTAGCTCAAGGCCAAAACCTGGAACTTGATGAGCGTGTTCTTTTCAAACACTTTTTTTTAGCATTCATTGTGGAGTCCATTCCTTCCTTTTGCACTCCCACTCCATCTGGAGCAGGAAGTTTTGTTTCTGTCTGCCAGTATTACCCTCAGGTGTGCAGCTACAGCCTCGAGTTCCAGAAATGGCTTTTGGACCACACTGGAAATTTGCTGTTGGGACCAAAAGACAGTTTGGACACATTAATCCACTTCCTGGATCATTAGGGTATACTAACCAGTTCTAGCCCAGTCATAGCTGAAAACACTGGCCTCCTGCAAAGAGGCACAGACAAGCAACAAACCAACCATTGAGACTTCTCAAAGCTTACTGAAGTGTTACCAGACTCACTGAAGGAAGAAACAGTCTCCTTTGTCCTCTGTTTCTCCTCATTTCTCATTAAGACCTAAGAAGTAGAACAGCAAAGGAAGAGTCACACAGCTAAGCTTAAACAAGGAAGGGGGAAGAATCCAGGAGGGGATGACCATGTGATTTGTGAGTTTCCCTGAGGTGTCCAGTGATAGATGGGAGGTTTATGGTTATCAGGGTAGGGCAGGCCTTGTGTCCTGGATATCGATCCCCACTTGCTTGAGAATTAAGTGTGCTATAAATCCACAGCTTCTCTTCCTTGTGCATGCTCAGCAAAGATACACATTGAGGACAATAAGAGTGAACAGGAGAGATGGAGCTTGGAAAGAGGACGGAGCATCTGAATATAAAGACCTGCTTGGAAATACTTTCAAGCAGCTTCTCCATCCTCCCCTCTAAACATTTTAAGTATATTAATGCAGTAATTAACAGCAGGAAAAGAGTAAAATGTTCCCAAGCCACATAAGACAAACCATTCACATTACAGAAGAAAGAGGGGAAGAAAAGATGCTGTACCATGCATTTAAATGGCCTTTTGGTTGCTGCTTGCTGTTTGTTTAATGATTTTATTTCTTTTATTTCTTTCTTTTATTTTTTTCTCTCGCCAGCCTCCAACCTAAATAAGGTGTCTTCCAGACCATTGTTTATTTTACATCAGAGCTTTTATAGGTGTTAACTTTAGTCTCCCTTTGTAAATGCTTTCCGTTGGGAGAAGTTTTATTTCAACATGGGGAACTGTTGTGTTTGGATTTTTTTCTCAAGAAGAAATTAGGTAAGAGAGGTAATATTTGTGTGAAGTTAATAGACCTTTGAGCTGTCTATGACATGTTATTATCTATGCTGTGTGCATGCATATGTTTGCATTTGCCATTGAGCTCTTCCAATCAAATAGCCAAATGAGAACATCATGATAACTAAGTGTGTTCACAGCAAAATAATCCACATTTAAGGGTTAGAGGGTGATTTTTGAAGCTGAATAAGCAAAATGTTTAATCTTGGGGTCCACAACCAAGTAGGAATTCATTTAATAGGGTAATTTTGTTATAAGATAATGAGAAATTCACTTTGAAGGGTGGCAGAAAGATTTCTCAGAAAACTCAGATTTTAAAAAAGGAAACAGAAATAAACAGTGTGACAGAACCGAACAGATACCTGACTGGAGCAGCAAATATAGAAAAACAAGTCCTGCACTTATAAGCAACCCATTGGCAAGTTGCTGACATAAATCACTCACTGAGAAATATTAGCTAATCAAAAATAAATAAAACCTCTGATAAACTCACGAAAAAAAAACCAAAAAGCTGCAAACATAACAGCAGTGTTTTAGGTATGAACTTCCAATCCACAGCCAGTGGAGGAGAAAGCTGCCCAACATTTGTTTTCCCTTTGCTAGTGTAACCCTGCCTCTCGAGATACTTCAAATGAGCAACTGGTGGAAGCACTGCTTACCCTGCCTTCAGTCCGAATGTGCTGGATTAGCACAGACCCATTATCATTAAAACTAAACAATACTGCAGCTGGTTAAGGTTCATCCACAGGATGGTCTCTGGCACTGCAGCACAATGCTTCTGCAGGGGCAGACAGATCTGTCAAGGAAGCAGTGCTGGGACAGCAAGTACCGTCCAGGGACAGTAACTTTTTACAACTTCTAGCATTACCCTTTTATAAAGAATAATGTCAGCTCAAGGCTTAATTTCATCCTAGACATAATTTCACCTACTGAATCTACACCACAACTCCCTTCCATGATTAAATTTTACTGGAAATCTCAGCCAGTCAGATTTAATACACAAGCCACAAAGACTAAATCAAGTAGTGTCTCTCTTCTCTCTCTCATTTACTTTCAAAGACACAAACAGACAGTTTTTTAGGAGATGTACAAGTATTTCTTCCTCATCATTTGTAAGCACCTGACTTCCTCATTCTGACATTTTCTAAAGAAAGCATTTTGATTTTCATGGTTCTTTAAAATGATGATTTCATTCAGAATAATAAACATGTAACACAAAACAAAACCAAAATCCAGAATTTCACTTCCAAATTGTACAAACATGACAAAAAGAATTCTGAGGAGCAGAGGGGAGGGAAAAGGAACAAAGGAATAACCATTTTGGCTAGTAAATTGAAAGAACCATTATACATTGAATAAGTAGGATAAGGGAAAATACTGCAATTTCTTGGCAGTATAATAAAATGTTGGGAAAAATGAAGATACTAATAAACTTAATGTTGAAGAAAATCAAGAAGTCCAGCTGCCAGAGTGGCCCACTCGTGGAGTAAAATTTTTGACACCTTCTAGGGTGTTAAAGTGTACAAAGATCTGACTCTGTTTTTCAAAATACCCCATAATTAACGGGTAAAATCCTAGGACAATGTTTTACACTCTTTCAAAAGCTGGGCTAGAGGAAGATTTTTCTTGACATTAAAACCATGCTGTTTTCCAGAAGTATTTCCAAGCTCCTATTTCTGTTTGATTCAAACAGTTCTTCCTATCAGTCAGTATCAGTAGCTAATCAAAGCTTTTCTAATGCAGTAAGAGTCGAGTTATTCTAGGAAAATATTTGGAGAGAACATAAAAGTGAAAATGCAGTAATTTTCATTTCTAAGGCACTAGAGAGTGGCAGATATTAATGGATTTTATTTATTTATTTATTTATTGTGACAGCACTTAATATATTCATTGGTTGGTTATGTGAAAATCCTCCAGGCCCCTGTACTTTTAAAAGATGTTTCTTCTTATTGATTTCCTGCAGTCAGCTCTAAGACAAATTCTGTGATTCCTAATAATATACACACTGAGGAAACTTGGGCAATAAAAGTGTTTATTATGTTGTAGCATGAGCAATGAGAGTAAAAGGATCTCAGTTCAATCGTAAGTGTATTCCCAACACAACAGCTAGGGTAAATCCAGAGAAGAAATGAAAGATTAATTCATAGAGAGAGGTGGCAGTTTGGCAGCAGCATGTTACTGTCAGATTGCTATTTTTGCAATAATATTTTTTCTTTATGCTTCTGCACACAGGCTTGCATTTGCATGAGGTTTCTGCATGGCAGATGGACTCCCTGTTCTTCTATCTGTGTATTTACCTGAGGTTTCTTCTCATACAAGATTAATACTGGTAATAATAATAATAATAACAATAATAATAATCCATTAGATTTATATTACCCTTTTCATACAGAAAGTTCCCAAGATACCTTTCACCACCAATGTGGAATGGTTTAGAAAAATGATATATCTTTCTGCATAGAAACACAGAATAATTCAGGTTGGAAGGGGCCTCTGGAGGCCACCTAGTCCAACTCCCCGCTCAGAACAGATCTAATAAATCAAGGCGTTGTCCAGCCAAATCTTGAACATCTCCAAGGTCAGAGAGTCTAAAACATTTCTGGGCAATTTTTGTTCCAGTATAACCAGCCTCCTCAGGAGTCACCAGCTTCCAGCCTTCCCCACCACAGCAGCCACCTTACAATTCCCCCCGTGCGACCAGGGCCTCTAGCCTCCCTCCTCCATGAGGCACCCATGTTTCCTGGGCACTGGACCCAGTTGGTGCCCTGTGGCTGTGGAAACCATCTCTGGGTGGCCTTGTGCAGCCCAGCACAGAGACAATGGGCCCATGAGATCCTGCTTGCCACCAGGAGTTCTGAACATTCAGGCTAGTGCTCCTGAGCATAGTCTTGCTTCCCAGCATCATGTTCAGCCTGCTGCACACCAGCAGTCTTTACCTGTCAGGCATCATCCCATCACATCCCACCCTTTGCAGCAAACCTTCCTGTGAGACAGCTCAGGCTCAGTGCCCACACAGCAGGTTTCATGGCTGCATGTGCATTCTCCATGGGATTTAGTAAAAAGCTAGTCTCTGTCAGCCTTAGTTTGACTTCATGGGGTTACCACATAAATGGTCTGTCAAGCTCCAACCTCCCTAATGCTTCTCTATGGCCCTGCTGAGCACAGCCCATGAGCAAGGAGCTGGGAAGCAGAGCAGGAGTTGAGGTGGGACAGCTTGAGCAGGTCAGGAGCACATAAGGCATTGGCAGAGGGAGTGGGTGGCAGATCAAGGTATGAGGGTGTACTCCTGACCTTCATCTCCTACTCATTTCCATTCATATTTTTTATCCAGTTCAATCATGCCATGTTCCAGGTAGTTGAAATGAGCTTCCAAACAGTAGGAGTCAATGGTGGAAATGAAAACAGGGCAGATATTACCCAACGCCCAGCATGTGTTTGGATGCAGAAGGAGGGCAAGAGAACTCCATAGAGGCTTTGATCATGGTGATAATCCACGTGGCACCATGCAAGATGGAAAAATTGGAGACCAGGAATTTGGAACAAACATGCATCCACAGAGTTAATGTGAATACCTTTCTCCCTGACATGTGGGAAGCTGCTCCTCAATGACCTCTTCCATTTCTTCCCTTCTGGCATTACACAGATAGAGAAGGAATTGGAGGATCGTAGGTGTAGGACAGCAGGGATGGATGGAGCGAGGAAACACCCTCCCACATTCATACATTCACAGATGGAAGAAATATGTGAGTAGGGACAGAAAGATGAGTGGAGCAAAGGCAGAGATGAGCATTGCTACTGGTGGGGCAGTTTCAGACAGAGGGAAGGTGCAATCAGGAGTACCATTCTGATTCTGGGAGGAGAGGAGGGAGAGAGAACAGTAGAAAAGCAGAAAAGTACTGTTTTCCACTTCACACACACAGCTGTGGAGAGCTACAAGGGAGTTTTAGAACCAAAAGAAGGGCTGATCTTGTGAGCTGTGCTGTCATGAATAAAGGATTAGCGTTGGAGAGTTACACACAGTAAATTAAATGCCATTGATCCTCTACACACTATAGTCTATGTCAAGACACCCTTGCACAGAGAAAGTTACACATTCTGAGATAGAAGGTGTTGCATTTGGTCTCAATATTTTTTTACTGTTCCATCGGGAGGGGAGTCAGGAAACAAGCCTTGGTCTGATGCAAGGCTTGATACTCAATGTGCTTGAGAGAAGCGTCAGCAACTTTCTGGCCTCAACATTTCTTCAGGGTTGCAAAGTTTTGGGGCTTTTTATATAGAAGGCACAATGTGATTCAACCTGTCTAAAGCGCGGAGGTGCCTCTTTTCTTATTGTTAGAATTACTAAGCCAGTAAGAACACTTGCTGTGGGATGGGCTTGTGAAATAAACCAAGGCAGATAGATGTCTATAAAAGTCACAAAATGTACTTTCCTCAAAGGGTCCCTGCAAGCCTCCAGGAGTGTTGGTCTGTATCACGCAAAGTGTAGATCTGATAAATAGCTAGAGGTAAAAGCATAATTAAAAGATTCAAAGTTAAAGGTTACAGATATTCAGCCTTTGAATTCTTGCTTTTTGAGGAGATTACTGGCTTCATATATAACATCTTGGAAGCATTTCTGGGGTAAAAGATAGTGGAGGTACTCATTTTCCTTCTTTCAAATTATTTAGCTGCACAAAAAGAGCAATTCTACTTCTTTAGGTGGTACTCCAGCTGCCACCGTCAGGAACACTAGGTTCAACAGCAGCTGTATCTTGGATTTCTCGATAAGGAACATATTTCATTCTTTTTGATCTTTAATAATTTTTTCTTTCCTCATCATGACTCTGAGCTTGATTCAACAGTTCTTTTTAAGTCTTCTCACTTCCTGGAAGAAACATAGAGTGGGATTGTGTGCAAAGGTCTTTCTTCAATTTGGAGCTTTTTCCTACAGTCTCTACAAACCTGAAAAATGTGACAATTCATTATAAGGCTTGAAAATGCCCCTCTTATTAACTAAAAACTTAATTTTGCCTGACCCTTATAAATTGGTGTGCTGGATTTTGACCTGTTTGAATCGGTAGCAGCAAAAATCTCTGCATTTTGTGAGTTTTAAAATAGCTACATTTTTGGAAGTCAAGTAAGAGATGAAATAAATGACTTCCAGGCATTACAGACCTCCCAAACTTTTGTCTCTTTTTTTTTTATTATACATTCAAAGGCGTCCTGTATCATAATGGTGTAGAAACACCTCTGCTGTCCGTTATATGTCCATTGATGATGCCCAAGTTACCTTTGTCAAGAAGTACATTTTGCTGAGATACTATTTTCAAGAACCTACATGTCTCATTTTATGTCCAGCACTCATTGATAAAACTGGTTAGAGTAAGATGTATGTGAAACCTTGAGACAGCCTTCAGAAAAAGACATTATTGATGGCAACATGCTCACCAACACCGTTGGTACAATGTTAGTAACAAACCAATTTTAAAGCAATCTCTGTCAAAAAGAATCCTATACCATTAGTGCTTTAGCACAGGGGAGAGAAAGAACTATATTGTGGGAAGAATACAGTATGAATTGTCAGTTACCCTGCTGACACCCTAAGGATAACCAGCAATGTAAAGGCAATCTTTTGTAAATGTAAAGGGTCTCAGCATTTCAGTACATTCTGAGGATGGGTGGCTAGTCCTTCTACCATCCCATGGGCATTTCTGCGATTTCAAGATTTCATGATAGCTTGTATATCAGTCATCACTAAATACTGGATGTGTATCTTGCTGCATCACTTAGCTGAAAAAATGTGATGTGTCTGGATCAGGTGTAGGCAGACAACTGCACTGCTTTTGAATCAGACAGAATCAAGGGAATTTATGTTGATTTTGCAATGGCAAAATCAAAAAATGGAGGTCAGATGACATTTTATGCAAGTTCACTTTAATCTGTCACTAGGAAGGTTAAAATCTAGATTTACTGTACAATTAATTACAGCCTAGGTTTCAAGGAAAAAAAAATTTTAAATGAGAGCCATGCTGCAGAATTGCTAATAGTGATTATACCACTTAGTTTAGTGCAAATTCCAGCTCTCTCATGCCTGTTGTTGAACAAGGATTTAATCTTCATTTCCACACAAACAAGCTGAATACATTACCTTGAAACACATTTGTTATTATGAAAGAGTTTTTTTCAATCCCCTCTGCTAGAGTTGTTCCGTTTTGTATAAATATTAATTAATTGAGCCCACGAGAGTAAGAAAACAAGGGTGCAAAATTGCCTATATATCCCAGTGATCATAGTACCAGGAATTATGGAGAGTCATGGTTCAAGCCTTTGTTTCAGAAGACACTTAATTATTCAATGGGAAGTGAAAACATTTCAGTGCTCGCTGGAAATTTCCAACCAGTTGTCATTTAGATTACAATTTCTGCTCTCTATAGTATAACAGTACTCTGTGACATTAAAAAGCACATATTGTTTTTTAAAATAACACTCTTATCTACATTGTTTATCATAATGTGGATAAGCAATACATAACAAGTTGTTAAAAATCTATTTTTCTCTTATGTTATTACTGTTTATACTGCAAAAGGGTCTTTGAGAGGGAAGTGTAAGGGTGCAACAGGATTTTGGAGATGCACATTCAACTCTCAAGACCCTGCCTCAATGTACTCATGTTCTGGACCTCAAAAGTGGAATCTTAAAATCTTGTTGCTCACTTAGACTGTGCACGGCTACATCATGATAAAATCCAGTCAAACTAGGACACCATGGAAACAATCCCAGGTTAGCCAGCAGGAAATAATCGAATTCATATGAAATCCTGCTTCTCTCAAAGGTTTTAAGGACTGTAAGATATAAATCCTAATCTTCCTCAATAGCAGTAGGTTCGTACAAGAATTCTTTCATATGAAAAGGCTTTTCTTCACAGGGAGTGAGGGACGGGGTTCAGACCTGTTCTGAAAGATGTTAAGCCTATAGAAAATGTTCATGTATGCACTTCCCAAAGAACGTCTGAGTAAGTGATGACCAGGAGAAAAAAGGGTGCAGGTATATTAATCCACTAAACCCTCCTACCATGAGTGCTACAGGATGGATCAGTCTGAGTCATCTGCCCATTTTCAAACTTCCAGCTAAAGTACTCCACATCTCCATCCTGCGCTTTCCTCTCTTTCTGACCTAGAACATCCACACTTTTTCCTGATCTGAGACTAATTTTCCAGATTACAACCTCTGACACCCTAGAAATGGATTTTCTTCCCACAGCTAAATGAAATTTAAAAATGTGTTACGGCAAAGAGCTAGGAGGAGCACTACTGCATGCCTATACTCACGTATTTTACCCCTCCCTGCTTCCAAAAAAAAGCCAGTCAGAAAAAAGCCCCAGAAATCCCATACCCAACGCACTCCCTGCTCCTAGAGTCAGGATACTTCATTTGCTTAGCGCACTGCTGTAAGTCCAAGAATTCTGCCTGTTTTCTACTGAGCATTCTAACAGGATTTCAAAATTACAAGCTTCATTAGAAAAATTTCATTTGCACAAGACACTAGTAACAATGGAAGCAACCCCTTCCCCCCTGAAAATAATAAATCCAGGGCTGCCCTATTCAGAGCTGCTCAGGCTAGTTCAGTTTTGTACACCTACAGCAACAGAATCCCAGGTTTATAAGGCTTTCAGATAGTGCGTCATGAGTTCATGCTTCCTTGCTTAGGTGGCACATGAGTGGAGAAATGGGATCGCAGCTCTAGATTTGATCGCTTAAATATCAGCAACCCTATTAGATTTAAGATCTTAAGCTCTTTCTCTGTGTCTCAAGTCAACTTAATAAAAATAAAGATGTCATAATAAAATTGAAAAAAATCATATTTTTCTGGCCTTACAAGTACCACAGAGGTCACAACAGACAGAAATTGGGGCCCTTCTGTATGGAAAAGCATAAGTACATAAAATAATGACTTCACCTGCTCTACAGTAGTGCTTGTCCAAGGAAAAAGAAGAAGAATCCAATGAAGAAAGAGACACAGAGAGAGGTATGTTTAAAGTCAGACAGCAAATCAGACTTTGATTTCCTGAATGCTCAGCTATGATCAGTGTTGTTAAGCATCATGGATACCTCAGGTGAAGTATGGGCTACCATACTGTGCACGTATGGGATACACATATCCTGTACCTGTGACGTTGAAGATGGTGGGGAGGGAGTTATTGCACTGTGCCTGCACCTGTAAGTGTAGGCTGTATGAGGCAATGTTAAGTGTCAGAATACAGTGCAGCAAGCCCTACCTTGGTAAATACCCAAGATGTCTTGTGCAAAGCTCTGACTAGACATTCAAATACAAACATCATCTCCTTGCTTTCTTTAGAGCTAGAGGTTTGTGATCTGATTTTTTTCTACCCAATAAATGAAATAGAAGCGTTGTTTAGAACCCCGTATCATTTGTGACCTGCAAGCGCTTTAAGACCTTTTTGTTGCTCGTTTTTAAAGCATAAAATAGTTATACTTTTGATGGGATTTGTGTGACATAGAAACATTTTAAATTGGTCTGAGGTCTGTAAAAATGTGTTTCTACAACGTGCACGTCTCAGGCTAAATTTGTTCTTTTCACTGAAATCATTAGTTTTAATCCCTCAGCTTTGAATTCATTGTTGGTTTCCTTCCAGGACTGCATTCTTCCATTGTAGACTGGTAATAATAATGCTTGGTATTTATAGAGTACTTTATATTCTCAAATCTCTGTGTAAGCATTCATTATTTCATCACTATAGATTTAAAATAATTCAGTCCTATTTTAGAGGAGTGAAATGGAAGCCATTGAAACATTGAGGACTTCAGTCTCAAGAGAAGTCAGTGACAGAAATGGGGTAAAAATCAGAAACCTCTGACTTCTGGGATCATGCTGCCTACTAATTCGTAGCACTTATCAAAATAGTTACTAAAATTAATCAAAGGAAAATGCCCTAAACAGCAAGCAACTTACAAAGGCCAACATGTGTCACAGACTAAACCACACCATTATTATCGAGAGCTCAGCATAATAATGGACTTGGAAAGTTTGTGACATTTATTTTGGATAAAAGCGAAAATACAAGTTGTGATTCTAAAAGACACTCATTCAATACTAGTTTGAGTCACGTTTTTGAGAAATAATTTCATCAAATAATTTCACCACTTTTTTTCCAGGACTAAGGATTTTTTTTTTCCAAATAAATAAATTTATTTTGTATTCTTCTCTTTTTTTTCCCGTTTTAGATGAAATATTCTTTCACATGGGGTCAGACCGCTGGAAAAATATAAAATTTACCCAGCTAATTTTGAATTGTTTTCCAAGAAAGATGTACTTCTGCAGGGGTAACTTCTAATAGTCAATTTTCATGAAATAAAATCAATCTGTTGATATTTCATTGTCTTGGGGAACAGAGTTGAATCTGACCATTATAAAACACTTAGAAAATTAAGCAATAAATCTGGAAAGTTAAATGCTACCCCCTTCTCCCTGTCTTCCTCATTAGAACACAATGAGACACTAGAAGGCAGTTAACCATATGAAAGTCAAAAATCTTTAGGAAAGATACCAACAATTAAAAATAACCAAGTTACCACGTCTTAATAAATTACATTTTCTGAGCTGACTCTTCCTAATTGATTCCTTACACACCCCTACACTTCTGCAATTGCAAAGTAATTTACTTCACATTTGCAGTGGCCTGGAAGCAGATATATAAAATGATCTAGCTGAAGTGCTGAATCCTTCACAACAGTAGCCTGTTTGTATGTGAGCAAGGACCTTGTAAGGACCCTGAGCACATCGTCTCCCATCCTGGGGGTTTGTCTGCCCGAGCTCAGAGACAACTTAGACATAATGCCACTGGGGGCAGCCCCTCTTCCTTCTGGTGACATGGGGAGACGGTCCCAGACAGCTCTGTGGAGAGGCTTTAGCAAGGGCTGACCCATAGGAGCTGATTTCAGGCAGAAGGTCTCAGACTTGGCCCCTGCCTGAGCTACAGCTGCCATCACAGCCATGCCTGTTCCTGGCCATGGACCCTCTGATCTAGGTCCCAACCCACAGACAAACTTTCCAGCTGGATGTCAGCTGTGCCTCATCATCGTGAACTTGCCTGATGCCCTGAGCTGGGGAGTCCTTTCTCTTTGTACAGTAAAAAGTACAATAGAACTCTAAATTGGTGGGTACAGCACTTCATGATGTTTAGAAACACATTGAACAGAAGGAGCTCAGGTCAAGACAGAAACACTAACTTTTTCAGTACTGCAACACAGAAAGAACTCAATTTATTCCAAGTCACAGTTCAGTCCTAGAGTCATTAACTACCAGGAGGTTCCTCCTTGGCCTTCAGCTGTTGTTCTGGAAAGGTGCATGTTGCTCTGTCATAGGTGCCATGTTATGTTGGCTACATGAATGTTGTAGATGCCTTGAACGCCCCTAGAAGGCTACATGTGCCCTATGAATGCCTGAAATACCCCTAGAGGTCTACATGTAAGCAACTAAAAGGATCCCAAATAAAACAAAGCACATTAGACTACTTTAATTGAATGGCTTCATTTCAGTATCACCAGTTGTTTCACTCATTTGCAGTTCAGCTCCAGTGTGGACACAGGAGAACACGATCCATATAGTCAGGAGCTCTGAGTTTCATTTCCGCTGTGTGAACATATTAAATAAAATGGGATATGGTACCATTCACCATATCACTGTAAAAAAAGGTTTGTTCTCAACGTGTTTATGATCAATCACCTTTCAGCATGGGCAACTGTACACTTAAGTCACATGGTTTTGCTCCTATCTCTCTATTAGATGATTAAAGTAACAAAATGGCAAATAATAAATATTCATGTTTATTGCTGAATATGGAATTAATGCTACTTTCCATACACCGGAGTGAGCAAGTATCCAGTTGATGAATGTTTCTAATCATCATCAGAAAACAGATGTGAATGTAGCTGAATGGAATAGTACTTCAGACTGGAAGAGAGTGGCTTGCCTTGTGTATTTGAGAGCTTTCTCCCCCGCTCCGAAAATTATCGCTACAATGTTTCAGATGGTCTGCTGTTGAATCTGTAGAGGAAACCCTGCAATGGTTAAGGCATATTATTAACAGTATCTGGAATTTTCAGGTCAGTTCTGCGTTCACAGCATTCACAAACATCTGTCTCCCCTGTATTTTCACAATCCCCTAGGTGCTTTAACTTTTGAAGATGATTCCAAGCACAACAGCAGAGAAGGTGGACAGCTTCAAAGATAAAGCCTCTGACTTGCGGGTTGAAGGCCTCTGTGGAGCTCCAGCTTGCAGACCTAGATCAGGTGTTAGTCTCAGCTTAGCTTCTGATGGACTGCAGTGCACTGTGCAAGATGGTTGCTATGCTATTTGACATGCATCTGGGACTTTCTGCAAAAAGAAAGGGATTGAAAACTGAAATTAGTTTTCTACCCTGGAGAAACGTGTCAGTATAGAAAATAGCCGTCTCCATGCCTGTGCCCCTGGCTTTGTTGGAAGACTCCCACATGGCTTGTCACTACCATAAAGGCTTTCTGAGAACTTTGCACAATGTGACCACTCACATATTTGGCTGAATGTTCAGTATTGAAATCCTGTGACATGGAGAAAATCTGAGGGTCAGGGAGACTTTTATTAGACAGTAACTGCTTGATTACCTCAGTAGAAAGTAATACCACATATGAACCTTAAACAAGTATTATGGTTGCTGGTGTCTGCTCCCCTGCAGCTGAGACTGGTGCTTGCAATGACAGATGTGAAACCAGTATCTGTCTGTGTAAGTATTCCTCAGTCATGGTCCTTCATCTGTGGTTCTCCCTGGAGCAGGGAAGATGAGTTCTCAAAGAGGAATATCCCCTCGGACACTCACCTCAGCAGGGATAACAAAGCATTGATTAACTTTAACACTAGCATCATCAACTAAGCATTAATGCATCGCTCCTGGGTCTCAACCAGAAGTCAGTATCTAATAACTGAAGAGGTGGTTGGAACATCTGCTGAATTCTGTCTCTCAGTTGTAAGTGGCATGACGAGCATTTCCTCTCTGTTACACTGACAAGCCAGTGAGATTAAGCCATTTCCAGCTCTGCCATTTTAGCTTTGCTCTCAGCCATACTGGGAATGCTCACACAGCTGAAAGTAGCTGAGAGGGGCAGTTCCTTGGGACCCTGCCAAAGGCTGAAGCCTTGGCGCTCTCCCTTTGTATCCAAATATCTTAAGAAGCAAGTTCAGTTTCATGATGTGAGCTCTTGCTCAGGCCATCTTTATTTTCTTTTAAGCAGATTTGAAAACACTAGTGAAAGCAAGATTTCTTGGCTGCTAACAGTATCTCAGAATTAGAATAAACTCCCTGCACAGATATATTCTTGAAGAGCACATCTAGAGCAAGTCACTTTCACCCCATGAGCTTTTTAATAAACTGACTTGCTCTGCATGGCATATAATGAGATAACTTTCAGTGTTTGTGGCTATGCCAAGTGGAAGATTATTCTGAAGAGTGCATTTCTTCTCTTGGGAAAAAGGAAGAAATTCTTCCAACTACAGGAGGGGAAATGTTGTCATATTCTTTTCCACTAAAACATTAAAACCTGCTCTTAAGTAAGTATTTGCCAGATTCTGAATGGCTGCAATTGCATAACAGTAAAATGTTATATGAGGACACATAACAAACATTTCTAAGCATATCCTAGAAAAAGATAGTATGTGCACAAACCCTTACAGATATATGTACCCAAGGAAAAAGAACTCCATTAGCTAAGACTTTTTTTTTAACTGATTATACCATTATTTAAAAACAAACAAACAAACCTCAAGCTGGCTCTAACTGGCTCATCCCCCAACAATATCTTTTACAGAAGCAACTGTAATGCTTTTTCTTGACACTGAAAAACTCCACACCAGTATTCCATGTTATCTTTGTGCAAAACTTAGCTTTTGAAGTAAGAATGCCAAAAAAACCTGCTCTAGTTAGGTTTTAATAACTACATATCATTTCAGGACAAGCACTGATCACACACATGAACAGTTGAAAGAAACTGTGGATTAATTACTAAATTGGCCAAAA
>VYZM01015052.1:79461-127832 GCA_013398915.1 Dromas ardeola | reverse complement strand
ATTCATACAATTGTGCTTTGATGTCATTTTATCTTTGTGCTTCCTCCCACAAGAGATCCTTTGAAGTCTTGCTCAAGTCTACTTTTACTCATGTATGCAATATGTCCCATTTTTATTCAAGCAAAGCCTTAAGCAGCTGGCTATAATCAAAACTCGTAGTGAAAGAAATGCGTTCGAGCTACAATACTGTCCAAGATGATGTCTCATGTCGTAAGGCATGACAACTACTTTTAAAGGAATGCTCTTGAAGCATTACCTGAAATAATATTTTTACTGTGAAACTGCCAATTGAATAAACAAGATATATTTAACAAGATTTTATTATTTTTTTAAAGTATTTCAAAGAAAACTGATAAAGGTATGATTTAGATTTGTAATTTATATGGAGGTCTCTGCTTTTCTTATAGATGCAGAGACTTAATTTTTCCATCTCATAGCTACAAATACAGACCTTCTCACAACAGTCTCCAGGAAAAAGTAGACCCTGAAGTAAGTCACCACATGCAATTTGAAATGTGCCAGAGAAGGCTGTCTAAAGGCAAAATACAGGCATTTCTGCCTTCTTTTGTTTTCCAGTATTTGAAGAAGTTTTATGAAATGTAGACAAGCTCAGAAAAACGACAGAATCTACGTAGCTTTTTTATTCCTCAGAGAAAGCGGGTGAAGAGTACAACTGAAAGTGCATACCACTAGTCTATTACTGTGCAATATCTCGAAATACAACAAAGGACTGAAATTAAACCCGATTACAACGAACCTTCTTTTGACGTAGAATGTACACATGATCCTTGGACTCACAGAAGACAAGCAGACAAAACCACAAAGCTTTAGGTTGGAGTAGTTGTCAGAGGAGCAATAGACAATACCATATAAAAGTGACCAGGGCTACTTTGAACTACTGTGTTCAAAGCAAAGATTATGATACAATAATAGAGTAGCACACAATAATGTAGTGGGCTCTGTATGGGACAAGAGAAGGATAAACAGGTTTATGATCAAGCTCATGAAATTGCTGGCTAAAACACTTTTGAGTTTAGTATGAAGTTGATATATTGAAAATAAAATACCCTTTATCATGTATATACAGCATTTCCTTTTTTAGATTATATATTTATCTCAATAACCTCATAAAAAATGAAACCCCCTTACCATTAACTTCACTAAACTGAAACAAATGCCAAACACTAAACTGAAACAAGGAGAACTAAAGAAGGACAGAAAAGTTTTATACAGATAGCATGTATTTCTGTCAATCACCCAGTTAAAACACAGAAATACCATAAAGGTAATACAAGTACTATACTTAATTTTATGCCAAAAAACTTCAGGTACAACTGTAATGTAGCAGCAAACCATTTTCATCATCTTAATGCCTTGTGGAAATGATCTTCAGCATTTCAAGACCAGCAAAGAACCAATAAAAAAGACCAAATGGGAATCAAACCTTTTAAAGAAAAAGTAGATTCCTCCTAAGAGTGGAGAAGAGTGGGATATTTCCTAAGAATAGTCTTGGTTAGACCTTATTTAAAGTAGGAACTGTAATCTATATTGCCACTTGCCAGCATGAAGTTCAGAATCCAGTTGCATTCGACATTCCCTGGACTACTTGTATTACATAGCTAAAGTATTTAAAGAGCTTGCATTACCATGCATTATGAAAAACACAAATAAGCATATCATACTAAGGAAGCCAGGAATATGGAAACAGATGCCTAGAGTAACAGTAACATCCCATTAGCGGACCTTGGGACTTTTTGTGTTCCAGGATTTTTTGCCTCTTTTGGTCCTTGATTAAGGAACCCTGCTAAACCTGCTGCTGCAAATTCCAGGGAGCAAGACAAAAACCACTTTCTGAATCACTTTTTGATCTGTACTAAGGAAAACCATAACACTGTGTGTTCTGCCTCATAAGCACAGTGTAGCCTCTTATGGGTTTCAATTTAAACAGTCAACATCATAAAAATATTAGTTTCAGAGAGTAACAGAACTAGAAATGTTAAAAATAACCAAAGGAGAGAAAAATACCACAGAAACAAGTAAACAGTATTTAAAAATACTTGTTTTTCAAAACATAGTGCCTAAACAAAGTGTTCTGAGTATAGTAATTAAGAGGTTTCTAAAGACTGAGATATTTTCATAATACAAAACTAAGTGCATAACTCCTTGCGTATAATAAACTATAAGAAATAGAAGCAATTGTTAAAAAGCATACTACAAGTAAAAGCAGAAGACAAGCAGCAGCAGCTGCCAACTGTGTTGCTCTAAGAGAAACACTTAGCAATGTATTAAAAGAAATTAAAAATTAAAGGAGAAATTAAAGATCCTGATATTCTATCAAAATAGAATGCTATTAACGCGACATTATTAGGTGGAGGCACTTCTTTTCAATATTCAGGCAAAATAGCCTATATTGGGAGCTTAAAAGGTCAAGTTCCTTAGATGCTAAAATACTTCAGTAAGATTTTAAACAGTTTAAAGAACTATCTAACAATACGCAGATTCAACAATATAACCAAGTTTAAAATTATATGAATCTGTGACTAATCATCTCTTAATACAATCCCTAAGAACTAACACAAAAAGAAGTACAAATGCATCCTTAGGGAGGGATGATAAACCTTTTGAAATAGATACATGTGTACTGCCGAAAGTGAGGGGTATTACCCTCCCAAATAATTTTGCCAAACTACACTGCCTCTGCCTTCCACCATTCTAACAGCAGCCACCTTGCTGTATCTGCTGAAGTGAATCAGCTTTCAAGCAGAAAAGACAGAAAGCGTTTTGAATTTGAATTTCACTGGAAGATTAACTGCTGCTGCTTCAGTTTGAAGTTCAGCTTTGTATGAGAGACAGATTGCTGTTTCAATGTGCAAGCTCAAGTTTTCATCATGTAAATACTTCAGCAAAAATGTGAACTCACAGAAACAGTTTCCATTAGCTGAACTATTCAAATAGAGATATATCCTTTCCATGTCAACAAGATAAAGTCTCACATCATTACTCCTGCTATATCTGTCTTTAGATCTCCTCATGTGGCTCCTGTAACCATGACAGGATATGTTTGAAAGAACTGTCGCCTGCTCCATCAAAATGACTAACCTTCTTTTGTCAGACAAGCACTTCACAGACTGCTGTGTTTTCCCTCTCTTGTGCCACAAATATATGCTTGATTTGCTCTAATGTAAAACATCAGATGTAAATTTTATTTTTTTTGTGTGCACATACTGTGCAGTAGGAAACTGTGGAAAAATAATTCTAGGAGCTAGACGCTTAAGAGCAACAAAATAGTCTGCTAAGTGATTTGAGTTTTTCTCACAAATAGGTAAATGGACTTACATTCCAAGGTTGATTATGAGTTAGTTTGGGTTTTTTTCCTTTTATATGCTTAGCACACCCATACTAATAGGAAGAAAGGGGAAAAACCTGCAAACCCCTTGTTTTGACAGAGGAATCTGGAAAAGTGATTTTTGTTTTCTTTTTCCCTTTGGACGTGGAAAAAAAGCCTAAGTTCCCATAAATTTTTTTAGGATCATGGCAGATATAAAACCAGAACTACTTGTTGGTAAAAATCTTGTTTTCTTTCCTTAAACTCTGAATAAAAAAGAAATTATTTTTGCACATTTCACAGTACTTTTAAACTGCAGATTACAGTCAGAGTGGCTTTATGCTACCTTGTCACGTTAGCATTACTTACTCTACTTTTCTTTCCATCTTAAGCTGTACCGTCTCTAAACATAACTTCTTCGAAGTGAGAGACACACATGCTACCGATTATTTTCTTTTCACCTGGTGAGTGACATTGCAATCAAGGAAATGAAGTTTCAGATGTATTCTTATCTTTGTCTGGCCCTGACTATACAAATATATTCATACCTTTTTGGTTTTAAGACTTAAAATCTACATATCAGAAATCTGCTGAAATCTGTTAATGTTGCACACGAGATTACAGGCAAGAAAACTAACATGTTTATGACATGTATGTACATATATATATTCGTACATGTTTCTATGTTTGTCAGACAGCATAATAAAGTGAACTACAGTTGATTTAAGAGTTATGTGCTAACTAACTTTGGCTTAATTTATGAGATCTGGTTATTGTAGAATGTATTCAAAGGTACTGGTTCCATTGAAGCATTGGCTGTTCATTCAGGTACAGAATCAAGGGAGGCAACCATTTGTCCTTGAAGCCTATTTACATTTCAGATATTTCAGATATTTCTCCAATCATGGGAACAAGCATCTTAAAAGACAGTCACAAAGTTGAAGCAAACAATAGGTAGGGTAAGGATAGCAATGCAGGGGCATTCAGAAACAAACACACACCAAAAAAAATCAGTAACAAGCTACAGTTGCTAGAACGGATAGCTAAAATTGCTAATTAAAGCCTTGAGGCAAGTACAGGAAGGGTTTCAAAATAGTTTTTCACATATCAACCACTAAAAAAGTTGGATAGAGCTATTAGACTGCAAAATAGACTACTTAGGTAGCAATTATCATTTAAATATTGGAAAAGCAGTACATCTGCTAAAAATGGCTCCACTTTCTTACTAAGGTACCTAAATTAGTGTACTTTATTAAAGGAGTACCCAAACACTTCCAGGGAAATAGGTGATTCCTAGAAATGATCACGCAAGGTTAATGAGAATGTAATTTCACATCTATTCCTCGGGTAACAGAGACTGAACTGATCAGAGTTTACTTTACTACTGAATTTCCAGAAAGTAATGACATAAATTCACATCAAACATCTGTACAGGGAGGAGAGCAAATATGTGGAAAATGACTGTGTGTGTTATCTTTTCTTCCAGTTTCCTGAAACTAGAGGCCTGGCAAATGCACTTAGTCTTCCATGGAAAGAAAAATTGGTACTTCATATTACTTTTTGCTAGGCAGTTTATGTAGCCAGGAAAGGAGGAAGGAAAAAAAAAAAAAAAAAGAAAAGAAACAGTTGAGAAAAAGCAGAAAAGTTGCACCCAGAAATCTTCTTACCATTAGGGAGAAACAAGTCCAGGAATAAAAACTACATGTCCAAATTTTGACATGCTAAGGTTGCTTGAGACACGAGAACAGACAACTCAGGAAGGGCATCAGAGTACTAGAGAAACCTGGCCTTTATTATTTCTTTTATTTGAAATTCTCCCCCATTTATCATTTGAAGACTTGATTCAACCACTGTTCGGAGTGAGAGCTCTCCTACAGCACAGATGTATAAAGCCAACAACATTAAAAGTTTCATCTGGTATATAAATGTTTTGGTCACTATGCAGAATTTGATTATCATACTCCAATTGCCTGGACACTACTCTGAACGCTGCTGAAGCACAAGTTTACTTTGACTGCAGAGAAACACAGGGGCATTGAAGTTCTGTGGAGCTTGCTGTTCATTCAGAGAGAGTATGCTAAAGCAACACCGGGAAAAGTAGAAGGTACTATTTGCATTATTTTCCATATTCAGCAAGTTTCCAAAGCATTTGTCTGTTTCAGGCTCCATTCATTTTCCAAGATATAATTTTATTCTTCCATATAAGCTCTACTGCTGTGGCCCCACTTTACACTGGACTAATTTAACAGGACATAGCTTGCTGAAGAGCAAGGAGGTTGTACTTTGAAGACCTATACATATTTTTAAATATGAGAAACCACGACCTGCTTTGGAAATTGAAGGTTCTAATTCTAGGCAGTGGTCACAGTGAAGTAAGCACCAACAGTCTTGATGTATTTGACAAACCATTTTATCCCAGCTCTGTACAACCTAGAAATTGTTATGTGTGGATACATACTTTGAAGCAGATCTACTTGTGAGAGACCCTGCTCTGTAGGGAAAGCAAGCATAGCCATTGAGACTGGGATAAGAATCCCTATTGCCTATTTCCTATTTCAAAGGCACACACCTATGTTTTAAGTCCCCATTTACCTCAAAGTAAAAATGTGGCATTTAACCAAAGCTTATACAACTTTACAGTAGATTTTAACAGCAAAAGTGTAAGTGTAAATATTCAATATAGTGACAGAATAAAGATTAGTTATTGCTATAGATTTCAACATAATTAAAAATTGTGGAAGTAACATATTACATCTCTTGCAACTTGTTTTGAAGACAGCCAACACCATTCATAACACAAAAGTTGAACAGCAAGCACACTATAAATCCTTTCCACTGCTAATTAAGTTGCATGTTAGGTTACTGGAGAAGAGATTGTCAAAATCATCACTTGTATGTAAATGAACTTTATGCTTTTGCTTAAAGATGGCTTGGCTTAAAGTAGCTTTGTACAGAATCATTTTCACAAGCAGTTATATTGTTAGTATTATTTACAGTGTTATCAACCATTTCCAATAAAGTTTGCACTCATAATTAAAGTTACACAATAGGAAACTGTACTATGTCTTTCAAATTAAATCTTATTTTTTTGTTTCTTCAGTTACAAATTCTCAGTTTGGGTGTGTTGCAGTAATTCCTTTTTTGGTGACAACAAAATTAACTATGTTACAGTTTAGGAAGTTACATGTGTAAAAAAAAAAATCATCTCCAAATACAGTGAGTAACAAGCACTTGTCATTGAAAGATACTCAGTTTTCTTAGCACTGAGATTTTTCCAGTTCAGAGAACACTATCTATTTCCTTTCAAGGACATACCATCTGTCTTTTGTTTCTTTTCTCAGATGTAAAATTACAAATCATTTTGACTGCCAATTAACTTGCCATATGTACATAGTTTTCCTTTAAAATGCAAAGGAAGCTGTCGAGAACAGCAGGATTTCAGATACTACTGGGACCCAGTTGAATCAAATAGACTAAAGATATCTTGAAATATAAAAACTGTGTTGCATTGACATTTGTCATAAGAATGTAAAATTTATGAGCGGATAGATAAACTCAGTCTAAGAAATATTATTTGTGGTCTGTGCCTCCCCTCCATTTATTCTCCTATTAGGGAAAGGAGAATTTACAGCAACTCTCCCCAAAACCCATGCTATAAATGGTTAAAAAGGAGAATACAGTAATTATAGCATTCAAGATATATATTAGGAAGCAATACCACAAGAATGGTGAATCACTTCAGAATTTTTCAACCTCTTTTCTCACACTATACAACATTCAGTTTTACCCAGAAATTAGTAGAGAATAGTCTGTGAAATCAATTTTCTCCAGTTTGTGACCTTTAACCTAAGGAGGCAGATACTTAATTTTTTAGTAAATTACTTCTTAAAGAAAAATTGGCAATAATATCTTAAACAACTGAAAACCAAGTTTACATTAATACCCTACTGCAGTCCTAAGTGGCACAGATGGTTGATCAGGCTGTTCCACCAGGGTTTTTTGAAGATTCCTTTCACCACCCACACACAACTGAGTTGGCTACAGCTCTTTCTTATTTTCAGTTCTTAACTTGAATTCAGTTTAAGGCACATCCTTAGGCACATCCTGGAAGATATCCTACTTACTGTAACATGAAAGAGTATGTCAAGTTCTAATGAAGACTACGGGAGAAATAAGCCAGTGGCCCATAGTTCAGAATTTATGGTTCCCCCCTCCCCTTCAAAAGGAAAACAGTTGCTGAAAGTATTCAACTGTAAAATTACAAACAAAAACCATTTAACGTTCAGCCTATAAATTTGTGGATGAAGTTTTATCATCAAAAGAATGAAGTTATAGAAACAGCAAACTTCCAAGTCTTATATACACCTGAATGTAAATTCAGAAGTATAATAGTTCATGTCTTCTTAATATGTTCCATGCCTTGCACTTCTCTAGTTAAAAAAAAAATTAAAAAATGCCACTTGTCAGTTGGTGCAGACAGTCCTATATTTGGAGACAAGCACATCATGCAGTCTTCCACTCTCACAATTCAAGTACAAGAAACAGGATAACTAATTAGAAGTAAAATGTCCTTTGCTCTCCTTTCTGAGAACTGAAAGAATTATTAACCTGTGATTTCCAGCACACACAAAGTGCCTGCAACAGGTGAACATGAATGAATTTTAACCAATGGTATTCACTGATCAAGAGCCATAATACAGATAAGTTTATATTTTTATTTGGTGTAATCATAGAAGCAAGTATCGGTTTCTTTAATTGGCTTTAACTGGTGAGGATGACTGTGATTCCCTGGAAAACAGGCAAGGCAGATTTTGTCATTAGAACAGATATTTCAGACACTGTCTACATTGTGAATGCACAGAACTACTTTTGTAAAACATTTTAGTTTTGGTTGCAGAACAAGAAAATGGTTTATTTTAAGAGGTGACTGAAGGCGATCTAGAGAAGGCAGTTATCCTTTAAACAGGATCTTGTAGGCAAGGGACTGTACTAAAACGCAGTAGTTCTGAGATTTTAGATTGCCAGATGAGAAAGACTGCTTAAACTCTTAACTTCAATTACGTGGAATGATTTTGGTTAACTTACCATGTGCCTACTTACCATGTCATACTGAGACACTTCTGAAGATGCATTTTAACACCTAAAAGGAATGTTATGATCCAAATATATTAATTTCAGAATAATGCGCTCAATTAGAATAAATAGTTGGGTTTGAAAAGTCTGACAAGCAAACTTATTTGGTTGATAAGAAGTAGGGGAAAACCTATGTTAGCAATTAATATCTATTACTTCACCACTGGAATTCTAGGCAGAAGCATTATCATAGGTTTGTTTTACACTGTTGTACCCTCCACCCTTTACTGGTAGTAAAAGGGATAAACAAGATTTTTAAGAGATGTACAGACATTTCAAAGAAAATGGAAACATTGTTTTCTTTGAATATTTATTACCTTGTTCTTAAACTAAGATAAAAAAAAATGTTGCTTTAACTGCTAATTTAAGCCATGAAAATTGCAGGTTTATGATAATTATCATCTTGGTGTCAGTTTTCAAAAATGAATCTACTATGCCTTTTTCTTCTGGGATCATTGATTGCTTAGGCAAGAAAGTCTAAAACAGGAGAGAATATCAACTGCCTGCAGCTTTTGTTTTAAATTACTTCCTATTCTGCAGATTCAGATGAGGGATTATCTAATTTAAGTTATAGTAGGATCAGTGAACCATTAAATCAGTAACACAATGCCACCTTCCATCAAATATTTGAATAAGAGAAGCAAAGAGGCAGTTATATGTGGAAAGCAAAGTAGCAGCAAGCCAAAAGCTGCCTATTTTTGTATTTCATATTAATAAATGCAAAATATTATGAAAAAATTAAGAAATGAAAAATATTTAATGAAAATGTATAGGTGTAAAGGTCCACTGTTACACAGTACACAGAAGAAAGTACACATCTGACAGCTGAAGGATAGGAAAAAGAAGTAGTTCACATATACATTTTGGGGAAAGCTTTCCTGCTCCAACACACTGAATATAACCAACAAGTTCTGTGAAAGATTTCTCATTTGGATATTTTAGACTATAGTCCAATCCCTACCAGCATATTCGTTTTAGTTTTTCAAGAAAAGTTTGAAACTTGGAACGGTTTGTCTTAAGCTTATTCTCTGGTGTTTTTAGGAAGCTTACCTACTTACTGAAATAGACTGAGCAAGTGTTTTCTATTTAATGTCATTTCACACAGGGTATAGTAGACCTATGAAACTCCTTGCAGAGGACACAGTGAATGGAAGAAGTTTACAAGAGTGCAAGAAGAAACTAGAAAAATATTTGAAATCAGAATCATAGAGTGACTGAACAGACAAAGCTTTGCCAGAAACAGAAAAAACTCCTGAAAGTAGTTGGGGGTCTAGGAAAGTGTGAAGGAGAGGTGTGTCGCGTATGTTGATCCTGTCCCTAGTCTCCTTGCTCTCTGTTTATGCATTCAGCTGCATAACAGGACAACAAGCAAGACTACACAGATCTTTGGTATGAGTCAGCAAAACAACACGTCTACAAAGCTGATACAATGAATTCTTGAACTTGTCTTAATTCCTTGTATTGCAGTAATAGAAATCTCAAACATTTTCCATGAACAGTGTGCCCAGCCTGTATGGCTGGTGGAGAATACCCTTGGCAATCACACTAGAAGTCTACAAGCAAATGTCGGCACTCGCACAAAACAGAATTGCATTCTGGGTTTAAACACTGAAAGACATGGCATTCATTAACTGGATATTCCTGATTGGCTGAATCTACTTTCAAAAAGTGTTGTACTGCGTAGATTGACTGTCGTGTTTGAGAACATTTCTTTTATAATCCTTAATTGGAAAGTACAAAAAGAAGTACTCCAAGCTACCGTCAAGATTCAAATTCTTAATAGTGTTGGTTCTAGATGACAGAAAATGCTAAGAAAGACGGCCGTTACTTCTGTTACCAAAAAAATAAATAAATTAAAATTGCAAAACATTTCCAGTAGTAAAAGAAATA
This sequence comes from Dromas ardeola, assembly GCA_013398915.1. Classification (NCBI taxonomy): domain Eukaryota; kingdom Metazoa; phylum Chordata; class Aves; order Charadriiformes; family Dromadidae; genus Dromas; species Dromas ardeola. The sequence goes on along the minus strand of VYZM01015052.1, from coordinate 117,484 downwards.
AGTCTAGGTAGCCCACTGCTATTAAAGCCGAAGTACTTGCATAGCCCAGAAAATTATTTTTTCATTCCTGCTAAAAAGCCAGAGAATTGGCAGAGAGCTAGCAGCACTGGGTCTCAGGATGTGTCTGGCCCTGACTTTTTGGGAGCTGGTTTCAGCTGTGGCAGCAATTGCCTGGTGGCCACCTGCCTGTGGCCTCCCTGCATTAGCTTTGCTCTGGGAGCACCTGGGGGGCAGGGGGCTGGCACCCCTACGTAGTCTCTTCAGGACAGACAGCCCCTCTGGGTAATGGGGCTGTAGTATGGCAGCATGTGGCTCCTAAACTCTGCCTGGGAAGCAGGGAGAAGGCGGAAAGCTGTGATAAGAAAATATACAAAAATGGCCCCAAGCAAACCCCAGCGTTGAGGAATATCACCAGGTGTGTCACAGTCCTCCAAAGAAAGATCTCATAGCACTGATGCCTTATCATAACCCTCCCTACCCCAGACTGTGTCAACTAAGACTTAGAGGATTTAGGTTTTGCACTAAATAAGAATTATAATTTAATAAATAGATAGGTTAATCTTTCAAAAAACCAAGACAAAGTTACCGATTCAACTGATCAAATTACAAGGCAGTATACAACTTATGGTTGTAACTGTAGGTATAATACATATAATACAATATATATTTTATAATAAATATTATAATATTTCTATAACATGACAATATTTTAAAAATAAGAATTTTGTTAGGTTAGATTTAAGACTTGGAGAAGAAGAATTTCAAAGTTCCTCTTCTGTAGCAACCAAGAACAAACTTAGTTTTCTGTTTAGCCAGTAGAGGAAAGTTTTTTAAATTACAAAACACAATACTTTCATTCCTAACTATAGAGAATTACCTATAATATAGGGTAGAAAAACAATGCTGTCAGAGAATATCCCTTCCCCCCCGGATTCCTGTGGTTGGTGTAGGCCTGGTTTCCAGTGTAGGTCTGTTCTGCTTGGTACACAGAATAAATTGATTAAACTATAGGAATTAGTGCAAGTCAGAGGCAAGCAATATTTCAGTTCTGTAGTTTGTTCAGCTTGGCTATGAAGAGCTTAAGCATTATGAGTTCTCATTGGCACGACTCAAAGAGTTTTCAACGTTACTTAGGTAAAACCTGATTTGAGTTTACTAAATTTTGATTTGAAGTTTACTAAAACAGAGTACATCAAATTAATAAGTACTTTAGAGTTAGCTGTGATCACATCTTCATAATTGTTTTTTTTTGCAGTTTGTGAGCACTATACATTTTCTTGGAGTACAAGAAAGTAAATGACAATAGCGTACTCTACATGACAAATACAGACTAATAAAAGCACTAATTGTCTGTCTATAGCATAATTCTTGTTTAATGCAAAAGATTGTATGGAATTAAGCTCATAAGAACAACAAAGATGTAGGAAAATATTGTACACAGATCATAAGATGTGACCTTCTCTTTGTTATGCTATAAATTAAAAACAGGTAGATAACACTGATTCAAGTATGAATTCACACAGTGAATAGTCACGTTTATTTCATTAAAACTGTCATAAGTCTTTATTTGGATGAGTTTATGAGGCTGTATTTGGCTGCTAAAAGGATCTCATATCTTGTTCATGCTCTATGTTGCTAGTGGTCTAAACTTGGAGGTATGGAATACTAAAACTAAATTGCAACCTTATTTCGTTCACTGGTCTTTGAAATCTACTTGCAGGCAAATTAATACTGCTCTGGGCTTGTAATCAACAAATGCATTTATGATTATCTATGTATCCACATTTATAACTTTAATTAGCTCTGGAAGCTGACTCATCTTTCATGAATATCTTTATTTAGGAATGCTATCTAGTTAAAACCCTGATAAGAACTGTATACATGAACTTTGCTTCATTTTACAGCACAATACTTCCACCATTTGATTCATAAATGAACTCCCAGGCCCCTGTAACAAACTGTAGAAAAGAATCTTTCTGCAGTCCTAGTCTTAACTCTAAATGAGCTCTAAGTGAGGACCCAACATCACATTTAGAGTGAGGTATTTTTTTTTATTTTTGTTTGGGGTTTTTTGTTTGTTGTTTTTGGGGTTTTTTTTGGGGGGGCGAGAGTTATTGGCAACATGTGGGTAATGAATTCCTCCACCCAGTGAGGGAACAAAACACTATCAGATGACAAACACATTTTTTCTGCTCAGCAAAGAATAGTATCCTACAGAAAGTGGAGACTACTACTGCTTTTGAGAGCAGCTATTACATTTTCTGGGTACCAATAAGAGAATTTACCAAAGACTAAGAAAGAAAAGGCAGACCAAGAAACTTATGTCCTAGGACTGACTCTCTAACTGACAAGGAGCTGTTCTGAAGATTTGTGTAAGACATAGCTTTGGTATCCTAGCATGACATACCATGTGAGTAGTTGTACATCCTTCTCTCTTTTGCCATTTCCAGTTCAGACAAAACAACACTTACGGCACTGATAAACTTGGCTGCCTTCTGGGCAAAGCTAAAGTATACTTAACCTTACATCTTCAGTAAATTATTGGAATGCTATCAAGAGCGGAAGAGACTTTAGTCTACAATTTATTTATTCTTAAGTATTGATCCCTGCCGCTTGTAGCTGAGTACTTGCAGTACAGATATTTAACATGACTTGACTTATACAACTTCTTCCATGGAACTGGCAACATTCACCTTGTTTCTACGTAATTGCTTTAGGAAATAAATTTTAAACCAATCTACTTCTGACTACTGTTTCCTTTAATCAGATCCTTGATGAACTAATAAATAAATAAAATCAAAACAGAAGATTGTATTGTTTCCATAATTACTACCCCTTCTCCTTCCCTTCTCAGAAGCCTGACCACATGATATTCAATGAACATTGATAGCTGTGGCTAAATGCTGTAGAAAACAGCTGAAAGCAGTTTAGCCAAAAACAAGAGCAACTAAATATAGAAGGCACTGGTGATCCTGTCTAAACTGACAACTTTGTCAGCGCAGTGAAGAGCCTGGCTCCATCTTAATGACTTCCACGTGGATACTGGCAGCTGCTGTTGGTCCTCTCGAAAGCCTTCTCTCCCTCAAGCTGAACAAGCCCCAGCTCCTCAACCTCTCCTCATAGATCAAGTACTCCAGCCCTGAAACGCTTGCTCCAGCTCTGCCCCCCAACCCAAACTCTTTCCAGTTTATTGATATCCATAACATGATATCATTAATCATACATAATATTATTCTTCTAATATAATGGTTATGATGCAGGGCCAAAACTGTACACAATGTTCTGGATAGGGTCTACTGAGTGCTGAGTAGAGGGGAATAATCACTTCCTTTGTCTAACAACTGTGCTCTTTTTAATACAGCCCAGCATACCTTTGACCATCTTTACTGCCAGGGCACACCATTGGCTTATGTTCAGCCTGCGTCTGCCAAGGCACCAGGGTCCTTTCCACTAGAGCTGCTCCACAGCTGTTCAGTTCCCAGCTTATACCGTTGCAAAGAGCTCTTCCTTCCCACAGGCTACGCTTTGCGTTTGCCATGTTGAAATTCATGAGGATCTTCTTATAACTTATTCTAGCTATGAGCAGAGTAAGATCATTAGCACAATTTTTCATAAGACAGCGCAAAGTAATTTCACTCCTGAATGCAGGCTTCTTACCCCTACCTACAGGATAAACAAGGTATTTCAAATATTTACTGCTGGTTTTAGCACTTACCCTTTCAGAACAAGTCATGTCTCAAATACCACTATAAGACATAAACTGAAGTTATGAAGTCTTTATAGCAAGATAGAGAACAGGTAAATAGGGATTTATTTTTGGCAACATATGCCAAACATTTGACTAGTTAATTCACAAGCTTGACAGAGGATTTGCAGACTGTTTCAAACACCACATGCTAGCTACCCTCAAGATTTCAGAAGTAATCCTTGAATATTACTAGGCATTACTTCTACCCTCAACTTCTCACAAGCCACACAGTTCCACTATACTCACAAAAATAACCAGTTATGTGTGGCAGCACTTCAATGGAGAGCTTTTAGATGTGCTGAGTTTAGTATCAAACAACAATAAACAGGGCCATGATTAATGAATAAATAAATAAATGAATCTATTGCCAGGACATCAACTAAGTCTTGAAACTTGGTGAGGCAGGGATGGAAATAAGAACCTTGGGTAGTGGGTCAGTACTTGCATCCTGCCTGGCTTTGCATTCTCAAGCAACCACAAGATTACTTTGTTCCAGCTTGAGTGGAATCAAAGATGGCAATTATTCATTACCCAGTGAAATCCAGAACACTGAATTAGTCAATATCTCTAGCAACTATGCTGTATTTCTTCAGCATTAGTTGCCAAACAAAGCTAATTGTGCAAAACCTGTCTCAAAGGAATAGGTACATGAAAATCTGCATCAGTCACACTGACAGTGTTTGTTTCAGATGGTTTGGTTTTTAAAGAAAAAAAAGAATGTTTAAAAGAAACAAAATGTTTCCATAGAAACAAGCTTCTTGGCGACGAGAAGCTTCTTTCTCACATCCCTTTTCTTTGAAGACATTGACATATTGACAACATATCTTTAGGAAAAAGACTCAGTCCTAAAATGACGAAAGGTCAAATTCTTACCAGGAGCATATAAAATCCATATGCCATTATATACTATGTATTTAGGAGCTGAAAGTTCGTACGTCATTTTGAAAACAAGTTAACCTAAACATTTTTATTCACAGGAATAAGGTTAAAATAGAGAACAGAAAAGACAAAATTTGGTTCAGGGTTGAAGGTCACTTGCAACGACTTATAGCTATCACCAAAGTACACTGTAACCGGATCTTGCAACTAGACAGGCTAGCTGTCATCTTAATAGCCTTCTACAGTGTACACCACAAAAAAAACCCTTTAAACTATGTTATGCCAGAAGACAACAATATTGATACTTCATGGTTTATTAGTTCATTTCATTATTTGAGGATGTGTTGCAGTGTAGCAATTCACAAGTTTACTTTCTTTTAAAGGTTTCTTGAATTTGAGTAGAGAAAAATCCTATAAAGCAAAACTAAACATCACAATCATTGTCATGCTGGCAAGTCTGAGCAAAATAAGGTAATTAATCACTTGAATATACTATGACCAGGATGCTACATTTACAGATGATCCAAGATGCTAGCAGAGAGTTTCATTAATCAGACAGGATATATACATAACAAAGACCCTCATTTCTGAAATTCACTGTTTCCGGCATATCTTCAACTGTGACAGCTTACAGTTGTACAGTGAAAAGCAAACCTGATGGGACTCGAGTCTTTTTTGTAACTTCAGGATGTATCATTGCGGTGAGGTTACAGAAGCTGAGATCTCTGGCTAAGTTTAGCAGTTGACTTCCTCCTCCTTTTGTAGTCTTGCATTATGGGAGCCTCCTGAGCCATACAGGACATCTTGCCAACCCATGGCTCAAAGGCAGTTTTGTTTCTTTATTAGGATCAAATTACCTCCAGCAGCAAGAGCTGTGCTGCCTATAAGGCTGCCACATAATTCATGTCCTTAACTTAATTAAGGTTACCCTTAACTAAAGCTAACTTTGTAAAAAACCTACCTGCCACCCAACCGTCATACTCCAGGGCAACAGGACAGCAACTGTTTCTGGCCTATGGCCTAATTTTATCTCTTCATCAGAGCTTCCTCAGCTGAAGAAAAGGAGACAATCCTTACGATTTATGAATGGCAAAACATGTAAAAAGAGGGAGTCATGTTGCATATAACATTTCTCCAATTTTTATTACTAAGCTTGCAAGTGTCTATTCTGTAGATGCACTGTTTTCCAAATAAAAAGATTCACAATGCTAATCGTTTCACAAAGGGTTCCTCCTATCTTGATCTATAAACCATGTTTTTCACTTTCAAAGACACACAAAACATTCCCAGGAAGTCTACTGAAAAAAAGAAGTGCATTCCAACTGCATCTCTACTGTCTTTGCAAAGCTGACTCTAAGAAGACTATCCACAGGAGTATTGGCCACTATTAATCTTACTCATACAGTGGCAGAGCTTTATGGTTACTTTTTAAAGTATTTTTTACACATAAGAGCAAGACTCCCATCAATTTCCTTCCATATAAAACAAGACTTCAGAATATGTGAATTTGTAAACTTACATCAGTCACGTTTTAGTCTTCTTTCTTCATCCTCATTTGTACAAGATAAAATTATCTACTCAGACCAAGCCTGCCACACCATAGAAAGTTTAACTTATTTTCTGCCTTTGGCTTGCGTACTCTCCAACCTGAAAGTGGCCTTAACAAGTCACGAGACATATTTTTTAGCGTGGATTTAAGAAAGAAATTTTGCTTGTGTTCAGTATTTAGGAAGTCCCAGGTAGGTTTCATATTTTAAATTTTACTAAAGTTCTTAAAAAAAAGAGTTAAAGCAAGATTTAAACAACCTTGAAGACCAGTTCTTACAAGGCTTCATCTGCTTCAGGACACTGTACTTAAGTACTTATATTGCTAAGATACACTCTAATTTCATATAAATTTTAGAGGATTCTTGCTCAAGACCTTTTACCAGTTGTCTCATCGGAAGAAAAAAATTGTCTCATAAGTTAGTTTACAGTCAAATATTCATACCTTAGTCTATACAGATTTATCTAGCCATGGACACATTTTCAAACAGCTCTGTTGGCTTCAGCAGCATAGGAGAGTTGGGCATTAGCATGCAAATATCTTTCAGTTGGATCTGGAGAGAGTTTTCCATGAACATGGTGACACACTGTTCTTCAGCTCTGCTTTGAAAACTTGCATGACACACCATGACAAGAAATAATCACCACCAGATTAAAATTCAGGAAAGCTCTCATTGCCTGAACAATACCTTTCATAGCTAAAGGAATGGGAGACTTTCCTCTGCTCAGGAAAAGACAAGCTAGGAAACAAGAGTTCCTTTCTCACATGCAAACAGGTAAAATTGTTTGTCCATGCTGCTTTCATTTCTATGTGTTTCTTAATCTAAGGAGAAGGAAAACAACAGTTGATCAATTTTCATGCTGCTTTCTCTCTTGTAATAGACTTCTTTTTTTCCTCCGCGGTTTCTCCAGGGTTTTATCTTTCCAGTTATACCTTACTTCCTGAAGTAGTAGGTAGCAAACTTTCATAGAATCATAGAATGGTTCAGGTTGGAAGGGACCTTAAAGATCATCTTTTTCCAACCCCCCTGCCATGGGCAGGGACACCTCCCACTAGACCAGGTTGCTCAAAGCCCCGTCCAGCCTGGCCTTGAACGCTTCCAGGGATGGGGCATCCATAACTTCCCTGGGCAACCTGTTCCCGTGCCTCACCACCCTCACAGTAAAGAATTTCTTCCTAATATCCAATCTAAATCCACCCTCTTTCAGTTTGAAACCGTTACTCCTTGTCCTGTCATTACACTCCCTGATAAGTAGTCCCTCCCTATCCTTCCTGTAGGCCCCCTTCAGGTACTGGAAGGGAGTGGGAGTTTTGATACAGATTTTAAAAAAGAATTGGGCACTTTTTCTTCTTTTCTTGGAAATTTCAGTAATCCAAACCTGTCAAGCAAAAAAGCTTCTAGGAGTCTGGATGTATAAACTTTAAACTAGAGAACTAGTAAGTATCTATCTCCTACATCCCAATACTCTAGGTCCATTTTGCCAAAATTCTGAAAATTTGTGCGCGTTATGCCATTCAAAAATTGAAGCTACAAGTGAGATACTTAGTAAAGATATAACACGGCTAGTTTCTAGAGGATATTTTCTACCAGGTGGCTCTAAAGCTCACTTTCACCATCCCTCTTTTCTTAATATATATTTAAAAGGAGATCTTCCTAAACCCACATTTTTTCTGAAGGCTGAGCAGTTTTTTGTCAGAATTACACTGCCAGTACATTTTCTGCAGTTGAAGCTGGCATGGTAATTTAAGTATCAGTACCCTTATTCTCATCCATGTTGAAGGTAAACCTTATCTGCTTAAGTATTTCCCACACACACACACCAGAAGGAGTTATGAAGTTACCGTAAATGTTTTTCCTCAGCAAGAGACTATTCAGTTCACTACTATTGGCAGTTACAGAAAAGACCTTGTAAGAAAGTGATTAAAATCAGATATGAGCTCAATTTTTTTGCCAGTGTAGTGTTCAAGTCAAAAGGAAGAGCAGGATAAGAGTTCAGGGGTTTTCTGGTTTGGGGTTTTTTTTTGGTAGGATGCAACTGGCAGTAAACCTCACTGATTTTAAGATCAAACTAGCAACATGAATCCCCCCAAAGAAACAATATTCTGTTATATACTCTTAATAAGGTATGTCTTTCATATTATACTCCATTTTAGAAACCCATTCATGAGTGCTATATACAATTTCACATTGTAAGTGATTCTCTATTGGAACAACTGCCAATAAGAAGCCAGCAATAATGTCTGTTTTTCAACTTTCAGTGTTGAAAAAAGCTTTTCTTGTGGTTTACCTTCAGAATTTTTTCCCCCTGAATAATGTTTTTGGATAACTGTTGTTCTATGTAGCTAAGGTACCACACAGACGTGTGCACAAAATTATGTTATCACATTGGCACATGCATACAGAGAAGTACACATTACACAAACAGAGCTGTGGACACCTAGAATTTAAAGACACATAATTTGAAGATCTACAATAGCATATTTACTTGGTAGAGCAGCAAGAAGATACAACAATTATGATTTTTTATTTTTTTTTTTAACAGTTTGGAAGGGAGGCAGTTGAAATAGATGCATAGTTGTACTGAGATTTATACTTTTGTCAAAATACACTAGTGATCTTCAGAACTGCATTGATTTGCAGGTTTCAGCGCACTAAATTTGAACAATGCATGTAGTAAGAAATTCAACAGTTTTAGTTATCACTTAGACACTCATACATACTCCTCAAAGGTTGAATCCAGTAATGAAGAAAGTTGATACAGTCAAAATGTTGTACATCTTATGATCAGTAAAAGCAACAAAATATGTTCCATATTCACAATCCCAAGTTATAATAACAGTAATAAGGAATTGTTTTAAGTGATATCAGAAAAGTCTGAATTCAGTGAGTTCCATGCCTGAATAATCAAATATTCCTGTTCTTTGACAGATTCGAGCTTGATGTGAGTAAAGTTGATTTATTTCTGTCCCATGCATCAGCTTCAATAGGACATTAATATGTTAGATTATAACCCCACTCATCCTTCTCCGAGTTTCTTCCCTTTCCTCAGTCTTCAGTATTAATGAAACAAAGATTAATTAAGAAGTCACTCTAAATCAGGTACCATGTTCTACCAAGTACCACATTATGCTTTGCTAAGGTATTTTCTCTTGTCCTACCATACATTTCTTATTAACTGGCAGTTTTATTGAGTAATTTTTCATGTTAGAAAAGTCTTTCTGGAAGAAAACAAACCAACCAGACTGGGGATTCCTTTCTCAGGTCTGTCACGTTTCTTTTATTTACCTGACATTAAGGCTATGCTTGCGTATGCTTTCGTAGCATTTGTGCATGGGATTTCTTCATCACCATCTTCTATTGCAAAAGTATCAACTTAAGTAAAAGCTAAGAGTGATAAAGTTTCCTCTCTGAGATACTTTGTATTTCATACAGCTGCACTGAAGCTTCAGTTTAATCATTAGCAAACTAATTAGCTTGGACTTAACAGTTACAGAATGATCATTAGCTTACAAAGTTGTTAATAAAAATAAAAGATGCATACACAGACATAAAACTCTGACTTTGAACCTATCACCGTCTCCACATTGCTTGAGAAAAAATATTTGGATGTTAAGAAGACAAATCAAAATTACTATTTTTCAGACACAGATGCTATAAAAATTAATGACAAAATAGTTTAATAGGTTTAATAATAAAGTTAAATGAGTAAAAAACACTAAAGAATTGAAAATAGATTTGGACCAAACTAAAAAAAAAATAAAATTGCAGCTATAGCAGTTGTTTTCTGAATACATGAAATACCCCCATTCTGTTAAAGTGACTCTAATTCCCTTCAGACTTACAAATAACATTTAGAAAGTTCAAAAAACCCAAAATCTTGAGACAGAAGAAAGGTAAAATTATTGCTATGCATAAGAATGAGCCCATAACTTTCACAACTTTGATCCCAATATAATAGATCATCCTCAAAATCCACTGAATGTAGATCTTGCTTTCACTAGTGGAAATCAGATACCCTTCAACTTGCACCATAGTATGCTTGTGACTGTTTCACACCTTCTGTGAAGATTTTAGAATCTTGTTGGAATGGAAAACACCTCAACTAGGCAAAAATATTCCTACCAATACCTAAGTTGTTATCCCAAGTTGATTGGAGCTGAGTCTATCAACATAGCCTCTGATACTCCAATAAATAGTGTTTTATTCACAATAAAAGCTTAAAATTTAGCTGCTTCTTCATCTAATGAGGATGTTCACTTTTGACAGAGACAGTTGTGATTTACCAGCAATCCAAGGTAAATGAGAAAGTCATAAAAGCAGGCAGTGGTTGCAATTGTCACAGCAGCGACAGTAGCCGTGTCATAAATGTCTTCCTACTACACATTACTTCACACATTCCCTTTTTCAGAAAGATATCAGTGTTGCCCTCACTATAATCTTTCTTGAACTACTGTCATCCTATTATGTTCCTTCTCTCTGCACCTCCATTATTTTAAAAAGAAACAATCATCATGGTGCTACCCTGCTATGGAAGTTCTTAAAGGTTTTAAACATAAATTGGGATTGGACAGGAACCTGAAACCCAATTGTGTAAAGGCAGGGCCTTGAGAAAGCCCTCTATTCACTACCTAAAGTTTTAGAATATGTCAAACGGTAAAAAGAAAGAGGTTTTTGTTGTTATTGAAGTTCTGATTATCCATGCCATGAGGCATGGAGGCATGAGAGTTTAGGAGTTAAATATATGAGAGGAGTCATCCTCCTGGGTTTTTTTTTCCCCTCCATAATTTTTTTTACAATGTTTATCCAGCCCAGGGAAAGACCCATAAGACCTGCTTCCCCAAGCCTGTTCAAGATGCCAGAGATATATCGCACAGAAACCCTATAACTCTGTAAGACTTACTGTTTCCCAAGAGCCTCTTCTAATCCCTCTCAACAGCCAAAGCCGTACCATGGCAGGTTTTCCTGAGAAGGCTGCAACTAGACAGAAAGATAATGTTCATCCATTTTTTGCTTCTCCTCCCCACCTTTCCCCCAAACAAGAAGCCTTTCTCACTAGGAAAGGGCATCCTCAGGATCACACAGGAAAAAAACCCCAAAAAACCAAATCAAACAGATAAAAAAACCCAACAGGAAGTTACTCCATAAAGCCTCTGTTTTATATTCCCTGTGGGATGCACAACATTTCTTTCATACTTAGACAATCTAAAGTACTCACTAAAAACAGACCTTCCCACCATTTTGTACTCCTTATCTATCACAATTAGAATACATTTGAAGTAAAAGTGTGTTAGTACCAGAAGACAATAGAACAGATGTATTTATCACAAAGACAGAAACACACCAGAAGAGGCACATTAAAAAGTTCAAAACCTCAAAAGCCTGAGACAGAATAAAGGTAAAATTATCGCTATGCATAAAAACACAACCCTCCAAAACAACACTCAACTCTTATCAGTCTTGCTTCTCAATACCATTTGTCAGGAGAGGAACCAACAACTTCTCACTGAGGTCTTCATAAACTTTCAAAAGCCTGACATCACCATGAGCTTCAAAGTTTTCCAGATCCTTCCCAAACCTCTCACATCTAAACCTGTGCAGCTGCTTCCCCAGCTGAAGGCTGATTGCCCCCACTGGCAGTCAGGGAGTGTATTCTTTGTGCTATATCTTATTTTCCTATAAGGATCAGCTCAATCCTAATGAATTACACAGCAGTTATCATTAATTAGAGTTAGCTCAAAATCTATTTTAAGCACTGCATCCCTTTTTACTTGGGTATTTTTGGCATTCCCTTTATTTAAAATTCAAATGATACTGTTTGGAATGTTTTCTGTATTGATGAATTGTAATCGTCCAGCCTTGAAATGTGCCCTTTACATAGCTATAGATTGAGCGTACTTGAGAACAGGTTCAGAGGTTTCCCTGGCAGCAGTCAGCATTTGAAAAAAAAATCATGCTTATAATCTGTTGTGAAAAATCATGCTTCATATTTGCTGATTCCGCTTATGCATATTTGTTTTATTTTTTGGCTTAAATCCAGACAGGTGTGCTTACCAGAGGTATTTTACAGTAGCTCTGGCAGCAGACTCTTCCCAGTGAGGCTGACAGGAAAAACAAAAGCATTTCAGGGACAGCGGAGGCATTAATACTCAGGACTCAGTTTCACGAGCTCCAAAAACAAGCCTTCAAAAGCTTAAAAGACCTCCAGCAGGAGGAAAACTAATAGAAAAAACAGTAGGAGATGCAACTATTACCTTCTGTTCTGGCCCAAAGGCTCTGAAGAGATTCACTTTTCATTGTTCCAGAGCAGGAAAAAAAGAAGTGGTAAAGATAAGAAAGACCAAACTGGGAACAGCTTTCTTTGATGCTTCTCATCTCAGAGAAATAACAAGACATGAAAAGCAAAATCCAATTATATATGGCTAGCATGTGATGATCACAGCACAATAAACTGAGCAGGGAAAACAAGAAGAAAAATTGTGATGTGAACAATAAATATGGCATGAGTCAAATACAGCTTGTTTCTTTTTGATTCATATAGATACTCTTCCACAACTATTTGTATGAATGTATGTAACACCTACAATGCACACTAGTGCATCTAGAGATGCAAGATATACAGCTGGTTTAGACACTAATTCTTGCGTGTTTGTATCAGGATACATTAAAAATGTATACTTTGTTTATTTCATTAAATATTGCTTCTTTACTGAATGTTCCCATTCAGAGAATGCAGCATGAAGCTACATATTGCTGGGAAAAGTTCTCTAAATGGATCAAAGTAAAACTGGCCCTTGGATTAGTAAATTATTCACATTTTGGCCATTATTCAATTACTAATAAAAAGAAAATCACCCTGATTTTTGGAAATATGTATATTACTAAAGAATTTCGCTGAAGAGCTTGGACCAATGGTAACCAGATAGTGGATTATTCCTGAACTGTTTTTTATCAAATTTTGGCTTTTTTTTTTATTTATTATGTAGTTGTCCTTGTAAATCACATAACACTGCTTCTGTTCCCTGAGGAGAAATGTTTTAAATGTGAGATTAAGGGATAAGAAATGCACAAGAGAAAAAATATACACCAAAGATTTCTTATCTCTCTTTTCCACTTATAAATACGTTTTCACATAATGCAAATTCACTTTAAAGCAATGAGATTTTAATCCACTGTTTATGTGCAGTAACCATTCAGCAATTTTTGTTATTCTATATTTTGTAAACATGAATTCCCAAATACGTATGGTGCTTGCTATTTTTAAATCTACTGGTATGTTTTCCCAGAAAGCCCTCAGGTTTGAGCTTTCAGGGTTTTTTATTTCTCACCAATATTGTTATTTTCTACAAACAGTTGAAATTATATGGAATGGGACACCTTCTTCTACTTTACAGCACAATTTTGAAAATCTTGACTGACGTGAGCTATCATTCAGCTACAGGACCAAATTTTTTTTTTCATAGTAATAAGGGACAGATTGTAAAGGCATTCAAACAGCTAAGCTTGAAAATAGGATGCCTTGTGAGATTTTCCAAATGCATCTAGGCTTATAACTTTTTCTAAGTTACTTAAAAAACTCCATTTTTTAAGTAACCTGCTCTAGGGTGGCCCTGCTCTGGCAGGGGGGTTGGACTAGATGATCTCCAGAGGTCCCTTCCAACCCTATGATTCTATGATTCTATGATTTTTACCTATTTTTGTTTTAATGCATGACCTTGAGCCCATTATTCTGTGCCTCATGTTCCCCCTCTTTAAAGTGGATACAATAATATAATAGTCCCATCTCAATTGGTAACGTCAGAACAAAATCATTTATTGTGAAGTCATCAGGGGCTACTTCATTGGCGGTGACTTCATCAGGCCTATCTGCTCTCGTGGAACGAATGAGTCCTAGCACCATGCACAGAACAGTAATTTTACCATTTAATTACATAAAATACGAATGGGAAAACTAGAAAATTAGAGAGAAGTGTTCACAGTACATCTTTGTGTCCTTGTCATGTATGAATAGCACATTCCTATGCATTCCTTCCTGAGGATGTTGTGGTAGTCAAGTGTATTTTAGGTTTACATGTTTCAAAATATTAACTTTGTTCTCATTTAAGGACAGTTGCATGTAAAGAACAAACTTCACTTAGTCTGTGCTTCAATTTAACTACAGAAACAGCACAGTTGATCTAGCCCAATGGCAAGCTTCTTTTTTTTTTCCCTTAAACCACAATAGCCCTTGCTTTCTGTCATAAAATGCCAGAAATTTTCAGTGATTCTAGGGGAGCAATGTACAACATTTTAATCCATCTTCACACTATTGAGGTATGCATCAGAAGAAAACCTATAATAAAACCCAGTAGTTCTCACTTCTGCAGAAATAAATGTGTCTGTGATCACAGGTGTACACTAATCTATTAACTACAGTGAAGATCTTCAGCTCTCATTATTTTTATCTACATGGGTGATAAAGAAGTGGCACTGCAATGGTGTTTTTAAAGTCAAGGTGGCATTTAGAGTTTTTTTACCTCCTGTTATCCCAAGATATCTTTTGAGATTAGCTAGTTTTAAACCAGTTGCAAAAGAGATAACCAATTGGCTTGTAGAAACATAAAAAGGTCAGCAAAAGCTTTTTTTATCTCCCTGTGTGTGTTCTGCAATTCAGACCTATCATTCCCTACAAAGAACTTATTCCTGCAGCTGTGTTGCAAAAATGTTAACACACACAAAACAAAAAACCAAACACAAACAAAAGCATTAGAATCTAATGTAGGTAGTGGAAATATCAGTCCAAAGAATAGAAGGAATTGATTAGAGTAGTTATAACACACACATGAAACTACAATCTCCCAAACTATTATTGATTAAAACATGATCAACACAAAGGCAATAAAATCCATGAAATCACAGTATATTCCAAATTGAGAGTAGCAATATAGGTCATAAAATATGCTGTAGCATGTTTATCAGAGTATTGACACTGCATTTATTAAAATAATGAATGCTAATTGCGTAAGGATTTTGAGGATCCAAGCCTTGCTCCTGAAACACATAACCGAAAACAGCCCAAATTTTCAAAATAAAACCAAATAAAAACCTTGCTGTCTTTTTTAGCACACAGCACAAACAAACCTCAGTGAATTTGTGCTTTCAGATATTTCCAAAGGTGGAGTTTTCTGAAGGATTCAGTTGCATAATCTGTCTCAAAAAAAATGTTTCATACTTGCATGACCAAATGGAAATGTACTACATGAACAAAATCTGGTTCCCCGTGAAAGTTTTGTGAGAAAGCTTGCCATCCCCCAGACCACAGAGTCACCACTCTGGTGGGACATGGCTGCTGTGGGAGATCCTGGGTCCCAAGGTCAGCAGGCCACGTTTAAGAGTACGAGCTGAAACACTTGAAATACTCTGAGAAATGTCTGCTTAAAATTTTCTTTCATCAAAAGCCTACTTATTTCACTGGTTCCTACTTCTTTATCTCCAGTAACATAGTATATGCCTTTAGAAGATCAGAACAGAAGTAAAAGATCCTGAGCAGAAAGAAACTGGGTTCAGTAGTGAGGCTATAGTCTTGAATACAACTGTAGACTCATGTCCCATTTTTTTCTGAGCATGTGCTTCCAAATTACTTCATCATTCCACCATAAGGATGATTCCTAAATGCTTTTGTCCTGACTATTCGTCATCACACTTAGATGAGAAGTCTCTCAAAAAAACAGCCCCATTCTCAGTACATGGTAAATGCTTTTTCTTGCATCCATTATTTTAGAAATAAACTTGTCAGACAAAATACATAATTATATGTTTAATCAAGTCTCCATTTTCATCCTAAAGCTACTAATAAGTAGAACTAAAGAATATTATTCAAATGCATTGGACAAACTGGATAATCACAACTTGTAATTGCTATGTTGATACAGTTGTCTGAGTCCTGTCAAACCAGCCTGCATTTCAGACATTTGCATCTTGTTCAGAGAAAGAGGAAAGATGCTGATTGCATTTAAGCTTACATTCAAACTTTGTTATTGCTCCAGACTAATAACCTTATTAGGCTCTTTGTTTGAAGGCTTTATTATTTTCAACAAAAATACCATGGGCAAAGAAAGTTATTTGTTATAAAGAAAAATGTACTTGGAAGCTCACTTTGCCCTGTCATTGTAAAACCCTGGTGCTCTTTCAAAAAGAACAGAAACGCATATTTTTTTTAATTAAAATTAAGAAGGTAACTATTCTTAACTAAATAATTTAAATAGAATTTTTATGCAGTCATATCCATTTCTGTTCTGCAAAGTGTGTAATTT
Organism: Dromas ardeola; assembly: GCA_013398915.1. Lineage (NCBI taxonomy): Eukaryota > Metazoa > Chordata > Aves > Charadriiformes > Dromadidae > Dromas > Dromas ardeola. Next base: position 101,021 of record VYZM01015052.1, on the reverse strand, counting down.
TATGATAAACTGAAAGAAAATTGATTTCAAGAAACAATTCTTAATAGCATGCCTCCACTAGAAAGAGCAATTGGCAAGTATTACATCTCATTTAACTTTGAGAAGATAAAGTATAGGATTTCTTATACTGATAAAGGCTAAAGTTATAATGACAATAATTCAGTGTTGATAGAAAAAGAGCTGGTACCAATAATTCATATTATCCTTTTAAGAAATTGATTTGTTTGAAAATGGATGCAAATGTTAGGTATATTAATAGTATTGAGAGATGGAATGAATGTCAAACAAATGCTTTACTGAGATTCTGCTTCCATGTGCATTCTTAGTCTAAAACAAGACTAACCCGCATGAAGTGAATTAAAATGTTCTTCTTGTCAGGAAAATAATGAAGAACAAGAATTTCACCGTTTTCCTTATCCTGTGCAAGTACAAGAAGTGGGCACTAGTTTTGGGGCTCAGTTTTGAAAAGAGCTGAAGATTCTTCCCAACATTCAACAAAGCGCGTGGTTGTGGTAGGCATGGATGTACATCTAACATTTTCAGCGGGACGTCTGTTACCCAGCATGGGCAGAAGCCCTCAGGCTGACCTTTACTGGAGCACTCAGCATGCTGGATCAATGGACTGCAGGGCCAGCCTGCTCTGGGGATCACACGTTCCCTTTGACACCACTCATGGCTTCTCCATCACTACCACACAGCTGCTGTGAAAGCACTGCGGGACTGACCATGTCACCAATCTCAGCGCTGGATTCAGCATGCTTTTTCTGACAGCCTGAAGCAATGCTGGACTTACAAGGAGAAAACGGCACAAATCCAGGAGGAAAAAAAAAGGGTTAATGTGACTGAACTGACCAAAATCTACAAAGAGCTTCTGGCCAATGATTAGGGTGACACTTCAAGCATTTCTTATTCCGTAAAGGGTAGTTCTCCACTGCCTTGCCTTAGAGTTTTCTTTAAGCTTCTCACAGGGATCAAATAAAGTTTGTTTGTCAAATCCCTATGTACAAAAAACAGCTCCTATATTAGACCTAAAAGCGAGAGTGTGCTAAGCTCTCTAAATCCTGTTAGAAAGATAAACCCCTAAATCTTCTCCACTGTCTCTAGTGTCAAGCAACAGCATTTGCTATTCTCTTTGTGTTGTTACTTTCAGGCCTTGACTTGAATAAGTTAAATCTACCTAATATAAATACTTTGTTATATGTCCATTTCATCTCTTTCCTAACTCTGGCATCCTCAATGAAAATTCATAAACACTGCTGTATATTAGTACCTCTTATTTGTTTTTCTTTAATGTGTAAATCCACCTGTGCTTTTCTCTGCGTGGAACATATTCTCTATTAGAATCTGAAACTAACACTTATCTCAGTGTATAGTATTTCTTTTATATATACATTTATATACTTATATATTATATATAAGTATGTACTTATGTGAGTATATACTTATATATACTTATAAGTATATACTTATGTTAGTATATACTTATATCTACTTATATCTATATACTTGTATCTGTTCTTACATACTTCGTATATACACTAATTTCCCACTTCGTACATATCACCGGTACACTCTGGAGATTTTAGCCTAGAACGGCCATATAGACTGAACTATAAATCAACAGCTGGGCATATTAAAACAGTGGAAAGTAAAAGGACAAATACCTGGTTATTAAAGCACCAGTATCTGAGCTACTGATCTTCTGTTGTGTTAATCTAAAATAACTTGTGCTGAAAATACTGTCAAAAATGCACAGACACACTAGATTTTTCTAACGTTCTGTGCAGTACTGAGAGTGCATGTGCACACCATCACAGTTTGTGCACTATCATCTTGTTTGAAATCCTTGCTACCTTCATACTAGAACCACCAGACTAAACCCATGTTTTTACTGCAGTGCAGACATGTACTTTTGGGAGCAAGAGTTTCTTCCTTTCTTGTTATATTTCAAGAACAGGCCAGATTCTCATGCACAGATGGGATTTCTAGATACGGTGACAAAGAAACAGATTGGCCAAGTTGCCACTAAACTAGAACCATCTGACCCGGGTGCTTCTGCAGTAAGTGGATTTTCTACCCACTCTACAGTCTCTGCTAAGAAATCTAACCGGGATTTTCTACCATGTGAGAAAACGACCAAGAAATCTACAAGCAAAAGCAATCTGCAGAAAAAATTGTATCAATAAAAAACTGTAGCAAGGTTTGTGAGGAGAAACTGTACTGTGAACTTTTATATCCTTATAGTGCTATAACACTATTACTACTTTAAACTCTAACATTTTTCAAACCCTATATGGAATGAAAGGCATGAGAACTGCAGAATAAGATTTTCTTCTTTCCTTGTGGCAGAACCAGCATTGTTGTGGTCACATATTAATGTCACTTGGAGGAACGGTAGAAGTATACTAATAAAAAAGTTTAATGGTGGTTATTTCAGTATGGGGGTTGACTATTGATATAATTGTCGACAAATGCTAATTTTCTCCCTACCTTCCCTCACCAAAAGGAGGTTATTTTTAAAGGCATGTTATTGATTCATAAGCAATATAAACATGATTTTTCTCATAACTAAATGTTTAATCTTTGTGAAAAGTAAAGCACATATTTTTCTAATATAATAATATTGTTGGATAGACTAATTTTGCCACAACCTCATAGATTCCTAAACATTAAAAAATGTTTATGATGCTTTTTTTTTTTATGATGCTTTTGTTTAAGTAGCATTTTCATGTTTGAAATGACTTGGTTTGAAATAAATAGATAGTTCTGCTTTAGCTCAAAGGTATTTTGCAGTCTTAATTCAATTTAGCAGCCAGAAACAGACAAACAACAATTTAAAACTTGACCAGGAGTAAATCCTCCAGACCATGGGTTAGAGGATTTCAGCCCTGTGGGTCTGACAGTGTTTATAATTTATCAAAAGCCATTTTAAGTTCTAGGGCAGTTTACAAATTGCAAGCTCTGTCTTCTTTAGAACCCCCAGTTCCTGTGTTGTTATTTATTAATCACCATTAACAGTGCTTTGCCTGAATCTAAATTTCATTATACAACAGTACCATGATGTCTGAATGATCATGAACTTTGCATTAAGCTGTTTACAAGCAAAGGTAATTATACACTAAGATATTGTTCATTATTAAAACATTTTACTTTTTTTTTCTTCTTTTCATTCTCCCTGCACTGAAAAATAAGATTTTGAAGACAAAGGCAGAAGAAAATTTTATTAACTTTCCCAACTTGCAGCTACTCCTTACTGATAGCGATGGAACTAATGTTCCATTCAAAATAAATTTAAAGGAGAAATAATAAAAAAAAATCATAGTATTTCAGAATAAAGATAAAGTAACAACCTCAATTCTCTCTACATTATGACTATTATGTTACAAGATGAACTCTAAAACCTACTTTTCAAAGTGGTTGAAACACTGGTCTCATAATGCAAAAAAGAAAAAGGCCATGAGTTTAAACAATGTGTTGGGATTAAGCAGCCAACTTTAAAATAAAAATAATACAAATATTGTGAGAATTTGAAGTTGAACTGCTTAGACACTAGACTACTACTGGCATTATAAACCATTTAGACAAACTTGAAGTTTTGGCCATTTTTCTACATATGAAATCACATATTTTCAGAAAAGACTACTGACTTTTGGATTTCCTATCTGAGTTCTCATCTGGGGTTGTGATGTTTAAATACGCATGGTCATTCCTTCTTGAAAAACTTCTCTTTAAACCTGCCACAAACTGACACTATTATTAGTCACTTATGAGCATTTTAGTTAGGAAATACTGCAACCATTTAAGAACCAGAGGGTTTTTTTAGCAATGCAGTTCTGCTTAGGTTGACAATAATTGATTGTTGGTGGACAAAACAAGACTGAAAGGAATGATGTGGCTTTGCAAAATCCAAACAACTAACAGAATCATTATGAAAGAACTCCTGAAATATAATTATTTCAGGTAAGTATGTAAAATAAAAATCCTGTATCTAGCAATTGCTGAAAAAGGATACTATGACCCAACCTTCTCTGTGATAGATACTAAGAACTATAATAAAATCTATGCCGTAGGCATGTACCAAACACATAAAATAGCTTCTAGAATTTTGCAAGCTTCCATATTAATAATACTGTACCAGTGGTCTATGGATAGTAATACAAATTGTCACTGAAGACAATTCAGTCCTCTAATTGTTCACAAAAGTAAAAGTAATGAAGATAACATAAACAATAATAAAGGGCAAGGTTTATTTATTGGCTAATATATGCTGATCTAAGACTTAAGCCGTCATCAGTTACAATGGCCTGAATATGGACTAGATTTGGAACTAAAGCCTCTCTCTCTTGCAAAACTCTCCACTAAACTGCACCCCAGATGATGTCAGTTTCCAATGATGCATTATTTTTTCTTTGATATTTTAATGAGGGTATAAAAAAATGAAATTTGCTTAAATATGTAAAGTTGAGCTCATTAATATCCTGAAGGAGGTGTATGCTTATAATTTGGAGGTTTTGCTGATGCCGTGAGGAATGAGATAATATTACAAGAATAATTAGACCCTGCTTCTCAGTAGAAAAAGAAATAAAATTCTTAGTTCAAAATTTCAAAGTCATGGACTAATGGAATAATAATGAGGAGTTCTATTATATAGAAATTCATCATTAGATGAAGCTGATAGAAAATGCGAGGGATCTGAGTGTATTTTTCTAGTCATAGGATCCTTATAAGCAACAATGTAGGAAAAAAAAAAGGGAAAAGTGATGCTAAGATCTGTCAGACAAAGTATCTGCAGTAGAGAAAGGCAACAGATGAGTACACAAGACACAGAGAACATCTCAATTAGTATATTGTGTGTGGTTCTGATTACCTGTGTTCAAAACCAGGTTAACTGGCAACAAGGGCAGCAATTGGCTGCTAGGATGATCAGGGAAGGAGCATCTATTTTAAGAAAAAACTAAAACTCCTATCTGTTTCATCACAAAAATGACTGAGAAAGATTTTGAGTCTCTTTAAATGTGTTTGGGAGCAAGAAGGGGTGGGGCAGGAATCATGTAACTATTCAAATGTGATAGGATGCGTTTTAAGAGCCTAGTGGAAATTATTAGAAACAGGTTGTCACAGTCCAATACTCAGTGTCTGGGTTCTTTTAGATATTCTACATGTCAAAACTTTAATGTTTAATACCAAATTTTCTTATTTGAAGTTATCTGAAGATATTACATGGGATTTTGATTGAGCAAAATGATACACCAATGTACTCAAAACACAGTAAGAGTCCAAATCACACTTAGTAGCGTAGAGAAGAGCCTTTATTGGTAACATAGGTTTTGACAGAAAATAAGAACAAAAATTTTTAACCTATGAGTGATTGGATTGCTAAAAAGACCATCTGAATGAAATAATAACAGGGAAGAGCTTAAATTATTTCAAGATGCAGGTTCCCTATTAGGGAAGGAATTTTGTAACAGGACAGGAGTCATCCCGAAGTTGGAATATTAAGTCTGGGAGAAGAGTATCTAGCAGGACAATTTATTGTGATCTCAAAGGGGTTGCAGGAAAATTCAGTACTGTTACCTGATTGTTTATTTGCACCATAATTTTACTCCAACAACTCTGTGCTAAAGAATTCTAGCTGATCAACTGCAGAAGACAACGGCTCCCCCACCAGTGCATAAGCTAGGAGTTTGGCTTTTCTGTTGTTTTTGTTTTGTTTTGTTTTGTTTTGTTTTTTTTTATCTGTGTGAGTTGTAGCTGTAGTTCTGGACTCTGTAATTCTCAGACCTGGAGTTTGCTACTTGGGTTAATGTGTTCTGCAGTCTTCAGTGGAGTTGGTGCACCTGAATTGACTATTCTAGAGGCTGTTGGGACTGCAGGTCTAGCTGCCTGCAGCTGTGAGGCAGGGAGCCTAAGAACTCTGACTAAAAATCCTTTTGAATATTAGAACAATACCTGAGTAAAGGTGAATGTTTCTTATTTATTGAAACATTAAATTTTAGGCAGAAAATATATTGGTAGGCCTGTTTATATTATCTAAGATAATACCTACAGAAATAGAACATTTTCCTGGCAACATACTGGAAAGAATTTTAGCTGCCTTTTATTTATTTACTTTGGTAATTGGATTTGCACTCAAGACAGTGGCTCACAAAGATGATAAAAGCAATTGAAAAAGATAATTATGTGTGTCTAGATGGAAGGGAAGGAGGGCATTTTCCCACCAAATATTTGCATGAGGCTGATGCCAGAGAGTCACAGAAGAAGGGGGATAGGAGAGAGTGCAAGTCAGCTTGCTGTGCTATCTTTAGGATCCTGATTCCATCTAGTCATTCCTTCTGATCTATATTCATAGGTTTTTCAGAGACCTAGCAGTTACACGTCAGAATGACGGGTCTCAACCTTGTTTCAGGATAAAGCATCAATCTGCTTGTGAGCACCGTAGCCTGACCTGGCAGAGTTCCAGCGATTTTGCAGGCCCTGTGATTCCTGTGCAGAGGGTAATTCTGAGCTCGGAGCGCAGTGATGGACAAGATATTCTATCAAAGTTGCTTCTCAGATTGCAAGCAGGAGCTGTCCTAGGAGTATCTCTTGAAGGTGTTGCCAAACTATGTTTTTCTGTATGTTAACAGCACTTTTACAACTGATTTTGCTCTTTTTTCTCTGCTGCCTAGTACATAACCTCTTGCCTTTTATTCTATTTGCTTTGCTGAAGGCAACAACATAAGACAGGGCAGGTGTATTGTTCTCCTCAGTATGAACCTAAAATTACCTTTTCTTCTGTATAATATAAAGATTGCTTTCTGGTAGCCAGGACTTAAACATTTTGGTGTTTGTGTGTCAGGGCAGGGTAAGTAGACAAGAGCTAGATGAATATTTCATGTTTCATCCCTCCTAAGGTACTGGGATTGCACATCATTAACTCCAAATGTACTCCATCACTCTGTGCAGTGAAATTCACTGAGATTAAAGCTAAATGCAAGAATTCAAGACCTTGAATTTTTATTACCTATGTAATTCTGAGAATGACCCATTCTTCCAAAGCACACTGAGAGCTGATTCAAAAAGAAAATAAATTATTTTGAAGAGTAAGAGAACATTATACAAAAAATATCTGTGTCAGTGCAGGATATGCAGCACAGTTCTTAGTATTACTCTTAGTATTCATAGCACACCACCTCAGAGGACAGAAATTGAGGGATGGTTTTAAAGGAAGAACTTCTAAAAACTATGAGGTATTAAGTGAATACATTCAAGAGTTACTGTAGTACTGAAGCAACACAGTCTCAAATCAAATTGAATCTAATGAAGCACAAAGTGATGTTGTCCAAAATATTTGCACCGAACATATACGCTTTTAACCAAAGAATCTGATATTAATCTGACAATACATAAAGAAACCATGACAACAAAATCCTGCTCCAGGAAAATGAATGCAAATTAGTTTTATCAGCTTAATTTCATTTATTAGACAAACAAAAAATATGTTTTATTTTATAATACTCTTTTTTTTTTTTTAGAGATACAATATCTGTTCTTTCAAAGTCAATGACAACATTGAGATTCGATATAGAGGTATGTGATATATTGTAGGCATCCTAACAGAATTTGTTCACAAATATTTAACTCTAAAATATTGACTACTGTATGGTAAATTCAAAGTAAAATATAGTACCCAAATGCTAAATATATCTTTTCTACGTAGAAGATTTGTTTTCAGTTCTCACATGAACTAACTTACCTCAGATTTCTCTCAAGCACTATTGTGACTTCTCTGGAAGTCTCAAAACCGGATTGTGTTTCACCCTTATTTAATTGGGATGGTCAGAAGAAAATTTATATATGTGCCCATACAGCACTGCTGGGATCACCTGCATACATTGCTTTTTCACTATTGCCTCAGGACAAGCAGTAGTTAAAAGTGGAGAAGATCTGTGAAGATGTAGCTAAAAGCTCTATAGGCATTTTGTAGAAAACTCAATTGCTTTCACAAACACCTTTTGTGTGTTGAAACCCTTGGGTATCTTCATGCAAAACTGTTAACTGACAAAATTTAAAACTCTTCAGGTAGTTAGGCACTGTTAATTGAAGCCACCATTAATTACAACAGGGAAATGAATCAACCATTAAAGAAGGATCCAATAATTTGAAGACATCTTTCAGAGGTGACACTGTCAGGTAATTTACAATCAAGTCTGAATAACTTCATTTTACTTCTCTAGTTATGTCATCTGCTGGAAATTCTGCTGGAATATTTTAACATTGGAACATGACATCCTTAGAGTTTCTCAGATAAATGTTTACATGAGAAAATTTAATGTCAAGAAAAACAAAACAAACAAAGGGAAAATCCCACTACAGATGTTAAAGCTTTCTAGAATATGGAGCTTCAGTAAAAAAACTCTAGAAGATGAACTGCCTTCACTCTAATGGCTCAGAAAACAAACCGCAAATAAGGAAGTGCAAAGTTTGTCAAAGCATACCTACATGTGTATATACATTTTGTTGACCTTGGCCAACAGCTAAGCACCTCTCCCCAAGTCATTTGGTCACTCCCCACCCCAGGAGGGATAGGGGAGAGAATCAGAACAGCAACAGTGAGAAAACTTGTGAGCTGAGGTAGAAACAGTTGAATAATCGAGGGAGCGCGCAAGCAAAGAAAAACAAGGAATTTATTCACTATGTCCCATCAGGAGGCAGCTACAAATATTCCTGCTTCCTCCTCCTTTCCCTGAGCTTTTAGTGCTAAGCACAACATGGGAGGTGTCCCTGCCCGTGGCAGGGGGGTTGGAACTAGATGTTCTTTAAGGTCCCTTCTAACCCGAACCATTCTATGATTCTGTATGGTATGGAATACCTCTTTGGTCAGTTCTGGTCAGCTGTTCACTCACAACTTTTTGTGCACCCCCAGCCTATTCGCTGGGGCGGGCCAACTGGGAAAAAGAGAAAGTCTTGTTGTACAAACTCTGCTCAGCAATACCCAGAACATTGGTGTGTTGTCAACACTGTTTTGATTACAAATCCAAAATAAGAGCACCATACAGGCTGGTATGAAGACAATTAACCCCATTCCAGTCAGACCCATTACAATATGTATATAGATTTATAATGATACACATACAGAATTAGATGCAGACACAACAAATTTGAGCCAGGCTTTTCTGGCATTCTGCAGGTTGTCCAGTCTGATTATAAAAATTAATAATTTTTAAGTACCTATCATTAAGTAATTTTTTTTTCATTCCAGTTAATAAAAGTGCTTTTTAATTTTTTTTAAATTTGGGGAATGAGGTTTCCTGACAATTTTGTGTCCACTAGAATGTGCCAGCTTGTGTTGAACCAAGTTTTCTGCTTTCATTTCAAAAGCTGTGTAGTTAATTAAGTGGTCAGTGCTAATTATTGAACAGAGTACTAGATTTGCTCAACTCTTTAAATTTCAAGTAACTCAAATGTCTTATGTCCTTCTTTAAAGTGCTCTTGAACTTAAAAACATATTTTGTTGGTTGGCAAATGAGGACTTGTTCAACTAAGCGAGCTAAAAATAACTTAAAGAGCCCATCCAAAAGGAAAGAAAGAATTAAATCATTCAATTAAATTAAATCAGTAACTCATAGGTCATTGTGATAATGTAAATCAAGAATTCCCATCAACCAATGCATTGGAAATCCTATTCCATATATATTACTCTGGAAGCAGTTAAATTTCTATAGACGTCTGAAGTTCATCGGGTGGTTATTGAGCTATATTAGATTAAAAATCATTCCATGAATTTTTAAGTTGTTAAGCAGTGACGAGAGTGGGGCTGCTCCCCAGGGGTCAGTAAGCCAGGAGCTGAGGGTGGCTGATATGTGGACGGGCAATGCCCTCACCAGCAGGTTCAGTCACAAGCGCAGAGTTGGGGGGACAGCAGTGGGTCCTGTTGGCCAGCCAAGGAGTCTCAGGCAATGGCAGAGAATCAAGCCAGGACCAAGACTGAGGCAGGGAATCCAAAGGACAAGCCAGAAACAGGGCTGGGGACCAGCACTGCTGCAGCATCTCTAGGGCAGGGACTGAAGGCCCCAAGGTGGGCTGAAATGGGGTCCTGGGCAAAATGTGGTTGGGGGGTGAAGGACCCTAGGGGAGGCTAGGCAGGGACAGAAAGGGCCCCTCAGAGCCCTGACATAAAACCTCCATATCAACATTTTATAATATTTTTGAAAGTGTAACCTGATTTCCGATGAAGGAGTAAAAAACCACAACATTTTAAACTATTGCATGAAATCAGCCACACTTTTTCCAAGTAACTATTGGGAAATTTTGGACATTTCCTGGAGCTGTTAAACGTTTTTCTGTATATATTAAAACACCTAGTTGATATAAACCTATTAATATACAAATATATTTCAGAGATGTAATCGTCTGACAACTTTTTCACCTTAAATACCTTTTCCCTCAGTGTTCAGCTTTAGAATGAACTCAGGAAAATCAATAATTATTCTCTTCAATAATTTAATCCATTGGATCAAGACTTAAAATTTTTTATAAAACATATTGATTTAAATACAAAGAAAAGTGTTAGCAAGACAACTATTATCTCAGGAAGTATCAATCATTTTCCATCTCTAACATCTCTCATGCCAGCTTTTACATATTTAACTACTTTGGAGGGGGAAGGGGAATAACAGGTGGTTGTGCATTCTGAAACATTCACAAGGGATATGAAGGATAAGACCATCAAGTCTACAGTGAGAAATTTTCCCTAGGATACAATAAGCCTCTTTCTTTTAACTCTTGCCAGGTATGATTGATGTGAATTAGGATAGATGTTCTAACCATGGAGCTAAAAAATCGTGAATGGTATGGGGGATTTCTATCCAAAACTACCAAAGCTCCATTGAAGTGCTAAAGCATTGATTTTCTTCAAAGCTTTCTGAAACATTAGTATTAATCTGTGACTGTTCTGAAGGATTTAAAATGTGCTGAAGGTGGATAATGAGCAATATGCTTAGATTCAAGCATAACCAATTCAGTCAAAAATTTTTAGAGCTACTGTTTTCAGAAACTAATGCTCTCTGACAAAAGCTGGCTGTTAAAATTTACATATTATGTCTTATTATTCTGTGCTAGGAAAAAAGCAAAGCAAAACAAAACAAACAAAAAACATTAAAAATTATTCAAAAACCATTCTTATTCACTAAGAATAAAACAGCTTTTGTACTACTACTGAACAGTAGGATCTGAGGTGCCTAAATACTTCTGTGGATCTGAACCTGTGCACCTAACTCCACGCTCAGGAACACTTAATCAAATTATTCATAAGTATACTGAGTTAGCTAAGGCTGATGCTGTCACTCCAAGGGATCAAATCCACCTCACTTTTAGGTATGCTTTCATACTACCTTTAAATAAAAAATTACAGTAAATGACAATGCCTTAAACTTTCAAATACCGCTCAGTGCACTGTTCAGAACGACGACAGTTCAGTACCTGTATTGTTCATGGAAAAACAAATGCAATCTTAAATGCTCTCTTTAATCTAGTATGGCATTGTCTGGTCTTAAGACCACCGACACAGTTAAGTGTGGCATTAGAAGCTGGCTGCCAGTTATGGATCACTTCTTCCTGTTCTTGGCACAACCATGTCATTAGGAAGTAAGGAGTCAGTATTTCCTACAATAAAGAGTGTTTCAAAGGGCTGTGAAGTCATTTGCTAACCACTTAACACTTCTTTAATTTAATTTTTACTCCATTTTTAAACTGCCAATATCATGTCAGTGCAAAGAATGATGACTTTATTCATTTAAGTTGTGCACTTAGACTCCCGGGAATCATTGCAACGAGCAGCTTCTTAACAAATCAAAGATCCCCATTGTAGTTATCATCCTCACTAGTGGTAGTTGTTTGAAGTGGCGAAAGGAAGAGACGAAAGGGCAACGATAATGCTTGAAGTGTCAAGTCACCTTTTCAGTCTCTCAGTTCTTAGACAGTTCATATCTGCAGCATAACATTCCCCATGACCCTCAAAAAATTTGCATTCAGATTGAGAGCCTGAACCTCATACTGTTTTGCAAATGTAATTGTAGCAGTTGGTTTCCCTTGTTGCAGCTTCTGATTGTTGTCTCTATCTTATTAAGGTGCACTATGGAGAAAAGCCTGGCTCTGCCCTCATTGTAACTTCTCTTTATAGATGAGGATTGCAATCAGATCTTTCCTTAGCTTTCTCTTGTACAAGTTAAACAAATACAGTTCCCTTGGTTTCTCCTGGTATGTCACATGCTCAAGTTATCAATGATCTTCCTCTGGACTCTGCACTTTGTTAATATCCTGTACACAGGGGCCAAAAGTGGTCATTGTATCCCATCCATAGGCACACAAGTGATGCAGATCTTCGACGGAAGCTGATAGCAAGTTATTCATAATGCTGCCTGACTGTGTATCTTGCTAGTTAGATTAGTATCTTAGCTCTGTGTTTGCTACATAACTCCTAGGGAGCTTACATCCAGGTGTCAGAGCCTTTCTAGTGAGGAAATACGCTTTTGATAGCAATTGTACTGGTATCATCTCAGCAAAATTTCTGAAATATTGATGACTGATTCTGCAGTAATAGCATTACAACTGTGTATCATGTTTAAACTAAAGATTTCCTCAAAAATAAAAGTTAGTGCAGAGATGTTATGTGTGAATGATGCTACCTGACAATGGAAATAATGAAAAAACATAATGGTCGTGGTGCACAAGCCCAGTGTAATAGCTGGAAGGGTAAGCTGCATTTGCATGAACAGCTGGAACTGGAAATATCAGCAGTGAAGCTGTTGTGTTTATTTTGTGTTCTCCTGTTTTTCAGGAAATTCGTTACTTTTCTCAAGTGACTTCTCATGTATATCACATATTTCATATCAGGATTCCTTGATTATAACAACTTAATATTTAAATCTTTTAAAGGAATTTGCCAGCAATCTCATTCTGTTTGCAAATTCTTCCTTCAGAGCTTAAGTTCTGTTTTTTTTCCCTATTTGGTCAATACACTTTTGACGGCAAAAAATTTTTTACTTCAAAAGTTTGAAGCTTTAAGGTGAGACATATAACTTATATATAACTTGCACTAACCATCTTTGATTTCCCACCCCTACAAGTCTTTGAACTTAGTAACAAAAAAAGCGAAAACCGAAAAAACCCCAAACCAACCCCAAACCGACTTTCTTATCATATACAAATTAAATTTAAACTTTGTTATATGGACCCTAATAGTATGTACTTTAAAGGACCTCATACTGGTCTATCTACTAAGCAGGAATTTTCCCTTCAAATCCATAAACTTCTTGGAAGAGGTACGAACAACTTTTGGAAGGGACAATTTCTTTTGTGAAGCAATTGAATGGATAGAGTACACAATTAGGTAATATGAATAGAATAATCTCGCTTATAGTTTGTAGGGTTGAGTGAAGAACTGTGTTTGTATTCAAGGCAACACCTCACACCAGTTCTAAAATAAAAAATGTTTTCATGCATTTAAAATAGTACCTAGTGGCACTTGGGCACTGCCTGTCTTCCTTGCATTTTCATCTAGTTATAATGCTGCGCTTTCTTTACTCATTTATATATTACTTTCGTCAATCTTTTAAATTGCAAAACTCCTCAAAATGTTTACAAAGATGAAAAGTTTAGAAATGTCAATATCAACTGCTATACATTCTCTGTGGAGTTGCCTTCTTAATAGCAATTTAAATTGAGAAGAAATAATTCCTCAACCGAAAATCCCCACTTTTAGCTTTTTTCATTGTAATGTTGCTCAATCGTCTTTTGAGAGTTGGGCCACCAGATTTACTATTCTGCTATAACATATATACAAATATGTGCTCTGTGCTTCTTGTAATCATTGTGCTAAATGAAAAAAGACTAATTAGCCTTAAAGATACTTAAAGCTCTAGGAGCTTTAAATTAAGCTAATGATTTATATCATTACATTATAACACTACCTTCAATAATGTTACCACATTTTTCTAAATTATTAAATTGGTAAAGTTATTAAATTTTAGAAAAAATAATTATGTAAATTGGACATGGGTCCACATTTGTACAGATACTACTTATAATGTCTACAGGAGTTTCTTTTTCCCCAGACTTTACAGGCACATGTTGCATGTATGTAGTAAATCTTTTGAGCATTTTTTGTAGCACTAAAAAATCTGCTGAAGTCCAGAATGATGGTACATTCTAATACCCTTATTTTACTTAATGTCTTGTTGAGCTAGCGCTCTTGAATTTAGTGTCCTCTAAGTTAAATCAAAGATTAGTGCTCAGAGATTTTCATTAATTTGTTTTCCCAGAAGCATTAACTCAATAGAACTGTGTGTGTGTGTGAGTGTGTGTGTGTGCATGTATGTGTGCATTAGCACACACATGCTTTTGTGTGCTGGGCAGGTTTTCAGAAAGGGACTAGAAGTAAAACAAGTTTGCAAGGAAGGCCAAGCCTGCTAGTGAGGGAAGACAAAAGTAATAATTAGTTCCAAGTCTACAGGCCATTCAAATGTCACTGAAGCAATACATTTATGTTTGCCTCCTGAGAGGATTAAGTGGTTCTGTAGGAATTCTGCTGTCATATTCATTCCCTCTGTAAATGATACTTAGACAGTATTAAGCAGAAAAGTTTATTTCCAATATCTTACTCTCCTCTTTTTTCCCTTTTCTAGTTCCTACATGGGTTCAACAACAAGGGTGGTGCATGTCCAACTAACAATCAATAGATGTGTCTAGTTTTTCAGAGCTGTTTCTAATGTTCCTGGGATTATAAACAATTAATTCAATACGAGTTGTTCATGACAAACAGGATGTGTACGTGTGCAAGTTATTCATGACAGACAGGATGTGCAAGTGATTGACGATAGTTTGTCATCATTCAGTTACCAGTAGATATTTCATCCAAAATGTAAAGTTAACAAGAAAACTGTGGAGATAAAGATGACAACAGTACCTAGAGATGTTCTGTACACATATATCTCTATCCATGAAAGTGAATATAGTGAAGTTGAGTATCCCATGCTTAATACCAGATGATCTTGATTCTAAATTTACCTTTCTGTACATGAAAGCATACAAATGAGAAAAAACAAAAATAATACTGAGCATAACATCAATGGCAAGAGTGAAACTTTAAGATGATGGGGCTCAAAGTAAGGGCTTTCATAATTCATACTTCCACGAGAGATGACAAGCATTATGCAAGTAACTCTTTAAGACATTAGTGTACAGTCCTACAATGCTTTCCAATACCTTATTGTAAAGTAAAACCAATGCCTAATTTGAGATTTAGTTAATCTTAGTTGCTAGTGAGTTTAACCTTCATGCAGCAATAATGCTGTTTTCAATCTACTTGATAAAGTTTGGTGGATGAAGGAGAGGCTTGGTAACACACGAAACTGCCTGAAGACTTACTAAGATGCTGAAGTATGCAGACTGTATGGATCGAGGCATGAGAACTGAGATGGGGAAGGTGTCAGCCTTACTGACAGACTTATAGAAATAAGCTGAACAATTTATCTTAGCTGCTTGGTAAATACACTGGTGTTTGTTTAGTTTAGGTTGGGATAGGTTTTTGTTTGGAGAAAACTTAACAGGGCTTTGAAGTGTTAAAGCTACGGAGATGCCTCAAAATTTCACACAGCCCCCATGCAGTCTTCCTCCATGCCAGACAGCTTGTGATTGCTGGTCACAGGAGGCTTTTTCCATATTACCTGTGTTTCCATTCAGGAGTTTTCAGACAGGATAATTAATGCATAGGGATTGTGGGTTTTTTTGTTCTCTAAGTGTTATCTCCTATTCCTACTGCTGCTAAAGAATGCTTATACCTTTTGAGGATGCCCAGGTGTAACCCTCATCTACTCAGACAGTAATCAGCAGCTGCTAGTGATCATCTAAATATTTAAATTAACAATTTGTTTATCATTTTTTCGTGTGAGGAAAACACTCTTCCATTTAGTGGGTATGGTTTGCCTTTCTTTTTATTATGCTAAATTTCCTTTTTTTTTTTTTAATGTCAACCTGCAAGTGTATTTATATATATGTATATACTTTGTATAAACCTGGATAACTATAGTGGACATGGTTTATGCTTAGCTCTAGTTTGCAGATTGACTAATCTGAAAGCACTTTGCAGGGGCAGAACATTTGAAGAGCATGATTCTAACCTGGCTTTATAAGAATACCAGAAGTGCCAATGTGTTTTAACATCTTGAGTAGCTGCAGCCAAGATGTTTTTATCAGAAAGTGTTCCAGGCATCATTTTCACTGTTTGAGGGTTTTTTGGGTTGTTTTGTTTTGTTTTGTTTTGTTTTTTCCTCCAAACTGAAAAAGTTTCAAGGTGGTTTTTTTAATTACCTCACCCTGGGATCCAGTTGGACCAAAAGTGTTGTTGGAGTCAGTGAATCTAGTCCCCTGCTATTGCTAGGCATCACGTCACAATTTTGATAAATGTGTATTAAGAAGAACTGCAATACTGCTGGTCACACACTTCCCAAGAAACTGGTGTCCTGGAAGCATCGTCAGTAATAAATCTGAAAGTGTTAAATGCACAGCTGTAGGGAAGAAAAATAACTTAGGAGAAACAAAAACCTCTTCAGTCAGAAGGTACTATGTGGCATGATCACTTTCTTAAATGTAACCACGTTTGCTGTTTTGTCTTCTCTTCATCCCCATCCTTGAACAGAAAAGAAGGCAAGCCCTTCCACTAATACACTTACTCCAGCTCCACTGTTTACAGGCTTAAAGACTTCCTTTCCTATATCTAGCACTCTTGCCTACTTTGTGAAATGAATAAGCATATCAAATAGTCTTCTACCATTTCATAAAAAATTCAAAGCAGTGACACTTCTAAGATTCAGAAGCCTCTCAGGTTGATTTGTTAAACAGAGCACACAGCCACAGAGCTGCCCAGGAAAGACAGTGGTTGTGGTGCTGATTTAAATTTTCATGATACATTTCTAACTGCTGTTGCTTCAAGTGATTAGGAATCACAAGCAGCTGCATTTTAGAGACAGAGAAGAAGTAGTGAAGTCTCTACTTTCCTAATATCCATCCCACTATTAAAAGAGAAAAAGAGAAGCTGAGCTTTGAAAAGTTACATCCATCATCCTTCAAACCTTAACTCTCATGAAATACCTAAGTAATTGATGTCTATGAACTACAACAGTGCTGTTAACTAGTTGCACCAAAACTTAAGAAACTTCATTTTTAAAAATACTAATTTTATTGTTTCAGGTTTCAGTAACATTGGTTTAAGACACAGTATATTTCTTATTTCCTTACAGCCTGTGGGGAAACATTGTACAAAACCTTATTTTGTGTAATAATCTAGCTGCTGGCAGCCAGTTGTAATAAAATTAGTATTCCAGTTGAAATCTGGCAACTGGGAGTCCCTTGACAGGTTTTTTCCAGCTACAGACTTCATAGTTTGTCCTCCCATGCCTTGTGAGAGAAGAAACATTACTCTCACTTTCAAATAGCTGCTGTGTTAAAAGCCAGAAGTATTTCACCCAGCATTGAAATGTATCAGAGTCCATCGTTCTTACTGAGATGCCTCTTGCTGAATCTCCATTGAAGTAGCTGGGACTATGCAGGCTGCAGGATCTGTCAGATAGGTTACATGGAAGGATGAAGGCCACTGTGCTTAAATCAGTGTTACAGCTACTACTGAATGTCTACAACTAATAACAAAGAAAAACAAAACCAGTGGGGGTTGTAAAACACTTGAAAAGCCTTTTGAATCCCTTTAATTTTACAATTTGATTGCTAAGTGCACTAAGCAGAGTTTTATATACTTGCTGTGAAAAGTTTTATGCAGATCTAATTAATTCTTCAAAGGGAACTCTTATTTGGTGGAAAAAAAAGTATAATGATCCCACTAAAGTAAGTGGCAGCATTATTTTATTACTGACGCACTTATTCTCACTTCAGGTGTGTGTAGCATCTTGCGAAGGGCTAGGGTTTTGGACTTTTTTTCTCTGATTTCATTTTTCAAAATGACATACATATGCCATTAATTTTTCTCTTTTTTTCCTGAGATTATATTTATTTTACTTTGGCAAAATGACACGGATACATCAGGGAGGGGGTGATGTGAAGCCTTCCATCTAGTGGTTTGCTTTCTGGAGAGTAATCTGCTCTGATTTCCCTTATGACAAGAGCTCATCTTCCAGAAGTCTAGAAATACACCTGTTAATTACTTTACCTCCACTGATGGATGGTGGCTGGCTAAATCAGCTGGTAGTACAAATTAATCTGGCAATTGTCTTCAAATCAATACTGTTTTTGAAAAGTAGCTCATTTGGAGACTATGCAAGGGCAACTCCAATGTAATATAAAGCTCTTCCCATGACTAAAGCCAATTGCCAAACCTTAAATATGGCAAAATAGAAAACAGTAAGCTACCATTTTGAGTATATACTGTTTTTCTGAAAGAAAGAAGATGAAAGATGAAAATACAGGATGAAAACAGGCATAACTAAAAAATCAGTTCTTAGAAGAGAGAAAACCAGTCCGGTTTGTGTATGCTGGTCTGTCCATCAGATGCTTCACATGTTCCATGTAATTTAGACTCCTGGAGGAGTGCACATGTTGTGCTCCTGGGTATTCAGAAGTCTTTGACACATAGATAAATACTTTCTGCCTTGACCAAATTTGGGGTTAAAAAAGATAGCGTGAGAAACTCAATCATTTAGTATGCAGAAAGTCAAGACTTGTATGTTGCCTGAGTTACTGAGGCTCCCTATGCCTACGTATAGAACTCTTGTGCTCAGGAGATTTCACATGTTAAGTACTTAGAAGAGATAAAGCCTGCACTACAGTTATTTAGTGTTGAAGGCAATATATAAAACCAGGCTTCTTTAAACAACACTTTGTGTGATGTTAATTGTTTTTTCTGGTCAAAGTTCTTCTTGAGAAACCGTCAAACCTCCTATAATTTCTTACAAACCTTTGAAGCAGAATTCCTGGAACAGCTGAGAGTTTGAAATATAGATAATGCAATGCATATTTAAAATTTGCCTTTATGGTTCTGATCATTATTGCTAAAGCTGTACAAAATGTCAGGGGTGGGTTTTTTTCGCATGACTTTGTAGAATACCTAAAAGATTAAAGAGGTTACAAAATAAGTTTCCAAGTTAAGTAGTCAAATGAACACATAACAGAAAAAGTCCTAATGATTTAAGCTTAGCAAACATACAAACCCCAGTAAAGACAATAGATCAGATGTTACTAAAAGTACTGTTATAATGCTAAATAATTTATTACAATGGGAAACTATTTGGGTAACTCTGAAACTATGACTACTAAAGAAGCTAGTGATATCCTTGGCACTTTCTGAATTCTTTTGATGCTGGTAAACTGTATATGCAAAGAAACTGTGAGCAAACCCAAGGTGCCAGCACAAAGTATGTTAAACTTCCTTAACCCCGAGTTTCACACTGCATGGCTAGAGAAGCCCAATGAGTCAGGGGTATTCTGGCGCTCAGATAGGAAAGTAATGGTGATGTTGGAAATTATTAAAAAGAACTGTGTCTTGCAAAGCAATTTTTGAACATTCAATCAATTGCAACTAGGGTGGATTGCTGACTGAGGGGATCGCTTAGGAGTTTTTCTATCAGGACCAGAGACTGTTAGCTTAATAAGCTTACAGATTGTAAAATAATTTGTCTGCTGGTTAGAAACCCACACAGGAATGAGTATTCTCTCATGGTCTTCGAGTATGTCTGGCTTAAGAATAAATTTTACTTGGCTGTATACCTCCTCTGTCAAGCTCGGGGATCTCCGTGTAATTTTTCAAGGTTTGTTGAATTTGTTTATCCCTGGTAGATGATTTTACTGCTTTTCTTGAAGTGTTTAACCCTGTTTGTGATATAAACAAGCAAGCAGCATTTTCTCTTTCTGCCATAGTATAGTTATATATTTTTTTATATTGTGTGTGTGTATACACACATATGTATATATACTCTCTCTATATATGGTATATATACATCATTTATATACAATGACCTGAATATCAGTAAGACAGGCAGAAAGAAAGAGGGAAGACAGCTGAACCTAGAGGGTTTGAAAAGGGGGTATTATTTTAATATTTATACATACATGTGTGTGTGTGAATATATATAGGCCTGTTGAGCTTGTGCTGCTGAAAGAGCATGTACTGAAAAAAAATGAAAGGGATACCAAAAGTAACTCAAGGAACCATCTTCTAGGAAGTCATTCAAGAAAAAGCAAAATACAGAACAGATAAAAAGATCTACTCTGGTATTCATTATAGGTTAAGAGAAAGAAAGGAGCAGCATGTTCAAATAAAATATTTTTGCTTGATAAATAATATATTGCAGTATTTTACAGTAAATCACTTAATTTAAAATGTTTTGGGCTAATATTAGACCTCATACAGGCATCGATAGGCTCTAAAAAATCGTATTACAGAAAAAAAATCCTGGTTTGAAGGTTGTTATAAAAGGTGCTACGTGCTATTTCAGTTTCCACTGAGGCTCACAATAAAGTACCCAGTTTCATAGCATTTCTCAGTATCTCCACAATTCCTTACCCATAAAGATCTTGATTAAAATTCATTTACGAGTCTCTACAAGAATCACTTTAGGCTAAGAATATTTCTTATACACAAAGAAGAATATGGTTAATTCCATCCCTCCCTCACCCCCATATTTTGAAATCAATTAAAGCAATGTATACTTTTTAAAAGCAAGTATCTCTTACTGCACCACATGTTGCTCTATTGCTTTGGTGCCAGCGGTAGGTGGCCAGCTCTTTACAAAGCACTGAATCTGTAATACAGTTGTGTTATTCATACAATTGCTTTTAATGAGGTGGCTCCGAGCCAGTGGTATCAGTATCTCTGTGCTAGCTCTGTGGTGTACATGATGACATAATTGTTTCTTAACTAACAAGCTATAATGTAAACCACATGGACTGTGGAAATCTAATTTACAAGCTAAGTGGTTGTTTTGACCATGAATTGAAGATGACGCCACATGGAAACCAAAGATCTGAACTACATGATACTGGCATGCTCTCCGCCTTCAACAGTAAAAAGTGTGTGCTGCTGACAAATGAAAGTACTTCTGGAAGACCATTACAGAAGAGCAATATAGGATTAATACTGTATATCTCCTTAGCACAGAAGCAATTTACCAGTGCCTATGACAAGATAAACTCAAATTTTATGACTGTTTGCATGCGGTTCAGGCCAGATGAATAAGTTAAGCAAAATAAAGAAAAGAGCTGTTTTAAAATGTGAAACAGGTATCATGAAATACTGAATTGCTTTCAGTGTTACTTCTAAGTATATGCAATTTAAGCCTGCTAAGTTATTGGAGACTCTTGGATTGTATCATCTTTTGTCAGCTTCATGAATAATATAAAAGTGAAGATGCAGTTGGATATTTAAGATGCACAATTTTTTTTAAGCACTTAGAGCTTTTGTTTCACTTAACAGTACAGAAGAACTACCTTTTCTTGTTCCTCCTTTTTAAAGATGGCTAAGCATGTAAGAGTACCTCCTTCCAGGCACCTCCAGGCAAAATGGGAAGTATAACTCAACT